>JAVGVS010000064.1:1398148-1878085 GCA_032718565.1 Distichodus sexfasciatus | reverse complement strand
GACAACAATTTGGTAGTGTTCATGAGCAGCCACCCACTCGCTGCATGTTTGTCCAGCTGCTCACCCATAGGCTACACCAACTTATACATGAGCTTTAAATGACTGGGGACGGCTCGGCTCGGTGTGTGTGTGTTACAAGTTACAAATTTCCAGGAATGACCACCTGCAGAGGCTAATGACATGGCCTGAACCAGTGGCCCGGGCCCACGGAGGTCACTCTCATTGTTCTTTCACCCTTTTTATGACTCTGCAGTTCCGGTTGGACTCTGGGGAGGCTTCAAACGCCTTTTTTCTGGACAAAACAAGAGATGATAAATTGGACACGTTTTCATCTGGCAGCCCTTCTCTCCAGTGACTCTTTCATCTTTCCTTTTTTATGATTTAGAGGACAAGCTTTCAAGATATATACACTCACACACACACACACATATATACATATATATATATGTATATATATACATATATTAGCAGGTCTCATATATCTAAATGAGACCTTCTAAAATAGCTCAGTGCATAAGAAAATTATCAGTATGATTAGGACAATGAGGAACCGCAGATAACCCACCTCTCTTCATCTCTACCTTTTAATATTGTCCTTCCAACACACATAACACACACTCATAATGCCATATGTGTGACTTTATATTGCTCAGTGAAGGAGGCTGAGCCTGCAGTTATGATTAACTCCAGTACAGGTGTTCTGTAGAGGGACGCACCTGAACCACATCCTCCTGCTTATTTTAACTTTATAGCTACAGCCTCCCTGCCTCTTCACACGCAAACCCCGACGACACCTCATGTGACTCTGTCACACAGCAAAACACACACACACACACACACACTGGCCGCCAATCCGGCTGGGATTAACCAATAGGTTGTTTTAGGATGTGAGGTAAGGTCAGAAAAGCTACACAACATTGTCACCTATTCGTCCACATTTTTGTCTTCTTTTTCAATGACGAGGTCACTCGCTGCTGGCCTCATGAGAGACGGAACTCTGCAGAGCGTGACAGCAGTTCTGGCTTCTATTGTCATGTCATCCTCAGCCAAGTCAAGCAATGTGGAATTTCCTGTCAGATGGCCATTGTGACGTAAAGTGCCTCAAGTGTCAAAGCTTGAGTCATCTTTCACTATTAAGCAAAAAGGGAGGTGTATGAGTGCAAGAGACGTCTGTTGTCCCAGAAGCGTGCACGGCTAGTTTGTTTGGAAAGTGCATTGATTCATTTTTTATTTTCTTGTGCAAGTTGAAGAAGATTTTTGCTTTTTTGCTGGCCACCTTGTGCCACCTTGTCGAAAACGTGCCACCTTAAAAAGTCACATAATGGGTTAAACCCTAACCCTGATCCTACAACGTGGGGGTAGAATCAGAAACGAAAATGTAAGTGTGTGAAACACCAGCGCAAATCTCCTCTCAGAGAGTATTTCAAAATTCCTTGCCGAAGAATAAACTCTTACTTCACAGCAGAGATCTGTGGACCATAAATCTGCCGTACGGCAGTGAAAGTCGATCCGCTTCCTTTCAGAAAAGCAGATCTGGTGTCATTCATCTGCATCATTTCTCTCTGCGTTTCTCTCCTTGTCATCTTTTTCCTCCATCCGGCGCTCTCGAATTTCTTTTCATCTTCCTTTCTGGTTTTTGCTTTCCTCCCTTCGCCCCCATACGGCCGCGCTTCAGTCGGCAACGCTAAAAATAATTGAGGCTGAGAGGGATTTCTCTGCTGCAACTGCTGGTTTGTTAATTAAAGTGGTGGGGCAAACCAGAACAGGACTCTTAGGATGCTCAACCTTCGTCAGATGAGCTGTTTCAGGGCGACGGCATTCGATCCATCGCTTGAAAAATGGCTAAATAGAAACAGGACGTCAATATTGTGCCATGAGTTTTGTGCAATCATTCACTCCCTCGAAACAGGCAATCTAGCCGTCTGATTTATGAGAGACAATTATACATGCCAGAGAAAAAAGATGTCTGATTCATCGGACGTGCCCCAATCGGCTGGAGATAATTTCAGTGCCTGATCGCGCCCACGTCGCCGAAGGTGTCGTGCACTCTCCCCTTCACGATGTCCATGGTGGAGGACATGCACGCGCTTGCCACGGCCAGTGAGTAATCTCACACCTGGAAGTGCAGATAATTACCGGCTCATTACTCTCGGAGGCCACCCGAGGGCTGGTGAGGTGGCAGCATCGTCCTGCCCAGAATAAACGCCACGCGGTAGGCTAAACAGATTCAGACCTGCGCCAGAAAGCTCAGAAAGCCCGGGGTGAAGACTGTCCCAGCTTCAGTGTTTCTAAAAACAGTCTGTCTCACCTCGCTCACTCCTGCAGTCATATATAAGCGACAATTAAAAAGAAATACGGAGGGAAATGGGATGTTGCATTAAAAAGTTGTTGCTTTATTTAAAAAATAAATGGAATATAGAGAAAGCATCAGACAAACAGATAGGATAGACTGACAGACTTCTCTGAAGGATAGATGGATGAATGGTTGGATGAATGGACGGACAGACAGACAGAAAGATAGATAGTTGGATAGATGGATGGATGAATGGAGGAACACACAGATAGATAAATACATATTAATGTATTTTTAAAAAATTTTTTAAGTCTTCTCCAGGTGTCATTCCGTAAATGTGTGTGTATGTGGTTTGGACAGACTTTAGGAAAATGAGTGATCAGCTGATAAGCTACCAGAAAACCACGGTGGAAGAAGAGTTCTACTGACTACAGCTGCTGCAAGCCTGGGGCTGAGGAAGGACCCAGACCTGCTCTCACTGCACAGCTCATCATACACACTTTCTTATATAAGCCTGACCTGGCAATATTGCATCATACACCACACACACACACACATCCTTTGGCTTTGCCCCACGGCGACAACAATTTGGTAGTGTTCATGAGCAGCCACCCACTCGCTGCATGTTTGTCCAGCTGCTCACCCATAGGCTACACCAACTTATACATGAGCTTTAAATGACTGGGGACGGCTCGGCTCGGTGTGTGTGTGTTACAAGTTACAAATTTCCAGGAATGACCACCTGCAGAGGCTAATGACATGGCCTGAACCAGTGGCCCGGGCCCACGGAGGTCACTCTCATTGTTCTTTCACCCTTTTTATGACTCTGCAGTTCCGGTTGGACTCTGGGGAGGCTTCAAACGCCTTTTTTCTGGACAAAACAAGAGATGATAAATTGGACACGTTTTCATCTGGCAGCCCTTCTCTCCAGTGACTCTTTCATCTTTCCTTTTTTATGATTTAGAGGACAAGCTTTCAAGATATATACACTCACACACACACACACATATATACATATATATATATATATATGGTTTTTTTTTTCCATATGTATTTTAGACACTTTCGCTACATGATCCCAAGGTTACAATTGATTGAAAATAAATGAATCCACAAAATTAATGAATGTCCTCGCACTGATCAACATGCAACCCACTTTGTGAAAAATACTCATTCAAAATTAAGATATTAGAAGACAAAATACTGGACTAAATGGTGAAGAAGGTATAAAGAATATTGTCGCTGGCGAGACACATGATTCATGGCACCAATGCTGAGATTTATTCAAGAAAATAAACACGCTTGATGACCTTAAAATGATAAACAGAAGGTCTCTTCTTTCAAAATACACAAAACAGAGCAAAGAAATTATTTTATTAGCGTTAATAAGGGAACAGAACAGATTCGATTCAAATTTATTTATATAGTGCTCTTAACAACAGTCAAAAGCACTTTACATATAACCGTCCGAAAGCCTCAACAAGCAAGCCTGAGGCGACAGTGACAAGGAAAAACTCCCTCTAATAGGAAGAAACCTTGAGAGGAACCAAGACTCGGAAGGAGACCCCATCCTCCTCTGGGCAACAGCTGCAAAAACATATAATACACAGTAAGCATTGGAATTGATTGACATACCACATATCAAACACAAGACAGAACAGGACTGTCCTCCGGTGGGCAGTTAGGGTAAAGTCCAGGGAAGCTGTGATATATAGCTAGTAAAAGGTTCACTAAAGGATGTTATATTTGCTGAAATTAAACTAATCACACCAATCACTGTATTAATTTGTGAGAAATAAATTACCTCTAACTGAAAATCTCTGTAAATCTGAATCTTTCAAGGTTCCCACAATATTGTTGATTAATGCATTCTGCAAATGTTAATAGATAGAAACATTTTTGCACATCCATTTGTCATGACCACCTAATCAGAAGTCCAGTGGTTCAGTCCTCCTCCCGTGGATACCCAGGTTGTGTAATTAAGTTTCAACACTATGAACTAAAACGTGCAAGTACACACATGCATCCATCTGTAGAGTCTATTCTGGTTTTGCATTACCACTCATATCCTCTTACTCATATTGGGAATTCTATATTTGTAGGTGACAATTGAGTGTCCGGTCTCTGGCCTCCCTTGAAACAAGGTCTATTACATAGGGCCTACTGTACATTCATCAATTGTTTTATGATTATTTTATTCTTTTATGGACACTGCAAAAGATAACCAAAATCGAAATCTTGTTCTTAAGAAAGTTAACGCATTTAAATAGCATAATATTAATCAACTGTAGAATTGAAGAAAATCGTATAAGCGAATGCAATAAAATTTGCGTAAGTGTTATTCACCATTTTACCGAGAAATAAGTAGGTGAATATCAGAATTGTTGTGAAAGCTGTGTAAATGGATTTTAAGAGCCAATTTATTTTTTAGAACAGTTGTTAAATGAGACTCGATCACTCTAAAAACCTTCACATTTTAGGTAAACAAACTCACCAATATAGCCAAAAATTGTTACTTTGAAATAGAGAGAATAGCACAAATAGAATTAAGTTTTTTAAGAGTAAGTTGTTTTTAAAAAGGTCAGGCGATCGGGTCATCTTAAGAAAACTTGACCCTCTCTGGATAATGCATGACGTTATTGCACCTCGATGCACAACAATTTGAGGGCTTCATTAGCTACGTAGGGACCAACTTTGATTTCCGAAAATGTCTTAAAGGGAGATGACATCCGGCCTGGTTCTCTAACTCTGGCCCGTCTATGACCCGAGGGTTAGCCTACTCAATCTGTAGTTCAAACACAATTTGTTCCAACTCTTTGGGCTTTATGACATACGCACACATGCAACCGGGTCAATGTTTCTAGGGATCTGTTAATTTTTTATTCAAGCTGCACTTTTAAATCTCTCTCTCCTCCCAGCACCCCTGGCACTCTTCTGTCATTTGGGTTAACAGCACCAGGTAAATTACAGAGGTCATATTTTAGGAGTGGATGACAGGTGATGTCTGATTGAGAAGAAAAATCCTCATCCTGTGCCAAGTACATTTCCTAGACTTAAAGCAAATGTGTATGCGTGTATGTATGTGTGTGTAATCATAAACTGCATACACCCATGGTTACACACAGTCCTCGTCAACCAGAAGAACAGGTCAGACGGCTAGAGATAAAGGGGCAGAGCAGGAAGTGAGGATGTGTCGTGGGTTTAACCTTACGAAGCAGACTAAGCCAATGCACAATCATCATTAACACTCCCAGCTCTTGTCCTCTCTTTCTTTCGCTCTCTCTCTATCTCTAAACAGTGTTAGGGAGTAGCTACCTAAAATTAGAGACAAACATAACTACTTCCTTCAAAAGCTTATCAGTAAGCAAAGCTACGTTAAGAACATCTTTTTCAGTAGCTATTTTTAACAGTCATGTAGTAAAATGTTACATTGTTACAAAATTATTATTTATTTCTTATCACTTCAAACATGGCAATTTTCAACTACCAGGCGTTTCGGACCGGGGTTGAAAAGGTAGAAGCGGCGACTGATAGGCTAGAGGATGGAGTGCACCATGGCAAAGATGGAAGTAAGAATCTGTGGCCATATTTATTGTAATGTTTGACAAAACAGGCAAGAGTTTGGAGCAGCTTAGCTACTTATAAGCGTAAAGAGCTGAAAAAGGTATCCTTTAAAAGTCGCCTCCCCAACACTCCACAACAGGGACAGTTGGTGGCGTAATGGTAGGCTGTTCACACTGTGATCAGAAGGTCGCAGGTTCGAATCCAGGGCCGGTAAAGTTACCACATGAGCAAGGTACCGTCTCCAAGCACTGCTCCCCGGGTGCTTGTTAGCTGCCCACTGCTCCTTCACGGATGGGTTAAATGCAGAGATCATGGTGCACTGTGTGCTGTGCTGTGGTGTGTTCACAATGATAAACAGTCACTCACTTTCACTTGCATGCATCAATCACCTTTGTTTCAAATTGTTATGCCACTTTGACTGGCAGGATTCTACAGAAAGCCCACTTTCTCACATTTGGGCTGCCATCACCCAGGCGTGCACTCGAAGACAGATGGGGATATGTGGTGAATCAAGATTTTGAGAGAAGGGGATAAAGAGAGAGAGAAAGAGAGAGAGGCTGGTTAATAATTTGTCAGCGGCTGTGGTTGGCCTGGCCAACGCGTTGACAAGAGGCCCAGTGTTCTTTAGGGCTGCTGACGAAGATTAGAGGCCGGGCTGATTTGGCCATTCTCAGCCCAGGGAGAACAACATCTGGGCTGGGGAGGGCACAGATAGAGAGAGAAAGAGAGGAGGAAAACACAAGAGATGGACACTGCACAAAATGCTAATGGAGCTTCACTCCAAACTAAACTGAGATTTTGCAGTTCGCCGGGGAAGAGATCACTGACGGGTTATCAACCTGCTTTCAACAAAAGACACACATTCACTCATTCATCCATTCTAAACTTGATTAAAAAGTTGGGAATGTGCAATGTAAAGTAATGAAATCACTACGCAGTGGCTGGAGAAGCTACATTTAAACGGTAGCTTTTCAAGTTTTAAACTACATATATGACTAATAGTAACTAGTAAAAGTGAGTGATTATTTGTCATTGTGAACACACCACAGCACAGCAAACAGAACACCACAACAAAATGTGACCTCTGCATTTCACCCATCAGTGAAGGAGCAGTGGGCAGTCAATAAGGGCACCTGGGGAGCAGTGCTTGGAGACGGTACCTTGCTCATAAGTACCTCAGTGCTAACTTTACCGGCCCTGGATTCAAACCTGCGACCTTCTGATCACGGAGCGACCACCCCACCGTTACAGCACCAACTAAGCTACAGTTTTAATATACTAATAATTAGCTAGTTAGCCAAGAAAATATAACTACCTAGCTGGAAGCTATTTCACGGCTACAGACTTTGCATCTCTGCCAAGAGAGTGCTGTGGTGCAATGACTATACTGCATGGGTATCAAGATGTCAATACTGCAAATTCAGAACCAGTCAAAAACAATGAAAATTGTGTCTTTGTAAAGAGCAAAAAATAATATAATTTCTTTGTAGCAATATAACATTTTGCCGTGCTTCATCATTATTTGAAAATATAAGATAGTATTTTAAAAGTAGCTTCAGTACTGATAAGCAGTGTTGGGAGTAACACATTACAAAAGGAACACAATTACAGTAATGAATTACTTTTTGCTGGAATTTCTAATACATTTTTAATAATATTATACGAATTATATGTTTCAGTAACACGTGCCACAACACATTTTAAGCCCGAATTTTAGTGCTGTGTTGTTTTTATTTAAAAAATCACCAACCCTTCAAGACCTTTGTCACAGGAGAAAAATTGTAAGTAAGAGAGCTATTTTCTACAAAGTGTGTGGCTACAGTCATTATGCTGCACCACATCGCCCTTCACTGGATATACAATGAACTGCAGTAAACTACAAGTCCTACTCCAACATTTATTTTTGTGGAAGTAACTCAAAAGTAATGCGGGAGTAAAGTAATGTGTAACATATTGTAATTCACAAATAGTAGTAGTGTAATGTAGTGAAATGTAAATCATGTTGGGGAAAAATACATTAAACGTGACTCCGCATGGTAATGTCAAGTTTGGAGTCGTAATGCGATCCCTGTTGCAAGCTAAACAGGCCTATGTTGACAGAGTCATTATCTGTGGACAGATTCAGGAGACGTGGCGCTGCCGCTATCTTTCCAGTTTTCCGTGAAAGCAGCTCGGACGCTCATCTACATTATCAGCTGTCCAAACATTACTCCAGCACACTGACCCCGAGATCACCGCCATGTTCACCCACGCAGCGTTCCTCCGCTAGCAAACTCTCTCTCTGGCCTTGCAGAGGCGTAGTGGATTAGCAGCGTGCTAACTTTAGCTCTGTGGCCTTTATTTAAAAAATAAAACTAGCTTATGCTTATAAAACAATAAGGATTTTTTAAAAAGACTTTTAACCCTATACATTAAAATTATATAATACATTTTCATCAAACTGCATTATAAATTGTTCAACAATTAGAGCTCAGTAAATTGATGCATATTAATCTTAATCAATCTGGACCCTTAAATGATCTGTATTTATAAATGTAAATAGATTTAATCGTTTCATGCCGTACATCTGTAATATATTTTTAAATGATTAAATTCAATTAATTTTAATAGTCTATAAAATGTGATTCAAATAATTCGTTTAAAGTTTATTCACTTTGTTATAAAACTTTGTGAAATATTTAATACAGCATCATTTTGAAAATGCTAAAACATGTATTTGTTTGATTTTTTTTTTATTATATTTTTATTTCATGTATATTTTCTTAAACACGACCAAATCATTTATTAAAAACTTATCAAAAACTTACCAAATTATTTTGATGAATGACATTGAACAAACTTTTTTTTTATTTTAGTGTAGCTTAGAAATGTTCCTCAGCAGGGATGCAGTGCATTAGGAGAGTAAGTAAGGTGCATATTTCCTTCGAGCATCCTTTCTCCAAAACATGCCCATCTTTCAAGACAAAACACTGCCCCCTGTTGGTTGGTTCTTGATGCCTGGAGGTTGAATCCTTGATAGTCTCACGAACATTCTGGATGTAACATTGACAATAGCGTGTATTCACATTCGCTTTCCTGTTGTGTCTGCGTTTAGCGCTTGTCTGGCTGTTGCTTTATCTTATTTTTCATTCAGTATGAGTTACTGTAAAGCTTCGACTTCTTTGAGGGCTGAAAAATAGATTGTAA
The DNA here is from genome assembly GCA_032718565.1 of Distichodus sexfasciatus. Classification (NCBI taxonomy): domain Eukaryota; kingdom Metazoa; phylum Chordata; class Actinopteri; order Characiformes; family Distichodontidae; genus Distichodus; species Distichodus sexfasciatus. The sequence goes on along the minus strand of JAVGVS010000064.1, from coordinate 1,869,042 downwards.
TCTGGACAGGAGCCCAGCTGCATGTTGCAATGCCATACATGTGCTCGCTCACTCCTACGTATGCACACACACATTTTTGTAGAGAATATGACCACTATGGGGACTGAGATTTGAAAAGAAGAAGTTGTTTGAATAAAAATTGTGGCTTTTAACTTTTAGATTTTAATAGGGGAGGTTAAGATAGGAATGTTGCAGTGAATAACTTACAATGACAGAGGTCCCCACTATTCAAACAGGTCCCCATATTGGGAGTTTTACAAACACACACAAACACAAGAAGGCGGAGGTTGACTCTTATACCTACGCTTCCTTCATTACGCTATACGCTTGACTGCACCAAAGCACATGCTCTAACAACATGAACATTACTGCACATACACCAGGTACTGCAAACACACATACACACACACACACACACACAGATGCACACCCCCATTCCCACATTCACTTCTGAATGCTGAGGCCAAACAGTGCGGTAGATTTTTCATAGGGGCCTGGGGGATGCTTATTGTATAAAATCTCCAACTGCAGGAAATCAATGATAAAATTAAAAGTTTTATTTCACAAATTGAGGCAACTGTTAACACTTCATTACATATTCACTTTTTGCAGGTGTGTATATACTATTGCTATTGCTTTCAGTTGTTTTGAACTGACTAGAATAACATCAATTAAGAAATTCAAATTTGGGTCGTAGGAAAGATTCTAAATGTTGATTTCTTAATTGCTATCCATTTTTTATTTGAAACACTTTCTCTAAAACAGTATTTATGCAATTAATGTCTATGTTCTAAGGAGAAATGACAGTCAGAATAATGTGTATATACAAATATATGTATATAAAACTAATTATTAAGTCTGTTTAGTGTTATATATATCTTATATCTCTTTATAATCATACAAAGTCTTTTTCTTGTGGCTTGCAGAATGACTACTCAATTGACACTGTTCTTTAATATTATCTTATAATTAGAGAATATATTACATTTATAACCAGTGCTTTTATACTAACGAGAGGAACAGAAACTTTATGTAAACTAAATGAAAGTATTTCCTCTCCAAGTTGGATTCAGGCCAAATGCAGTGTGGAGCTACATCCTCAAACCAAATACTACTGTACTGAGCAGGATTTCAAAAACGCACACCACTTTACGTCAAAGATCTTAATGGGGATAAAAAGTGGATTGACAGCTTTTTACCTCGCGCGGTTCTTTGAAGAGCATCGCATCATTCTTTCAAAATCTGGGAAAGTCTGCCATCTGTTGGGCAGTAAGAAGTATCAAGTTTGTGATACTTGCACAGTTGCTGTTAACGATCTTTGTACAATATTCACTTATAATTTTTCAAGCAAACATCTGAGGATTAGACTGATGTATTTTAATTACTAATTTGCAGATTAATAATACTTAGTATTGGATTTTCTTTCCTGAATTAAAAAATCAAATTAGAAGACTGTCAACAAAACCATAAGCAATGCAAAGCACTTGTAAATCTCCACAAGCAGCAAGCAAATCTATATGCAAATATTTTACTAATAGTTTGGCATAATGTATCACTTTACAATAAATGCATGCAAATTCGACCACATCATACCTTAGGAACTGGGACTAGAAGCTAATAAACCAAGGGGTCTTAATCTTAAATTGCAGAAAGACTGTACAGGATATTTGGAAACGTATTATACACTGCATTATAATCCTCTTCGGAATAACAAGCAAGAACTAAAGTCCAGATTTGGAAAATAGACAAGTTTTCACCAATTTGTTTCCTATTTCCCTCATATTTAAACTGAAAGGGAAAGACTGGCTTGCACTCGTCAATACCAAATCGTGTCCTTAATCTACATTTACTTACAGGCATTAGTTTACAGGTACTAACATTTCTGATCATGGAGTAAACTTTTTTGTGTCATGTTTCAAATGCATTTTATGATTAGTCGTACACCTTTCCATTAGGTGAGTCCTGTGTCAAACCCACAAGCAAATCTAAGGAAATATGACTAAGAGATGGAAACACGAGAACCCGCAGCTGGTTATTTATCTCTTTAAATTGCTTTTTAATAATGACTTTCCAGAAGTGAAGTGTAACCTTTGAATGAACATTAAATAAAATGTTCCCGTGACACAAGGCTTGCAACAGGTCTCGTGACATTCAGATTCAATGAGTTTATGCCAGCATAAATGTTGCTAATCCGCATGAGACGGTTTATTATGACAATGAATAATATATTGGTTATTAGTTTGAAACACAGCCCAAACTGGTTTGGTAAGATGGTTTAACACTAAAAAAAAGCTTGAAGATAGTTTGATAGCTTTCAGCACAACCCTTGCTGCACAGTCAGGTCAAATCAAATCAAGACTTCATAGACTCTTTATTTTTATAGATAATGTTGTCCCTCCCTTAATATATTAAGTAAAATTCTGCGTGTGATGCATAATCGGCTTCTGAATAAACACCTGAGCAAAAATTAAAATGGCAAGACATTTTCATACACATCCGTGAGACCAATGGTGTCTTTATGTAAACTTCTGATTTAAATACACATTTGGCCGCATATGGAAGGGCAGAGAGCTTTACAGATGGTACGGGTACACCAGCATCTGTAGACACCTAGGAGTAAAACAAAAAGAAGCATTCTTCAGGAGTTAAAGGTAAAAATGCAACACTATAAAGTGTTATTATGGCTGGTTTCTTTTAAACACCTCAATGTTTTTGATAATCAGTCTTTTCTAGTGATTTGCAGAATGGCTGCTCAGCGTTCACTTTTCGTTTTCTGGTGGTTGTTCGCCTCTGGCCATGGTGGGAATCCTCCATGGTTCGACAACATCTCCACAGATCTCTTCAAGGCTCCAGGAGATATTGTACTGGGAGGACTGTTTCCCATCAACAAGCTGACCAGCAACTTGAGCAAGAGGGTTGAACCGGATGATATTCACTGTGGAATGTAGGACATTCTGTATGGACGTAGACCTTATTAGTGGCCTTTTAAATGGAGTGAATTTTTGTTAGAATTGTTTGCGAGGTTGATACTCCAATAATCTTTTGTGTTCTTCATGATTTGCCTTTTGGTCTGACAGAGTTGATGAGTATGGCCTTGCGCTATCACTAGTGATGAAGTTCACCATTGATGAAATCAACGCCATACCCGAACTCCTCCCCAACATCACGGTTGGTTACGAGAGCTACGACTGCTGCAAGCAGCCGGCCGTCATTATGAAGCCTACCTTGCGTTTCTTGGCTGCTCGTTCCACCAAGGAGCTGGAGGTCAAGTGTAACTACACAGACTATATGACCCATGTGGTGGCCGTCATTGGGCCCTACACCTCCGAGATGTCTGCTGTCATAAGCAAGTTGTTGAGCTTTTTCTTGATGCCACAGGTAAGAAGCTTGAATCTATATCATCTCTTCTTGATAGTTTTACAGTCCTTAAAAAACTATTACTTTCAAAATACAACTAAAATGTGTTGCATTCTCTTGTTATAACCCTTTTGAGAAGGTTTTGAATCAGGACCTAACATACTGGTGTTACACCAGTTTTCTTTTGCCTTCAAAATATCTGACCTGAACATATTTAGACTTAGACTAATCTTTAATTTTTTACATTGTATGCATTTTATTATGAACAGTGAACAGTTTTAAGTATGAACATACATATTCCGAGTAGAATCATCTATTCCAACAATAGTTTATTTTACAATTCTTATATTTTTTAATCACTAAGGAACCAGCAAATAATATTAAAGTTCATTTCATACTTCTGTCTTCCTCTCCAGGTCAGCTACAGGGCCACCAGCGACGAGTTCAGTGACAAACTTCAATATCCCTCTTTTGTGCGAACGGTGCAAAGTGACCGATGGCAGGCTGTTGCCATGGTCAAGCTGCTACAGGAGTTTGGGTGGAACTGGGTGGCTGTGATCGGCAGTGATGATGAGTATGGAAAACAAGGCAAACAACTGCTGTCGAACTTGGCAGCTGAAGGAAATATCTGTGTGGCATACGAAGGCCTGATACCAGTCTACGGTGACCCAGTACCTGCGATAAGGGACATTCTCAGTAGCGTTAAGGAGACCAAAGTGGGAGTGGTGGTGGTGTTTGCTGTCTCTCAAGCAACTACTGTCTTCTTTAAAGAGGTAAAGATTAAGCCTTTTGGTCTTTTGGTCTAAAAAGGTTTGAGCCATTATGATCTGTGTAAAAAATTGTTCAGCTTTTCAGATTGTGATATTGTCTTATTTGAGAGTCTTTCTCTTAAAGGTTATCAAACTAAACATGACAGCAGTCTGGGTTGCCAGCACTGCCTGGGGCCTACAAAGTGAGATCGCCAATATGCCCGGCATCGAGAACGTAGGAACTGTGTTGGCATTCGCCGACACGACTGAACCCATTGAGCTGCTCAGTCCGTACGTCCGGCGTCTCTTCACCAAGTTGGAGAAGGAGAGGCTCCAGCAGCAAACTCCGCCGCCAGACCCCAACGTCTCCCCTCTGGACAACCCATGTCCTGGTTGCTGGAATCTTTCTACGGCAAATGTGAGCATTGTGGAAACCCAGCTGGTGCAGCGCACGGCTTTCAGTGTGTATGCCGCCATCTACAGTGTCGCCTATGCACTGCATGACACACTTGGTTGCAATGCCTCTCACTGCACCAGACACCCAAAGTATGACAAAATCTATCCATGGGAGGTAGGTGTCATGAAATCTGCTACACCTTTCCAAACTCACAACCCGGGCTTTTTATTTAATTCACAAATCTTTGTCGACAGGTACTGCCAAGGCTGCTAAATATTTCTTTGGAACTGAATGGCGCGCACATACAGTTTGACAAGGAGGGAAACCCAACATTCGGTTATGATTTATTGGTCTGGATCTTCGAAAACAACACAGTGACCTTTAAAGACATTGGGTCCTTTGTCCGGAACATCACAATCGAGAAGCAAAATATCAAATGGTACACGATGAACTCTATGGTAAAGAAACCCTTCTCTGATTTATCTGATTCTTTTTAATTAATCATACATGATGTCTCATTGCAATGTGATGTTTGTTTTGTCACAGGTCCCTACATCTACTTGCTCCTCTGACTGTCAAATGGGACAAGTCAGAATTGTTAAAGGCTTTCACTCCTGCTGCTTTGACTGTATTGACTGCAAAGAAGGAACCTTCCAGAATAAGACAGGTGAGTCAAGCTTCTGTGACTTGATTTTAATCACAAACATAGTGTGACAGTAGTTTGCAGTAGTTACAGGTGCAAACATACTAGTTACCGTAGCCATATGACTCTTTAAATTTTTTCTTCAAAGATGACGTTCGCTGTACCCCATGTCCGAATGGCCAGTGGTCAGGGCTGCGCAGCACCAGTTGTAGTTATCCCATCTATGAATACCTGGCATGGGCATCTTATGAAACTATCGGGTTGATGCTAGCTGGAATTCTGCTGTTGATTTGCCAATCGGGAGTGGCCGTGCTGTTCTTCAAACACAGAAACACACCACTGGTGCAAGCTGCAGGAGGGCCGCTCAGCATTATTGGCTTGTTGAGCCTGATGGGCGGCTGCTTCTGCCTTTTGCTGTTTTTTGGGAAGCCTAGCGACATGGTGTGTCGTCTGCAGCAACCTTTAAATGCCATGTTCCCCACTGTGACTCTGTCCTCCATCTTGGCTATTTCCCTACAGGTGAGCAGGGTTGGACTGCTCCAGGATTTAGAGCATCTTCTTAATGTTGGACTGAATGTCATAACTGTATGTATCTAACATTTCTTGGCAGATTGTCTGTGTGATGGAATTCCCAGAAAGAGCCCCAGCCCACTTGGAGAATCTCCGAGGTCCTGGCAGCTGGATGGTGGTCCTGACCTGCTGTGGGCTTCAGTCAGGACTTTCTGGCTGGTTTGTGAAAGATGGACCGTCCCTCACCCAATTTGTGGCCAACCTAGATGTGACATTTCTTTCTCGTTTCCTCTCCTGCCCCGTGGAGCCAGTCTTGAACTTTGGCCTTATGCTAGGTTTTAATGGCGTGTTGGCTTTGGTCTCCTTCATGTGCACCTTTATGGCCCTCAAGCCAGTCGGACAATATAACCTCGGTAGAGACATCACCATCTCTAGCCTGGCCTACTGTGTGACGTGGGTGATATTTATCCCAATCTATGCTGGTCTTAACACCAAAGACAAGTCTGTTGCCCAAGTGGTGGTCACTTTGCTGAGTAATCTGGCACTGGTGGGAGCTTATTATCTGCCAAAATGTCACCTTTTGGTTAAACACCCAGAACTCAACACTGCTAGTTTCTTCCGTACTTTTCTGGAGGGAGCCCCACCAATCCCAGCTGAGGAGACTCAGGATAAATAAATAGATTAAAATTTAAACCAGGTCATATAAAATATCAGAAATCAGATTATACCCATTACCACAGAAATTTGCTATCTACCATTATCTAGTAATAAAGTAAAATGCTTTAAAAAATCTAATAGTATATATATTATTCTGTAACATTTTTAAATTATAAAACTTAAGTTTGCTTACTGATTAACAAAATTTACATTTAAATGTATAAAATCTTATCTAAATATATAAAACAACATTGTCTCTAATTTCTTTTCATGCTTAGAAGTAATATAAGATAAAATGCTAGATAGGTGACTATGGCTCTTCACATAGAAATGTTTTTTAAATAAATTTCTATAATCTCTATAATTCTTTCTAAAAAGAAAACAACATGTACGATATACTCCAAATATTTCTGTATTGTTTTTGCATAGTAAAATCAAGTTTAAGTCCTGTATAGTGGTCTTTGTTCTGCATTGCAAGCTTTATTTGGTTTGTGAGATTTGTCGCCCCTAATGGCCGAATTTATATTGTCCTCTTGGCGCTTGGAGACGGTTGCTAACAACTCTCTGGAGACTCCAACACACAGAACTTTATTAAAGTGTATCGTCCAAGTTTGTGTACCTTTGTGAAGGTAAGGTAGCTTAGCTACACTGATTTATTACCTTTATTTATCCCGTTATAAAGGTCTGAGAACGAGGTTGCAAATTTATCAGTTCCTACCCAATATTTAATGGTCTTACTATTTCCGAGATACACAGTTAGCATGTATCTCTTTTCTTGTTAACATTTCTGGGTCAATATCAAGGGCCCCATCAGAATCACACACTCATCTCGAATATAATGCAAAACAGTGGAATTCTATTTTATAATAAATGTACAGTCATTCAGATACATATTTGATTATCGGAATAAAACAATGATTAGCGTCTTGAACTGGATTTTCCCTCAGGGCTCTGTGAACATCTATGAGTGCAATAAGTGATTAAAAATACAAATAGTCGAAATTATTTGTCAGTGATCTGATTGTTCTCAACAAGCTGTTTAAATAAATAGGTCATATTACTTTACTTCAGAAATTTCAAATATTTTCATAAATAATTCGATGTCACTTTCAGCAGTGCTAATTTTCCAACTGAGGGCTCACCATGTGCTCATCAATTGCTAATTTTTGCTAATCATGTCCACCCATCATCTTCCATGGTTGTGTGGACATGGTACATGACAGGGTGGACAATGGCACGACAGGGTGGACATTGCTTATCCTCCAAATGCCTTAATACTCATTATTATTATTATTATTATTTATTATTATTATTATTATTATTATTATTATTATTATTATTATGAGTTTGCATTTTCTACTCTGTATCAAAATCATTATAAAACTCAACAGAACATATAGTTATAAACAATATTAGCAAATTCACTTTGACCGAAGTCAGGATAGGCTACTATCCTGGTCCTAAACGTTGATATAAGTGTGATTGGTAGCAATTTACATTAAGCGCACCTTCATAATGCATCTATAAGGCATTAATGAGGGATTTATAAGACACATTTAATTATACGTTAAAGATTCTATAACACCCTTAAATGATAAATATAACAGCTTTAATATACGCTAGTAACATGCATTGTTATTGTATTTATAACCCCGGCATAAGATGTTCAAAAATCATTTCAGTGCATTATAGAATATATTCTGTATGGCAATTATGTACTTACCTTCACAATGCAATTTTATACTGGGTGTAAATTTACATTAAAGGTTCATAAAGCATTCATAATACCTTTAATGAACCCAAATATTTTAATACACCAATTTCAATATAGATTTATGGTTTTTAGAAGTATGTTGGAAGTCAAATGTGGATTTAAATATGAAGCTTGTTTTTATAATGCATATTAAGGCTGATATATTTTTCATTTAAAGCTGTTATAGATGCCTAAGAATCTTCTCATAGATGCCTGATTAATGCCTTAAAAATGCATTATGAAGATGCACTTAATGTAAATCATTGCTGTGTGATTTCACTGCAGTTTCACAGATCAATATGCCTCGAGATCGGCTGCTGGTGCTCACTCTGACAGCACAGACACAGACATAGATGGACGGTACCAGGTGTATCTGTGTGAGATATACTGATGCATTTTAGTGACTAAATCAGTCATGTTGAGACCTTGTGTATATGTGCATGTGTACACCTGGCCGAGGAGACTGAAATAGCTATAGCAAAACTGCAGAGACAGTTCCAGCATCATGGGCAAGATCGGCAGGCCTACACTCTCCAGTCCAGGAATGGGATGCAAACAGCCGGTATGTATCTTACACACACACATACGGCGCCAGCAACATCACACCTCATGCTGTGATATACAAACTTGACACACTCCCAGTATATTGTGTGTGTGGTGAGATGGACCAAAGCTGCAGAAGGAGCAGGAGAAGCTACAAAGGAGTCTGTGTGCAGTGGAGCTTCAGGCCCGTAAGCAGGATCCCCAGCAGCTGTGTTCCCTCCTCGGCCAGTGTGACCCAGCTGGGCCAGGCTGGGCGAGACATGCTCAGGCAGAGCTGCAGCAAGAGAGGTGGTTACCTACACACACACACACACTGGTGCAGCTTATGCATGCACAGCAGCGTAAGCTATTTACAATTCAAAGCACATCCGGCAGCAAGTGGAGGCAGTTCACCTTCCAATATTCTCCCAGTACAGATATGAAATACACACACAATCAGAGACACCAGTTGTTTGTGTTGTTTGATCATATCTAACAAGGATTAAATTAATTTAGTGATAATGGACTCCAATTAAATCAGTCAATTCTTAATAAAAGCCAACTTGTATTAACTGATGCTCAGTACTGACTTAGTAGCAGAGGCAATTTCATTTCAGTGTATCTGTGTCGTTTTTGTCATTAGGTCCTGAGCGTTAAAAAACTGCTTGAGCTGAGAAAAACTGAGTCGAGAATTAGCTACAAAGGCAGGAATCTCTGGCTCGTCAAACAGAGAAGGCCACAAATTATGGAGAACAAACTAAGCAGATTAGGAGAAATGGAACAGCTTGTATTGTTAAATGTTAAAATTATAATATATGAAATTCCAAACTGAACTCAACTTCATGCAAATAAAAATCTCAGGTGTTTTTGGTGGCAGAAGCTGATCAGAGTTTAGAATTTTCCCCCCATTATCCATGCAGGCCTTGTCAATACAACAAGCAGCTGGCCAGAACAGCCAACTAAGGGGAGGAGGAGCTGGAAGGCGCTGCTGCGTGAGAAATCCGCTTCAACAGCTACTGCATGAACTGGAGAAAAGTCAGAGGGTGTTGAGAAATTTGGATGAAATTAGAGAAGTAGAAAATGGAGATAATGGATAAATCTGAGATATGTCCTTTCTCAGGAGCTTCAGGACATCAGGAGGGAAACTGGTGAAGTCATCAGCCATTCCACAGCAGCGTATGACGCCAGGTGAAAATCAGTTTACATGTACTAGAATGTTCTAGACAGTGATAGATTCATAGAAGGGGTTGTTGCGCTGTACTAATACTACTACCGCTACGCCTCATATAAATGTGTATATGTGCTGCTACAGAGTGGTCAGTCAAAATAACTATGATGAAGGGGAGAAAAGCGGTGTTGAAAGGATCTGGCACGAGCCTAGCCTTGGGAATAACAGAAGTGGAGAGGGTGAAGCAGCTCTGGCTTAGCATACGCCTCAAAGAGTTCATGACCACCAAGTGTAATGAGAGGATGGGCCTGGACAATGGAGAGGACATCAGCCGTAGACAAGGTGAGAGACGTTGAATATTGATGAGATTTGTTTGATGAATTAGCTGTGCTAATGATGATGAGTGAAGCCAACGATGATGATTTTTGAAAGCAGAAAGGGCTGACAGAGGACAGACTCTGGGGCGAGACAGCTGAGACTCTGGAGAGTTTACTGAAGATGCTCTGCAGAAGTTGATGGGTGAAGACAATTTGGAAACGCTGCTCAGCAAATTCGTCCAGGGTGAGCTCACCATAAAATCATAAACCTGCGTTTAGCAATCTGTCAGAGGTTAAGATTTCTCCAATCCAGTTTTTTTTCACTCCACAGTGGAGGACAGTAACTTTGCACTCTTCAGTGCGATGAGCAGGCAAACACACAAGCTGAGGTGCTGAAGATCAAATCAACCAAGATAAAGAGAGGAGATGGAGAGGTTCCGTGGGATGGTGGTCTTGAATGAGTATCAAGCAGCACTGTGAGGAGGAACAGCAGAGATAGGCTCAGACAGCGGAGTGCTGGGGGCCCAGGCCAGAATCTATTTCAAGATCCTGGATCAGATCAAGACAGATAACTTTGTCTGCAGAAGATCAGTTTAAATGTTTTTGCCTAAAGTCATCATGCAAAATATATTCCTCAAATCTTATGGTATTCCACTGCCTGTGTTTCTGCCTCGTGTGATACATTAAGGTGAACCAGTTTGTTCAACAAGACTGACTGTGACCGTGCCGTGGTGGAGGACCTGCTGGGTACTTCTTCTGGAATCCAAGACAATAACATCATGACATACCTAGGTCTGGTGGAGCGAAAACTACAGAGCTGCTTTCCTCTACTGGCAGGCCTATATCAGCTCCCAAGGTACCTCAACAAAAATAAAAAGTAACAAAAATAAAAATCCTGTTATTATTTATTTTACCTGGTTTTATACATGTATATGTTGCAAAGGCTTTAGAATTTAGGAACAACACTGCAAAAAAATGTATTAATGTAAGTTGAATTTGAAATTTATGGAGGCAATTTGAATCATGTTCAAGATTCAAGATTCAAGATTCTTTATTTGTCACGTGCAAGTTATACAGGTACAACAAGCAGTGAAATGTATCCTGATCCGCTCTTTTAACTGTGCAATAGACAAGGAAGATAGCGACGCAATACAAACTTACAACATAAATACTAACTTAAATACGGAGGCTGGGGGTAACAGGACAAAAAATAAAACTATATATTATACAATAAGGAACAAAGTTAAATGTGCAAATCTGAGAATGTAAACATTGTAAAAATTGTAAATGTAAAAATTGTAAATGTGCTAGGGCAGGACAGGTGCAAAGAGATGATTTTTTAAAGTGCCAAGTGCAGCTGCAGCATTGTACATAGCAGAGTAGAGCATGTGACAATGAAGTGGCAACCAGTATAAGTTATCGTAACAATAAGAGGTATGTATTAGCAGCATATAATAATATGGACATTTACAGTATAGTTATCGTAACAACGATATGAGGTATGTAATAGCAGCATGTAATAGCATGGACATGTACAGTATAAGTTATTGTAACAGCGAGGTATGTATTAGCAGCATATAATAAGAACTGAGACCTAGAAAGGCATGTCCTGGTTAAGGAAACGGATGGCCTGAGGATAGAAACTCCTCCTGAGTCTCTCTGTTTTGGCCATGATGGTGCGGAACCTTCTGCCTGATGGCAGAAGATGAAAATTACTTTGTATTGAATCCAACCATTATAGTAATTGTCTGTATAATTCGATTTTTGCTAATGTTAGGTTTGTAGATTTCATGCAAATCTTAAATCAAACCAAAAATGTCTCACCTGATCCACTGCATTCACACTAACTGGAAAAGTACTGTATGTTAAATTGTAAAACGCTTTCTTATCATATAAAGTCGTTTACTGGAGTAAAATCATTTACAGTGGCGAGAGATTTGTTCTACTAGGCATCCAAGGTCGATTAAAGTATGAAACTATTCCAACATCTGTATTTTTATTACATATCATATCTGCCCTGGCTGATTTGTATTGAGCCTCTCCTGACCTTTTTATATCAGCTTATTCATGCTAAAGGTAGCGACCAACCCATGTGAAAGAACATTTGTAGGTCATAAATTAACAGGTCAAGTTAATTAATCTTAATCTTTCTAACAGGACCCTGGGAAGGATTATGATCCAAAGGAGGTGGCCCAGTTCCTGCTTGGTCAGAGTCCAGAACTGCAGCATCACGCTGTTGTCATCCAGCCTCCTCAGTACTGTGTAGAAGTCTTGAGCCACCACTCATTACTTTAGATTTTGCTTCAAAGGAGACTTTTCCTGTCCTGTACTCACGGTCTCTTTTGCAATGTATTGTAGTTTTGGGTTGTGATGTTTTTCGGCTCCAGTTACAACCCCCTACTTCCTATGTTTCAGGGATGACTATGATATCGAAGAGTGGCTTCTCACAGACCTGGATGACCGACCTCTGACCCAGGAAGAACTCCGTCAGCGTATAATGGAGGGGGTAAGAAACACGTCGCTCAAAAAAATCTGACTGTGTGGTGCCATGGTGCCAGTCATGAATATACCTCTGCTCTTTAATGTTGTTGACATTTTTATTACATTTTTGAAATTCTCTGCTTTAATTTTTGATTCTGGATTTTATGTTCCTATTATTTTATTTTACTAAACTCTCTAACCTAACCACACATCTTAATGGAAGAAGTAAGTTAACATTACTTTAATTGTACAAACAATTAGGTTGTTCTCCTGAATAAACCCAACTCAATAGATTAATAAGTAATAACTTAAATATGAGTGTACTTAGATTTCTGTATCTGTATTCAAGTTAGATGTGATGTAATTCAAGCTGGTTGCACTTATTCCACTTAGTTGCAATACATTTAGAAAAAATTATACATATCAGTGCAAAACATCACACTATTTTAAGTTCAAATGAAAGGAAATAAATTAATTATATTTATCAAAGTTACTTTAACAAGAAATACATGCTGCTTGTACTCAAATTCAAATGCATTTTTATGCCTTTAAGTTTATGCACTTAAATTAATTAAGGCAATCAGTTTCCTCAAATAGTATTTTATTATTTTTTTTATTTCTGCACTTTTTGGACTTCTGTAAAGCATACTGGATGACTGATATGATTGCATGCTATATAAATTAATTTGCCTTTTCTGCAGGTTCTGCGCAAGGAAGGAGAGATGCATTCTGGGAGGGGCAGGGAGGCCAAGCTGACCAAGCTCAGCACACTGTCTGCCAGCCACAAACACAATGTGTAGTCTCAGGTGATGCAATATTACAGTTTATCTGAAAGGGGGCAGCAAAGACCTGTTTTTTGTCCTGATGCAGATTTGCCACTGCATTTTCTCAGATTGTATGGGAGCCAGCTGATTTTGCATGATTTATCATACTTCATAAGCGCCACCCTATGAGAATGTAATAGAATCAGACTAGGAACAAAAAGAGTTAATTTTAGAGTTGATTACAAAAAAGGCTGATTTAGCAGCTGTCAAAATTGCTCAACTTAGTGTTTCCTACTATTGTTCTTTTAAATAAATTCGGCATTTTGTTTTGGAACAATGAATGTGTATTTCTGTATTGTAACATTTAAAAATGACTATTTTAGGCATCCGTTTTTGCTACAAAAAAGTTATGGCGTCCAAGCTATGAGATGTCACATCTAAACAAATTTAAGCCTGTAGATCTAAACTAAGTATGTAATCTTACCATTTATGGCTTCATGGTTTTGTGTTTTGTGTGTCTGTTTGTGTGTTAGAGCAAAATGGACAGAGAGAGAGACTGAGAGAGCCTCTAAACAATTCCATGTATAGTAACAATTTGATCACACACAAATAAGGAAGCCGGTGTGTACACATACTAAACGAAAGCAGTCACAAGCAGTGTGCCTTACTGCCGTTGTAAAGTCGGCTTCACTCACTCCTCCCTCTTCTCGCTCTCTGACTATGAAAACAGATTAGCACACAAAATCAGGCAGATTGGATGTTTGCATGCTTTGAAATTTGACCCTCTCCTAACCCCCACCAGTTCCACCCAAGCAGCCTTGTGCGCACGGCCCGCTGCGTTACCTTGGCAACCCCACTTTTTATCACAACACACGCTCCTTTCCTCATTCCCGACCACGGCGCAGAGTCGCCCACTCGCTGGGACCGCCCACACTATCGCATCCGGCCAATCCAGTCTCAGGAGGTGCAGACGACGCTTTTCATCTCTCTCTGTCTCTCAACCGTGCTTTTCCGGCTCCATCTTTTCTTTTCAGAGGATTCCATTCATCTACCATCTCTATCTGTCTCGCTTTCTTTCCTCTCTCGTACTCCTTTATATCTCTTATCTGGAGCCACTGATTACTGGCAGCAACTTGGGGTTAAAAGTCGCAAACAGGGGGCCTACACGACTCTCTTGGGATTCAAACCCCCAAACATATGTTCACCAACATAGTTTCAGGGCTTATTTCTATGCCAAACAAGCAAAACATAGATTTTCACATCTACAAGGGATGAAAATCTGGCTTCAGCAAGTCCGGTTTTCATTCTCTGTTCAGTTCTCAAGGTGAGCCAGTTCTTAGTCCAAATCTGCAGTTTTAAATAGTGAGAAGAAAACTCTAGTTGGGACTTGATGAACCTGATTAACCAAAGTGGTAGAATGAAAATCAGACCGAATAAAGACTTGCTGAAAGCAGCTTCTCCGAATCAGAATGAAGTTTTTTGGCAAATTAATATTACTATTTTTTTAAACCCACAAAAATTTTCGAATCCAGAATGAAAAAGAACAAAAGACAAAAATGACAAATAATATGTTGAAAAAAAATACTGGAACAACTGAAGGTTAAAGACCTTAATCAAGAACACAGTAGAATCAGGATTCTTTATTTGCCAGATAGACAGTTACTCAAGTACAATTAGTGAAACCACTGCATTCTCTCATTTGACCACTAGAGGCCACTTTTTATTGGATTCTTTGTCTACGTATATGGCTTGTTTGCTCTAATATATTACACCTGCATGTATATTGGGGGCGCGGTGGCGCCGAGGTTGGCACCGCTGCCTTACAGCGAGAAGGTCCTTGGTTCGAGCCCTGGGTTGGCCATGGGGCCTTTCTGTGTGGTGTGCATGCTCTCTCATGCATGGGTTTTCTTCTGGTGCTCTGGTTTCCTCCCACAGCATGGGATATTAACATACGATGGTGGTGAAGGACACCTCCAAAAGCATGAAGTATAGGTTAATTGGTGACTCTAAAATTGGCCCCATAAGGTGTGAATGTAAGTGTGATTGTGTGAGTGTGTGTGCCCTGCGAATGTTGGGCCTGCCCAGGGTTGTTCCCCGCCTTGCACCCGTAGTTCCCAGGATAGGCTCTGGTCCCCCTGCGACACCGGTTGGCATTAACGTTTTGGATAACGAATGAATGAAAAAGGTAGCCTAATCATACAGTGTAGTACTCGTTTTCTACCATATTCCCTTGTTCTGCTCATTTGAACATTAGAAATGGAGAGTGCAAATGCAAGTCATCAACTTTGAATTTCCTCCTGTGGCCTAAAGTGACAGAGACACACTCTTTTTAACACGCACACACACACACGTCTCGTATCTTTATGAGGTCCTTCCTCTAAGTCTACTAAAGACTAGATTATAATATTACAGCTACAGCAAATCTTTTACCTTTTCGTTGTTTTATTGTTTAGTTTGTAAATTTTCTATAAAAGTACTTTTCCTTATGAGGACCCCATAAAACCTGACACATTTCAAGTACTCCCTTCTTTTAGGGGACAGTCGGACCTCACAAACGCCTCAAAACATGAACAGTCGCTCACACAGGCCCACACAGGAGACACTCACACACCCAAACACACACACACACACACACTCTGTCACCCACAAGCCCTTATCTCAGCTCCCCATACAGCTCTATATCCTGCTCATTTGTGTTCAGTCTATCTCAACTGCCTTATCCTCGCACGCACTCACACAGACAAATCCTGTTAGGCCTTTTTATCAGCCATTTCTGTCACTCATTTCTGCCTCACTCTGATTCTCAATACGTAAACATGTTTAATTTAGGAATTAAAGCACCATAGCTCATGCCACCCCGGTCCCGTCCACGTGGAAGAGTCGATATCAACACGGTAGATATTAAAGATAAACGGCGAACTTCGTTCCGTCACTTTGTAAGACGCTTATGAGGTTCTGTACGAGTCGAGTTCCTTCCGTATGTAGTGCTGCGTACTCCAAGATCTCCCTAACTCTCTGTTTATTTGACTTGGCAGAGTTCCACTGTTTCTTTCCCTCTTCTCAGCTATAGTATAATATCCTCCCTCGGGCTTTACCCCCTGCAACCGCCATTTTTAATGTTGTCTTGCCAAATGGGAGGTCTGTGGGGGGCTGAGGTAGAACAACAGGGTTTCTTTTTCTTTTATCCCCCCCCAAATTTTGATTTAAACATCAAAATTTTCTGTGTATTTGAGATGTGATCCATTATGGTTGTTCTATGCAAGCAATAACTAAGATCACCTCCAATGTCATTCAGGGTTTTTTTCCAAGGTCAAGACATGGATTTGTGTTGCTGTACTGTGCAGGAGATGGAGAGCTGTTACCAAATCTCACGCCACTAGATGGTAGTAATAGTAATTCATCCTTTGAACCCAGCAGAAGATAGAGCTGCTGTTGCTAGGCAATCATGCATTGCATGCATTAGTACCGAACATCACTGATCATCCTGTTAACAGAGGTTACCCAGATTTTTATTATTTTATCCATAGAATTTATATTTCAGTTGTTCCTTACAGCGTTTGTACCATTGTTTTTCTAATATGTTCTTTTATAAATACAGTTTTTGCTCAGATTGTTTGCTTTACTCTCCGTAAGAAACTGTTGGACTAAAGGTTAATATTAATACTGGTTGTGAACATTGCTTCAATGCAATTACGAAAAAAGAAACCACTCCAATTCTTCTGAAAAACACTTTCATTAACCTCAACACACTCTGTACATACAACATTGAGAGGCATGAATATAAAAGTTGAATCTGAAAAATGTGACTCCAGAATACTTGTTTTTAATCGGTAAAATCCTTAAACATTATAATGTATTATTACAAAGCTTGTAAAATTGCAGACTCCCACTGGGCAAGAAGAAAGCATTACACCTTCACTTTAAATATTTTTATCCCACCACATACAGAAAACGTGAACCAAGATGATGTTCAAGAGCTCAGCGTTGAAGCAGCGCTACACAGACCTTTATGTTGTAAACTTTGTTTGGTTTGCCCTCTACCACACACAGTTACCTCACCACACACCCAGAAAGCTCTTAACGGACTGTGCACTTACTGAAAGTGTCTTTCCCACTCTCTCCTCCTCCCCCAGCTGTTTCCCTCTATGTGTATTTGTGTGTGTGTGTGTGTGTGTGTGTGTCTTCGCTCAACGTGCTAGGCAGATGGTTCTTTGTTGAACCTCTACAATGGGCCTGAAATTTGGGGAGGCCTTTTGGCAGACATGCGCTTCATGTCAACCTCCTTTATCCCCTGTGATGCTTTAATACACCTCCATCAAGATGCTGATCTGTGTGCTGCTCCCCTTCTGCCAAAACTTTTCTAGGACATGAATGAGGTTGTGGGTTCATCACCTAAATCGCTGACGCCGTATGTCGGCACACCTGCCCCGCTAGGAGCGACTTACGCTAAGAGCATCCGTTCGCTTTCTTTCATTCTTAGCCACCTTAGTATCATGTGGGTGAAGTGACCCTTTAAACTGGTTCCTTTAGTATGGTAGACAAGCTTTAAATGCAAATTAAAGGGAAAATGTCAGCTGGAGCTGTGGGGGAAAAATGCTAATTTGCCATCTGGATTATTAGTCGATCGCATGATTCCCTTGTGCAAGGGCCCTCTGTTGTAAAACTCCCTCCAGTCTGCAAACAACCAAAGTCGTAACTCTTACCCTTAATGGAACTACACTGTATTTTACATCCAGAACCTGGAAACTGTAAATGAGGGACGCAACATGTTCAAACAACACCACTGGAATTGAAAATTCCAGTCAGGCGCAAGCTAAGACCTGCATACGGTTAAAGTGTACCTCAAACAGACTCTTTGGAAATCAGGGTCATTAGCGACGCTGTAAGACTGCGAAGTCAGACATGGTCTTGGTGGTGGTGGAGGGCAGGTAAGAGGCGGGTCGAGGGGAGGGACATGGAGGACTGAAGGACCCTCCCCAATATGAGTGAATGGAAATTTCCACCAGAGAAGAGAAGGGTGATTGAGGAGGAGGAGAAGGAGGAGGAGGAGGAGGAGGAGGAAGAAGAAGTTCTCCTAACAGGAGCCAAGTCAAATAAAGAAGTAAACCTTCACGGAGTCTTCAAACTGAACTTTAACATAAGAGATTTCGAGACATACACATGTATCACCCCATTGTGTTGCACTGATATGCACGAAGGCTGAAACCATTGTACTTTTCCTTATCATTTAATCTTCCAGTGTTAGGACTTATTCAACATGCTTCAATAAGCATGACAATTAAAGACATTGGCTAAGTAGGCACATACCTCATCGCCAGTAGGATACTTCTGCTTAAACACAAAGGTCGGGAGATTGACCTATAGGAGATTACTGTGCTCACATATCAGACTCAGTGGAAGCACACTCTGTATTAGCACATAGAGTGACAAAAAGAAATGGCATGTAATTGAATCATCTCCGCATTGGGGTTCTTTTTCCATCTTTTTGTGTTTACTGAGTACAGCGGAATCTCAGGACAGTGTTGAATGAACATCTTGAGTGTTCATTTGTGTCCAGCTGGACTCATACAAGCTCAGTAGATATTAATTTGAGACTCTATAACAGCAGATTGTGTCTTTCCGAGGCATCTTATGATGGACTAATATTGAATTGCATGTAATTGAATGATCTCCTGCTGCAGATTTCTCTTTCATTATTGCATACTGCAGAATCTCAGCAAAATGTTGAACAAACGCCTACAATGTTCATCTGAACACAGTCGATATTCATTTACAGTTTGAGACTCCACAGCAACCGGTGGTGTCTACTAACTCTGTCTGCTAAGACACTTTACATCATATCAACAGTAAATGAAAAATCATTAACGTGAGCATATACAGTGAACCTCCAATGCCTGTGATGGTAATTAACCGTGGTATACAGTGTAATGGAGTTTGCTTTCATGTTCCACTGATTTGTGTCATGGAGCAATAAAAGCACCACGCAATGGTGTGTAGGACACAAAAGAATGTAGTTTGCCCACAAAGCACCCCCCTCTGTTTTTCCCAATTATTGTGACCCCTTTACTTCCAAATCCTGACCCCTGACTCCAGAACACCCCCACCCTCCCTTCTCTTCTACCCTGAAGCGCCAACATTCTGGGTGTCAAGTTTCACCCTCTTTGTCTCCAAAAACTCAGGTATTTACGAATTTCTTTTGCAAAAGGGGAAAATAACTAATGTATGTTGAGGAGATTTCATGGTTACCCTGAAATGTTGAGGATAATTTGTGAGTTTAGTTTGCATAGACTCAGTGGATTGCTTAGTTAGTAAAGTTTAGAAAGATAGATTCTTTACATCTTTTTCAGACATAATTTGACTTGAATTCCCTTTGTTTGACGTCAATTTTTTCAATACAAACCAGTGATTTGAAACCGCAGCCATCCGTGTCAAGATCTTGCTCTCTTGATTTGTATTAAAACTTCTGATGATACTGCCAGTTTTGTGTAATAAAAGTGTTATGATCTCTATTCCCAGGTTTAGTTTTGATTTAGTGGATAAATGACAATTCATGCCTTAAAAGAACATTCTGTTGTGCCACCCTTATCTGTACTACCTGATATTTGGCCACTTCTATGTCATACAGTTCTAATTGTAGACAACATGCAGAATAAAATCTTACTGCTCCAAAAAACAAATGCATATGCATTAACCACATCACATCAACAAAAATCATTGGTTGATATGAAAAAGGAGGTTCTGTTTTTCCTCCTACTCCAGCGTCAGTAAACCTGCTTTTTTATTCTCATCTCCTCTGTCATCATCATCATCATTTAAAAAAAAAAAACTAAAGACCAGCAGGCAATTTTGGACGTGTTCCAGTATCCATGGAAACTAATCGAGCTACTAGGCAGGTTGTGGCTGTACCACGGGGGAAAAGCACTACAGGAAATGACCTAACAAAGCCTCCCTCCTCTCCCGTTGCTCTCATTTTCCAGTGGCGGAGAATGAGTAATACTTGGATCTGAGCTCTGCTTTTTCTTCTCTACGCTGACTGCGACTTGTCTGGATTTGTGTGGCACAGCAGACAGACCGTGGCTTTCTTACTGCAGACGGCCGTCTCACATTCTACACATGGTCTTCATTTCCGAAATGAATAGAGGTTCTCTGTATACAGCATGTGTTCCACTCTGTTTACGTCTAAAGATAAACAAGAGGCTTATATATGAGTTAATTCATCTCTTTCTACAGTTGGAAATACGGGCCATGTCCACATGAAGATGTGCACATTTACAGAGTCTGTAGCAAACAGATCCAGAATACATTTGACATGTTGAGTGCTTTCATCACTGTGTAATTACAACCAGCATCCAACTGGCCACAGCTTAATTATATTCTTCTATGTGAAAGGTTGTGATCATCCTGGCAGATATACAGATCTTGATTTTAGTTTTTTTTCATCATAAGCATTTGAGTTGGTGCTCCAAACTTGATAGGCATCATTTGATTTTCTCATTGCACCACAATTTATGCTTTTTTACTACAGAATATTTTTTCTAAGATCAAAATCCAGACAGGAACTGAAAAAGACTAATACAACTAAGGTTATAATGTGTGTTGGTTTATAAAATAATCCACAAATGAATCACTCAAGTTATTTATGCACTGATATAGGGCTACTAGAGAAATGTGCACTGATTTTACAAGTATATCTCAAAATATATTTTATAATAATTTGTCAGCTTTTTATTTCCCTTCTGTAGAACTTAGTTTGCTTACATTTTCTAACCAGATTTACATTTCACTTACATGAATCTCAATGGTCTGTTGAACTATTACACCGAAATAATAAGGGATGAATGAATAACAAAGGGGTATTTCTCTATTCATACCACCATGGAGACCTGAAGCTGGCAGAGGATGAGAGTAAGAGCAGTTGCTTTATGCAACAGGTAGATCATCAGATCAATCGAAGAAGACGCTGCAGTAGGATATATTATCACAGGGGTGTGAATATGTGCATGGCACAGCGGGTAGGGGGTTGGGGTAGAGTTATTAGGGTTGGGGGAAGACTTATTAGGGTTGGGGGGGGCTGGTGTGTCAAAGCGAACCTCCTCGGTGGGAAACAAAACAGCTGCCTGGTGTGTCTCCATCAGGGTCACAATGGTCTTTGCATACAACTCGCTAATGAAAAAGTGGCTGTAAACAAAGACACCACAGCTTTGTGCGTGTGTGTATGTGTTTGTGGGCATGATTGTATGTAGTAACCCAAATATATAGTTATGGGGAGCTGGTTGTATTTTGTAACATAGCAAATTGGAAATTATCCTGATTTCGTTTTTATGACGAAAACATAAAAGAGTGAAAATATTTATGTTACTGGGGTTCAGGTTAGGGTTTGAAAAGGCAATATGGGTATTAATGGAAGTATATAGCTTTAGTACAAGCTATTAGGATTAAAAACAAAGACTAAGACTGCCTCACAAATGATGAAACTAAAGAAAGACTAGCAAAAGTGTACCACAACAAAATATGCCATAAACCCTTAAATAACTAGCTTTTACATTGTATTTAAACCATTTATATGTATTTACATGTTTGGCCAAATTCATTCCATTTCATAAAAGACCGGTCAAACGCCAACATGACATGTTTCACCAATGGAAAGACGATAACCACTTTTTAAAGGGGCGGGGCGGTCTGGCGGGGCTAAACAACCGCTCGTCCAATAAGAGCGACGGAAATTATTTAGATACCTTCTCCTGTCCAATCAAACGTTCCCGCGGTTAGTTCCGTCATTTAGCTCGGCGTTCAGTTCTCTGGTTGAGGTGCTTTCCAGTCACTCTCCTTCCTCGCGTCTTACTGCATCCTACCTCAACCCGTAACACCGGGCTCCTTTTTACCACCTTTTTTCCAATTAATTTCTCCTTTATCCTCCACATATTAAGCAACCATGGCCGACACCGCCGTTGATACGACAACCGCCCCAGAGATTACCGCAAAGGTGAGTTTAAGACTGGGGCGAAAAACCACCAAATTATCGTCAAACTCAGGTAACGTTAACTCTTAAGGTAGCTGACGTCTCCTGTGAGGCAAAACCCGTTTTCTCTCTTCTAAAATTGTCGCTTTAATTTAACAAGGAATTTACTTTTTTGTGCTAACTGAAGCGAGTTGTATTTGGAGGAAATAATTTTAAATATATTTAACGGCGAAAATGTTCAATTAACGCGAAAAGCCATTGGAAAAAATTTTGAGAGTAACAGAGACGTTGAGCGACGGCTAGCGCGCGTGGATAATTGACTCCTTTTGTCGAGCGTTTTAGAAACCTTTTAATTAGGTTGGTGAATGCGCATACATTTTTGTAACAACCTTCAGAATTTGTATATATTTTAAACGTTTGATCAGTGTATATAAGCTATACATTTCCGTCGTTCTGTGGCAGAAACGTTTTTTGCGTCGCCTCGAGGTGAGCAATTTTATGCGACCATCTGCCGATTTTTCCCTTTGAGCCAAGTCGTGCCGAGAGCACCGCGTTGAATGGGCGGGAAAGCGGATGGTGAGGCCGCGTTCCAAATGGCACGCGTACTTACTAAGTAGTAGTTGTAATTGGGCACCAGCGTTGGTAACCACCAGGTCCATACTACTTAGTGGGGTTAGTATGCGAATTGGGACGAGGCCTTGTGTGAACGCGCTCCTTGAGCATTGTTCGCTATGGCCACGCTTCTTTTGTCTGTCTGTGTCGAACGCGCTGCACTTGGATGTGGCTAATTATTTCTTTAACGAAACTTACATTAAGTTACATACCATTAACAACCATTCTTAAAGTATAAGTCGACGGTTATGTTAAGAAGTATTAAATAAGTTCCTCCCAAACAACTTGTTTTAACGACTAAAAATCGGGTTTAAATGTCGTCTTTTTTGTGACCTTTCGGTAGCTTACTTTGGGCCACATGCCAGCTTCTTTTTGGTGTGTGGTCGTGACGCTGATGCTCCTTATGGGCGGAAGGAGAACCGATGGAAACAAACTAACATTTAGCTGCTGTCGAGGCTTAATATCTTAGAAGTAGAGAACAAAAAATCTTGAAGGCGCTAATGTAGGGTTTTTTTCATTTAACCTTTCCATTCACTGATTTAATATCTATTTTTTTGTTTTTCAGGAGCTGAAGGAGAAGAAGGAGGCCGTGGAAGAGACAGAGAAGGTGGAGGAGGCGAAGGAGAACGGCAGCAGTGAGGACGCACCTGCCAATGGCAACGGAACGGCGGTGAGTAGCGTGGGGTATTTCCCAGCAGGCCTTGGGGCTTTTGTCCCAGGGGTGCAGGTGTTGGACGGCCCCCATCCACCAACCCTCCCCCATTTCTGCCCTTTTCCAACCCCCCGATTTGGGCTGCTTTGTTTAGACATAGCTGAGACAGCGATGGGGTTGTCTTTTTTTTTTTTTCTTCAGTGTTAGTCATGCGTGTTATCACTTCATAGAAATGAGTCAGATATTTTCCCCATTTAAAAACAACCCTTACAACACTGAATATTTCCCCCTTTGACAAATTGAAAAAGTAACACAACTTTCTCTCCGTTCAGACTAATGGCAATTCTCATGAAGAAACCCACAAAGAGGAAAAGGAAGCTAAAGAGGGTAAGTGGTTTACATGAGTCCGTATTACAGTATTAAGTCACATATGTTGATCGACTGTGGACAGTGATTAAAAGCCAAATGAAAATATTGTTGTTTAACAGCTGCAGAGGAGGAGGGGGAGGAGGAGAAGGCCCCTGAAGAGGAGGCAGATGGGCAGGCGGTGAAACGCCCAGCTGAGGAGGAGGAGGTGGGTTTGAAAACATCTCAGATTGTACATCATAAGTCTTCTTTGGAGTAACCAAATGACATGAGTTCTTGACGTCTTTGTCTGATTTCTCAGTCTTGTGTTTTGTGTTTCCAGGAGTCAACTGAAACAAAGAAACAGAAGACGGAGAAAAATGGCGAGTCTGCTGAAGCTGAAGCCGAAGCCGAAGCATAAAGTTTAAGCTGTTGCTTTCCTCCTCGGTAGCTCCGTCTGTATGGTCAGTTGGAACTAGTAGAGTTTGTGCTTCTGGTGTATTACAGCAGCACCATCTGTTGTGCCCTCCAACATTCCAAAAGAGATTCTATTGCACTGAAGCATTTCATTTCTCCCCTCTTCCCACCTTTTATAAGACATTATTTATTGGTGTAGGAACAGCGTTTTACAACCCCTATGTGAAATTCAGTGACAGTTTTTGTTGCATCTACATGTTTGAAAGCACACATTCTACTGTGTTTTGACCAACAGACACTTGCAAGCTGCTGTAAGCCTTTCTCTTCATGTTCTGCCATTTACATGGGTGATAATTCTGACTCACTTAAGACCAAAGATAAAGTTTTAAGCAGGGGTCATGGACAATGTTTGCTGCTAGTAGTTAATCCCTTGCTTGGCCAATCTGTCAATACAACAGATGGCTTACATGAAAGAATAGGGCCTCATTACTGCTCCTAGTTGAAAAGAAATATGGCTTGTCCTTTTTTGACTGGCTTATGTCATGTTAATTCACCCCTCTTAAACCTTGAGCTTTTTGGTCTTTTGTTCCATATGCATTCCAGAAGGATTGGACAGTTTCATATCCTTATGTACAGTTTTGGGTTTCATTTGGTTGTTTATTTTCTACGGGGAGTACGGAATCCACACAGCCTAATATCAGAACAACATGCTGGCACTGGTGTTCTCGGTCCTCCAAGCAAATTTTTTAAAGGTTGTGTTTGGTTGCTTTTGACCACTGCTTTGTATATTCTGGTTCAGGAGTATAAATAAAATCAGTCTTGTCTTTTTACTTTTGCCGATGTGTCATTGCTTCTCTACTAAATATTATTACTTTTAGTTTCTGATGTACAGTTTAGTTTAAACTTGTATGTTTTTTCATTTATATAGCATTTTTGTATACATGAAATTGCTATTATTTTAAGTTTTTTCAAGTTATTAATTTTTAAATAGCTGCAATACTCAATTTTACATTTACTACTTTAAATTTTTCATCAGAGCTAAGTTCATTTACCTGATTTGCAGTGCCGTTGTGCCTACAGTTGCAGTTGTGAATTTCTTTGGAATACTTTTTATTTTAGGTCTTCAACATGCTCACATAGACTGAATGCATAATGGAGAAAATATTACTGGGTTGATAAGCTTTATTTTTTGGTTTTACTGTTCTGGGAGCTGATGCCGAAGAGTTGCAGATTTTTGTGTTCCGGTTTGGCATAAATCCCTGAAGTTAGCCAGACATTGGTACTTGACTTCAGTTCAGGGACCAAAAACTCCAGTCACTTCTTTAACCAAAAAAGAAAAGAAGAGCAAAGAAACATGGCTCTCGATTGCAGGTTTAGTTCAGTTCGACATTTTGTGCAGCTCCAAGGTGAAGGGGAAGAAGAGCGCAAAGCTTCGCCCCCTTGTGGCAACTGAGAGAAACGCTTCTCCTTCGCTTGCTAGCGCTTTCCAAAATCACACTGTAGAAGAATCCACCTCCACCGCAAGTTCACACTGTGTCTTCCTGACCTCTTGCGCACGGCCAAAGCAAAAGCGTTTAGCCTCGTTCCTTCCGCGTTCGCCGCCTCGTTTCCGTAAAAGCTCAGCTGCGGTCGTTCACACGCCAGTCTCAAGGGCCGCTATGCCTGATAATGACAAGAACGACCGTCATTACAACCATCATTCCAGATCGCAGGCCGGCCGGCAGACGGAACGGCGTGAGGTCTATTTAAAAAGCGGTGTGAGGTGGGGGCCCCCCATAAATTTGTGAAGCGTTTCATACAAATGTGTATACATTTTTTTTTTCGTTTCAAGGATGGAGAAGGGAATTGGGGGGAGGGAGAGTCTGTCACTCAACAGGAACATGCAGTAGATTCAGCCACATTGCTCAGCTCGTTAGTCTCCGTTGAGTGCAGAATTAAGAAGCATGATGTCAGTGGAGGGGGCCATTGCATCATAAATCCAAAGTTTATGATTTCGGAGTTCGGCGCGTGTCCGTCGGCACAAAACTGCATTACGTTTCAAAGTGGTAAGCATGCATCTGGAGTAGTGCTATGTGTGTGTATATGGTGGATGAATTTATTACGTATGTTATTTTTTAAAAACTGGCCCTTAACATACAGCATAAGCAGGCCAAATCTAAGAAAATCAGTAAACACATACGTTCTCTGTTTTACTGTTCCACAGTTAGAAACAGAGGCCTACAATAAGGCATCAGTGTTGATTTCACATGCAGATATACAGCTGACATCCTTCAAAAAGTAATAACCAGAAGTCCACTGAATTATTCATGGCCGGAGCGTGTCGCTGCGTCTAAATATGTGAGAGCTGCTTTCGATTTATGGCCTTCATTGACTTATTAGACTTGTTGGATAAACACTTTAAACATCTTTGGATTCAAATTGCTTGTCTCCTAAAAAATAAAAAAAGAATCTAGAACCCTAGATCACACACAGTCTAACAGCCATGTTTCACACAGGCAATGTCAGCACAATCTGACACACTCTCACATATCTCTGACACTGCATAACGTTCGGCAGAAGAGAAGTGGGTGAGGAAATGCAGGCCGATGAACTTGTAAGATGTGTCCCTGTGGGTGTGGGCGTGGGTCCTGATGTAACAAGCTCACTCCGACCACCATGTGTGAGTAGGTGATTAAAGGGCCACTTTACAAAACACTAGTGTGGCTAATAATGAATTCAGAAAGCGGCCTTTTTAGCATGCAAAAAATAATAAAAGTTCCCTTTGCTCCCATTCATTGTTAGCCACATTATTCATGCCTGGAGTGCACGTGTGTAAATAAATCAGTGTAAGAAGCATGAGGTGTGTGTTCAATACGCAAAAAAATTCTATTTGTGTAAATGTGTCTAAATGTGTGCATATACGTGTGTTTATGTGGCATAAGAGCTTTAAATTTAAATGTGCACCAGTAGTGGCTGGCTCTCGCTCTGCGGGTGCTCACCCTCCGGAGGTGGCAGCTGGTACACCACACACAGCGAGGAATACAGGCAGCCCACAAAAGACATCAGACTCGCAAAGTACATCACGCCCTGTGCCCCGCCCACCAGAGAGGTCAGGGGTCCCATGGCGACCGACACCAGAATCTGGGCCAGGAAGTACTGGCAGCTGAGGAGGGAGATGTCCACCCCCATGCCACGCCTGGTACCGTCTTCTGACGAGCCACAGAACTGGGAGAAAGCACAAACACACATACACACACACCACACACGCAAAACATGGTCACATAAGTCTGGAAAACATTATTTTAACATTGTATCCTGTGCTAGTGGACATCAAAGTCTGCCAGAACAACATTATATCCTGATTTAACAGTCACTTCCATTCATATCAAATCCCAAAAAGCAATGTATTCATTTTGTATCAATGCTATGTGCTTGTTGATCATTGAATCAATGTATCATCGTCCATCAATATCTTTACATCATTATTGTTTCCTTTGCGTATCCAGAGACACAAACCAGAATCCCTGTGTTGACTGAAGGAGCTGTTTTTCTTGGTAATTAACATGTTAAAATGACATACTGTGCAATCACATAAATTATATCTTGTAAAACACTCTATAAACACTGTACTGCTTTGCACCAAATTTAAAAGAGGCACAAAACCCCTGGATTAAATCTGGTCCCTCTACATAACTCGCGCTTTTTTTAGTCTTAGTATTAAAAATTAAGAATCATTAAGAATCTTAGTATCAGTAGACTGAAAGTTGCTATACTCTTTTGATGAGAAAAAAGAGGACACAGTCTATCGAATGAAAACCGCCTCTTCTTGCCTCCTTTCTATTTTAAGCGCTTCGGTGTCACTATCTGTCAACAGCTCTCCCAACAATAGATGTTACAATGTCTACTGGGCCACACGGTCTCTCTGCCTGAAATGACACCCAAATCTGCATTTCAACTCAAAGTAGTTTCGTTGTGGTGTGATGTGTTCTCTTAATTATTGCTTCTTCTTCCCACATTTTGTTGCTTTAACTCCTTCCACTGTTTTTGTAATAGAGACACCATCCATGGCTTAAAAATTTCAGCTCATTGTGGAGATCTAGCTAATGTGATTGGTCCCAACAGCATAAATGCAATCTTCTTTTATTTCAGGTAAAAAATAAATGTAGGTCCTTATTTTGGTCACAAGGAGAACTTGTGCTATTCCTTTCTTACAGTTAGGAGAACTTGCTCTTAATGTATTATCATTTGGTAAAAAGTAAAACCATATAGAGGAAATGTATAATCCAGTTTTAGATGTTTTCCTAGGATGAACTGACTTTTTGTTGGTGGAATTTTCTAGACTGATTTTATGCTAGTATGCCAGAGAATGGGTCAGGTGGGGGTCAGAATTGTCCTGAACAGTTTTTAATCAACTGATTTATTGACAAAAGTGATTTAAGGAGTGTAACAAGAATCCTAAAACTGGAAAAGTTATAGCCCTTGAATATGGACAAAAGCATGCATGCAGTGATGTCTGGTTTATTGCAGTGGTGGTGGGAAAAAGCTACAAATACATTTAATATAGCTGAAGACTCGTTTCCTGATGAGGTTCTCCTACCTGTGGACTCTGGTAGTATTCGCAGAGCAGCGAGTAAGGCAGCGTGCAGAGTGAGGAGAACAGCACCCCATAGGTGACGCACAAGGACAGCACCACATACAGGTTGGTGGAGAGCGTTGCCAGCCCCGTGCCCAGGCCGAACGCCAGGTAGGCGAAGAAGTAGAGCGAGCGCAGCGAGAAACGCTCCTCCAGCTTCTCCAGAATGGCTGCAGAACACCCAGACACAGGACTCGGTTTTAAGGGTCCTAAGAGTGTAAATCCAACATCGTGGAACTAGACATTTAGGATACTAACCTGAGTAGAAAGCCGCGCTGAATGCATAGATGCACATGCCCCAGCAGCCCATAGTGACCCCAGCGTTGTAGCGCTGGTAAGCTTCTGAGTCGTGGGGGGCTTTGGGGTCGCCCCCAAACACCACTTCCCCCATGAAGTCAGTGTAGAAGAGGAGCATCCCTTCGAAAGACAGCCAACCTGAAAATGATGCCGGCATGAAATAAAGCGCAATAAGAAACACAACATAAAGCACATTTTCATAACATTTACCCAGGAAGTGGTTGGTGCACAAGCTGCGCAGTGACGAGGGCATCCTGTAGATGGCGATGCAGAGCAGCTTTATAGACATTTGCGTGTCTATTGTCTCCGTGCTGTCGCTCAGGTTGCTGTCGTAGCGCATTCCGTTTAGCAGGATGTTCGCCACCTGGGTCGTTACAATGAACAAGAAACGTGGTTTTGTGGACATGTATAGTTGTGTGTCATCTGCATCACAACTTTCTAAGAAATGTGACCAAGGGAAAGAAATGTAAAATCTCACCTGCTGACTAAAAGTAACTGTGCGCCGGCGCCCATTCTCCAGGCCGGCACTGGGGACGATTAGCGGGTCGTCTATTAAGGCCAAGCTTTGTGGCCGTTTCAGGATCCCTGAGGTGCTGCCCTGCTGCAACCCATTTCCAGCCTGAAGTATCTCACCATCCTCAGGCGCCTCGTTCAGCTGTGGTCGTTCTACAACTTGAACTTCTTCGCTCACTTGCATGTGTTCGGGTCCCCCATTTGGCTGCAGGTCGTCGCTTGGGGCACCTGCTTCGATTGGCTCTGCTTCCTGAGCGGGGGGCGTGTCTCCCGGAGGAAGAGGCAGAGCTACTGGTTCGGGTTCCAGCGGCTGGGGTGTCTGCTGACCGGTGTAACAGTCAATCAGCACGCTGTCAATATAGGAGGTCCCTAACGAGGAGGCAAATTCGTTTATGCCGGTGAGGGTGTTGTCTCTGCTAATGAAGCTTCCGTATTTGGGTGTCAGGGGGCTGAGGGGGGAGATGGGGCTGGTGAGACCGGCACAAAGTCTGGCATTGGCGCTGCATGAGTGGCCCAAGGACTCTGGATACCTGCGGCCAGAGAACTGGTAGCTGTATAGACCATCTTCCTCCTCCTCTCCTTCGTTCTCTTCTCTGTGAGCTCCGACTCCGGCAGGCGGCGGAGGAGGCGAGGGGGGTAAGGGCAAGCTAGGGCTCTTGAGGTTCCTGGAGCTCTTACTCTGAGACTGGCTTTGGACAAGAGCTCGCTCTGGGATGCTAGTGAGCGTCATGGCTGTAGTGGCTATAAGAGTTATGCTGGTGAACAGGTATATAACCCTGAGCTGACCTCCCATCGATTTGCCAAACTCGGTGTGGTCCCAGTTGATGCCGCCGACAATGTATCCAAAGCCACCGCCCAGACCTGAATGGGAAAAATATCGACTTTATTATTATGTAATTATTATTGTGGGTGATGGTGGTCTAGTGGTAGCCTCTGGACCAAGAGGTTATGGGTTCAAGACCCATAACCCAAAATCTGCAGGGAGACTGCTCTTAAACTTAGGAAAAGGAAGTCGCTCAGAATATCAGTTTCTGCCAAATGCTGTAAATGTAAAACTAAACTGGAATTCAGACATATTCTGACCTGCCAGTAGTGCATGGATGTTGAGTCCTCTGTCCTGGTCTTCTGGGCTACACACATCCATCATGTAGGCATGGCTCGGGTTATCAGCTGAGTCTGCACTGAAGTCCATTAACACCACCCCACACACTGTCAGCACAATGCCCCACTTGTGATTGACAGCCGTGTCAGCCATTGCTGAGCCAATGTCCCGTCCATTGAGCACCAACGTTAGACCGAGCAGAGCACCTGAAAACACAACAATGTTCTAGCATTTAAATGGTGAGCTTTCAACCCCTGAATCAATGTCATGCTTTTTGACAAACATGTGTAAGACCTATAACTTACAAAGTGTTTGAAATAACCTTCTGTAAATATAAGAAGGTACAGGGAAACCTACTGTATAAGCGTATTGTCCTATTGTAAAGTTTTTGGTACTGAAAGCCATTAATGAATGTTACATTACATTTTTAGACACCCAAAGTACTTTTCAGGGACAATGGGACATTCACCAATATTTTTTATATTTTCTTAAATTTGATCTGAAGTAAATTCATTCATTCATTCATTATCCGAACCACTTAAGCCCAACCGGGGTTGCGATGGGTGGGTGGGCACCCTGGGCAGGTGTCAACACACCACAAGGCACACACACTCACACAACCACACTCACATTCACACCTGACCGAGCCAATTAAGAGTCGCAAATTAATCTATATTGCATGCTTTTGGACTGTGGGAGGAAACCGGAGACCCCGACGGTGGTTTTGTATATACATGCATGCAATAAAATTTGTGTAAGAGTGCTGTAGACTTCTTCTGTAGGTTTGTCTTCTGATTGTTGATTCTCCTAGATCCTGATCAAAGGCCAAATACTGATAAACTGACTTAAAAATTTATAACAAGGTATGTTACATTGCCTGTATGGCTTTATGAGTCTCCTTAATCATTCAAGGCATCCTGACTTTATGGTGCCCATAAATCTTACTATTCATTTTTGAGGAGTGTTTTGAGTCACATGACCCCAAAAAGAGCCAATGGTGTGTGACTGGTGTGTGTGACTGGTGGTTCATGCCAAAATGCTTACCCACTGCCAAGGCGAAGATGAAAGGTCTCCGACGGCCAAAGCGTGAAGTGCAGCGATCACTCCACGCCCCAAGTATCGGCTGAAGTAGGAAACCTGAAGATGACGGGGAGAAAGAAAAAAAGAGGGCACTAAGTGGGGATTAAAACCGGGATCAAAGTGGGATTAGCGAGATTTGGGAAACATAACTGGTATGGCATGGTAGACATGCTTTGGCAAGGGGGAGAATAAATAAAGCATAAATATAAATCATGAATCTATTTTTAAGGCATCTGACGGTACCTAAAATGGGACTGATGAACCACACAAGGCTGTAGAACTGGTCTGGGAGGCCCATCTGGAGGAGCACAGGGGTGACATAAGCTGTCTCCATGGCGTAGCTGAACTCGATACCAAACAGGATGCAGCCGTTGAAGACCAGCTCGGGGAAGGTGCGTCTGGGAGGTAGCCCGCTCAAGTCTAGCTGGTCCAGAGGGCACGGCGTATTGGGTGGGGGTGGTGGTGACGGACGGATCAGTTTCCGACGTTTCGGGTGCCTCTGGAAGTTGTTGGCCCTGTGACTCAGGTGCCTTGTTGTGGAAGTGGGGAAGCTCGACGTCTTGGACAGAGTCGGCCTCCATGACCCGTCTTGGCCCGTCCCAAACCTGTCCCCGCTGGCCGGACTGGCAAGGAGGGGGTCGCTGGGGGTGCCCATGCCGGGAGAGGACATCATGATCTGACTGTTGACTTTTCTGCACGCTAAAGAAAGGAACAATCAGCGTTTTTAAATAATTTACATATGCATCCCCATGCATCTCAAAGACTAGAGGATCTCAGTGACATTGAGATAGGACAAGCAGCAGTATGTAACGCCCACGTTTGACGACTTCAAGAGGAAGGAAACGCAATGGAGAACTGGTCTAAAACAGCAAGAAATGACAAAAATATAAGCACAATTTCTGCATGGAAGATCACATTAGATGACACTTTGCCTCGTAAACTCGCGAAGGACCGCATACTATGCGCATTGCACGTGCTCTTTCTCTCTCCGGCATCATCCGCTCTTTCTCTCGCCCCAAAACAAACATATCTAACCATTTTCTTCTCGTAAATAAATTCTTCCTTTTCTTTTGCTTTCGACCTACATGCATCCGCGTCGAATTCCCTCCATTGTTGAATCTATTGTGTTGCCCTGCGCTGCAATAACACCAAAAATATGGATGGCGTGACTTGACTATCATTTAAGACACACACACGCACTTTGGCGCAAAAAAGCAGGTGAGGATTAATGCGCACACACACACACACACACACACACACACTTGGGACGGTGAGGATTATAGCATTGAATCGACTCCGGTGTTTATGACCAGGACATGCGTGCAAAGGAAAGACATAAAAGCCGTTACCTTGGCGGGGATTCGGCGCATTTGTTACGGCAGTAACGCGCTCAGTTCAAACTGACGCACGCTTTCGACCGAATTATCATGTTAGTCGGAATTCAACACAACATGTTTGTCCTCCGTTTTTATCTTTGGTGCAGTCATGTTTTTTTTTCTTTTTTTATTAATTGGTCCTCCTCTGGTCTTCCCCCTGCTCCTTCGTTCCCCTCCCTCAACCGGTTCTCCCCGTCTCGGCTGTGACGTCACATCATCGCCCCTCCCTGCAGCTGCAGCATCAGCACCATGTTTTATTGTAGAGCGCAAGGCCAGCGTGCGGCAATTCAGCCTACCGAACGCGTCACATTTCATTTCGGGTCAACTTGTTTAATAGTGAAAATATTAAGAAATAAAAGATGACTCAAGACTTTTGCACAGTACTATATAAACCAATTTTTTGCAACCAAAAACTACTACACATATAATGTATAATGCGCACAATATGCATGGTATAAACATATAATGTATAAACATGTATATACTATATGTATCAATGTATGAAATACACTTATAAATAAAATTAATATTTAAAATATTTTAATATTTAAACAGCGACAACAAGTAACATTAAAAAAAATCTACAATTTATTAATTGAAAAGATTTTCACGTGAAGAAACATGCAATTTTGAAGGGTTTTCGTTGTTTGAGATTTGCACAAAGGGCCAAATTCAAGAACAAACACAATAATTTAAATACTTTTCAGGAATTTACAATACTCAAGAAACAAACAAATCTCTTTTTAAAATAGTATATAAGGCAACTTAACGCTACTAGTTACAATAGAAAAGAAGAAATTAAGAATAAAGATAATATTGTTTGCACACATAAATGATCAGCAAAGTTTATACAAAGTTTAACGAGTTGTTTACCCTTCTTTTAAATCCAGCAATTTGTAAGCCATACACACCAAGTCTCCTGTTTGCTAAAACCCTCAGTTAGCAGAAGATTTACTGCATGATGCAAACAGTCATGTTAAAAAAGTAGCACAATGAAAGTGATGAGTATCTACATACTTAATGCAGTAACTTTAAGCCCCGTCTATTTGTTATGTATTTGCTTGAGGCTTTCTTCTGATTGGCTGAAGCCTTTGGTTACTCAACGCTGTTCTTACACAGGTGGGCGTGGTCGTAGTAAAACGCAGTTGCTGTTAGCAAGTTTAGCATTCGCTAATAGAACCAAGTTTGTCATAAAACGCGGAACATTTCATTAAATGAGACTTGGAAAAATGTCTGTAAATCTGGGCAAAATCGGTTCCAACGTGCTGAAGAGAGCGGTGTCGGGGGAGGTAAGAGGCATCAAAACGGTAACAAACAGCTAAGAATGTGGGACATGTTAGGGCTATGTAATATAATGTTATAATGTAATGTAGCCTCAATAGCTACTGACTGTAAACTACAATGACCAGTAGTTTGTAATCCAAAGCTAATTTTCTGGGTTGTTCACGTGGTCTATTTTAGCATTTATACATAAGGTTTCTGCTCTCATGAAAAAATAAGGCACAACCGTCTGAACGCCTTGTCATTTGCAATTTTTGGCTCTGAAACTAGCAGTTCGGTTGATGCGACTTGCAGTCCTAATAAAACTACAATAATGGCGTCCTCCTTCGTGACAGGGAAAGCGTTTCACTTATAATTGATACTAGTACAGTGATAATTATATATATATATATATATATATATATATATATATATATATATATATATATATACTTTAAACTTATGCAAGTACTGCAACAATTTCAGAATGAATTGATTTCTGTTCATGATGCCATTATTTATTTGTAAGAATGTAGAACTCGGCTCTCTGTGGAAGGATCAGACGGTGGTTATCTTTTTCCTGCGGAGGTTCGGCTGTCAGATCTGTCGCTGGATGGCCACTGAGGTCAGCAAGCTGGAACTGGACCTGAAGACCAATGGCGTGGCTCTCGTAGGGGTTGGGCCTGAAGAGATGGGATTGAAGGAGTTCATGGATGGAGGTTTCTTTAAAGGAGGTGAGGTGTTCATTGGCGTGTAACAATACCTAGATCTATATTGATATATTAATTCAGTAACCTGTAGCATCATTCGTAAATGAAATTAATATTTTATCGTGATTTAAACCTCTTGTGTTTATGAAAGGTGTTCTTCTTTTCTGAACTGCATAAATTCCCTTTGTTTTGTAACTCGTGTCCCTCGTGTGCCTAATTTTATGACTTGACGTCAAGCTTACAAAATGAGCGATTACCTTTGCCACACTGGTAATAAAAGGTTTTACAACGTCCATTGTAAGAGAGTATTTATGGTGGTATTTAAGCACTTTTTACTCCCTATTCTAGACCTATACATTGATGATAAGAAACTCTGCTATAAGCACCTGGGATTCAAAAGGTATGAAGTCTTAACTATGTTAAAAACTAAAATCTCAAAGTTTGTATGAAATGAAATAAAAGTAAGAGACATTTCATTTTTGGCTCCGTATTTTCTCATTATAGAGAATACTTAGTTTTGTTACTTAGACTTAGACTTCTACTTCCCCCATAGATATAATGCCCTCAACGTCCTTCCTGCAGCTATGGGAAAGAAAGTACGAGAAATTGCCTCTAAGGTAATATCTTATGTGTTCTTTTTCCTTTGATGGTGTTGGTGTCCAGAGGCTTTGGTGCTCAAAAATGTAATATTTTTTATATTGATTTCAGGCAAGTGCACAAGGAATTCAGGGCAACTTCAGTGGAGACCTTCTGCAAAGTGGAGGGATGCTGATTGTAGCCAAAGGTCAAATATATGCTCAATTAATAGTTTCAAAAAGTTTTTCCTTTTGAATATAAGTATCACCAAAATCTACTAACACTGAGTTAGTAATAACAATGCTATTTTAAATAAACGTTTCTTATTTATATTTGACAGTTTTCAAAAAATCTGACATTATTTCTTTGGATACAGAAGTTATAGTTGACATTGATCGCTAGAGGGCAGTGTGGCTTCACCGTTACATAGTTGTGGCTGATTATAGACTTTGTAGTCAAATGTTAACATTGATTTCACCCATAATGCACCAGAGAAATAGGTGCTTTTTGCTTTTATAAAAATTTTTGTTTTCTCTTTGAAGGTGGTGAGAAGGTCCTAATGCACTTTATCCAAGAAACACCCGGAGACCATGTGTCTCTTGAAGACGTCTCCAAAGCTTTGGGCATCAGCACCAGTGTAGAGGCAGGAGCGAGACCACAGGTGAGATCGGCTGCCTCAGTCACAAATAAAATGCTAAACAACTTTAATACTGGGGCGGCACGGTGGCGCAGTGGTTAGCGCTGCCGTCTCACAGCGAGAAGGTCCTGGACCTTTCTGTGTGGCGTTTGCATGCTCTCCCCACGTCCGTGTGGGTTTCCTCTGGGTGCGCCGGTTTCCTCCCACAGTCCAAAGACATGCTTTATAGGTTAACTGGCGACCCTGTGTGTGTGCCCTGCGGTGTGTTGCGCCTGCCCAGGGTTGTCCCCCCCGCCTTGTGCCTGTAAGTTCCCGGGATAGGCTCCGGTTCCCCCACGACACCAGTTGAGATTAAACAGTTTTGATAAAGAATGAATGAATGAACTTTAATACTTATACAGTAAAATGAAAAAATAAGGTCTTCTTGAATAAAACCTGTTTCCCAAAAAATGTATATATTATATATAGCACTAATTCTGATGAATCTGAGTAGTGAAATTAGGTTACCTTGAATTGGTTAAATGACACAGAGCTTTATAAGTAAGCATGCATAGTCATTATAGACATAATTATCTTGATAATCAGTTGGTGGTAGATGAAAATACATTTCTGAGAAGGTGAGAACAGAATGACATCAAAAATGCTTACAAGAAAATACATAAAATCATAAACGGCTGCATAACAAAAGATTCAGCCTGGGACAAATATGCTTAGGAAGCGATAACAATAAATCAGAATTTTAAAATTAAATTGTACATTCTGTTGACAATTAATTGATTGTTAGTTGTGCAGTATATCTATTTATTTATATAGTCAAATAAATGTACATTTATTCTTTATAATGGAAAAGACTACAGAAAAACTGGATTATAGTTTCCTTACTCTCATTAATTAATTAGTGTTGAATTTTATCCCAGCACTATTCAGCACTAACTAGTTAATATTAAAAACTGCAGATGCATAATTATAAAAAAACACATATATATATTTTTATCCCCAATATTACTTAAGACTGAGCAATATTTCAGTCTTGGTTTACTGAACTCAGAAAGTTCTGTTGAGGTCAGTTGACCAGAACTAGACTGCATCTTCTGAGAACTAAATCTCAGCCACACTAGCAGTTCTCAAAAAAACGTTGTGGGAGGAAAAGTGGTCCACTGCGCACACACATCGTTTGTTGTGGCTTTTATTCATACCTGCAGTATTTGCATAAAGCGCTATCAGCAGATCTGTCCCGAAAATACACTTGAAAGTTGTTTCGAGTTGCAGCAAATAAAATCAAGCCAATGACGGAGGCCAGTGTCCAGAAAACTCAAGCAAACAATGACATTTTATAAAATGTATTTTCCTTCTGACGTCTATTTTTTGCCTTTTTGCGTCAGTTATCGTGTAGTCTTTTGTTGTGGTTGTGCAGTTCATCACCCCGGGCCACGTTTGATCTGAGGAACCGAGGAGCAGGAAAAGGCAAAAACGCTTCCCCTCTTCTCTTCTTCGTCTCCATCTTATATCCGCCGCTTGGTTTAAAAGTGACATGTTGCGAGGAAGTCAGCAGGGTTACATTAGACTGTTTACAATCAAAAGAAACAGTAATTTATTGCCTCCAATTTTGCACATTGTATATGTGGGTCAAAGGAAAATGTTTAGTTGCTGCGGGTGAGTTTTTGTCGCTGATGTTAAGGTTTTGTGTGATGTAGTCACCCGATTTTATCTTTTCGCTTTGTAGTTTCCAAAGTACTTTGAGAGTACATCGATACGGGGCATGAAAGGCTTTTCTCCAAAATCAGAAGCAAGCATATTTTTTAAGGTTGACAGGTCAGGCCAGGCTTAGACAGACTTTAAATCTTGAATATAGTTTTTATTTTTGGCCACTTTTGGCTTTGGTGGGTGGAGTATCCCATTTAGACCTGCTTGATGTATGTTAACCCCTCCCAAGAGTTGAGGAACCGAGCACCCCATCCCATGTAAACACGATGTCACTCACGAAATCTGTATCTAGGATCAGATCAGCAGTAACGGATCTCAGGCGCTCGAGGGTTTGACTGTCCCGTCCTGCAGGAAGGAAAAGGGTTGACCAAAAAACACAAACCGGAGCAAAGATGACCACAGTGCGCCTAGGCTGAGGTCAACAAGGGGCGCAGGTGGAGGTTCAATACGAGGCTTGTGAAGCTTGCTGGAAATTTTTAAGCTCTTACATCAACATCAGGATGTGGACAGAAACGGATCAGGCTTTATTTAACGTGCGGAATGTCATTTTCTGCTTGGAAAATCTAGAAACGTGTTCTTTTCCTCCCCCTCACAAGAATTCGTTCTTATTTTGGATAAGCCTCCGTAAAAGAAGCGTCTCTTATAAAGCTCTGATTTGGCTTTCGCTAATCGGCGTTATATAAGTCTACCAGCTAATACAGTGTCGAAAAATGGCACAACACTCTAGAACGTTCTGTAGAAAAATTCCTGCTTTCTAAATCCCACCTACCCTCTTTTGACGTTGATTAAAATGAAATCCGGAAATAAAAAATGTTTACGTTGTACGTTCTTAAGTGAAGCTTGCCCGGTTCTATTCTGGGCGTATTGTATACGCACGTTACATTGTGTCATTGTATTCTCCTTAATTAAACGGACAGAGTTAAACGTTGCATAAGCAGGCAGTGGAAAAACAGGACGTGGCTTTGGCCTTATTTGATGCTTAACCTGACCGCTGTTTCACTCCACGCTCCACGCCGTCCTCGTTTCCTGTCTGTACGATTTGGAACTTAAAGGATGTGCTCAAATACCCAATGAATGAGAGCAATAATACAGTATGTCACTCTGCTAGCAGTGTAATTATGTGTTGCAGTGGAAGAGAAATATGAGAAATGTGTGATGTAAAGAAATGTAAAGAAATGTGTAGGGTTTTATCTATAGTGTAGGCAAAGTTATGCAATGAGAACTTCACTCCTAGCTTGTAAATTTTACTGGGGTCTCCGCATCATCTAGCATGCAAGAATTTTTATCTTGTATTTTTTTTCTTTTCAGTGCAATGATGATGTGTGTACAAGATAAAGAACAGCTGGTTTTCAAGATTCTAACACTGACAGACTGCAGCTCCAGGATCCAGTAATAATAATATCTGAGAGATATATATATATTAAGAAAATCATATAATTCATATATACATACAATTTTCTTTTACTTCTTTAATTACATTCACATTTACTACATTCACTAAAACTCTGGGAACTTTTATTTGGAAAATGAAAAAGTTTACTCAGTTTGACACTAATCCTCCTGCCTGCTTGGCACTTCAGAACTGCAGAATTGGCTTATGTTTGCTAAAAAGACCAAATTGGTTTTTCAGCTGTAGTATTTACACTGGACTGTTCTTGAGAAGATACTATTTTGTTTCATTTTAAAGTGTAAATGCATTCTATCTGAAAGCACAACAGTGTTTAACTTGCTGTGATAAATTGCTGTGATTAACTATATATATATATATATTTAATTTTACACTAATTGCATTTATTTTTTTTTACAGATTTTTTAAATGATAATCATCAATAATAATGTGCCCCGGTGTGTTCTGAGATTTCCCTGAACCTTTTTATTTTATTTATCATTTCATATTAACTGTGGATTCAATTTAATGAAGGCTACAAAATAAACACTCATACAGAAATATACTTATAATGTTTTATATCTTTATTTGGAGGCGTACACATTTTAAAATATCAATAAGATAACAACTCATCTTTTTATAGTATATATTTCCCTTTAATATTTTATCAGTCATAGAACAGCGCAACTAGAATTACACACATTCAGTGGTAAAGTGAACAACGTCCATGGTCTCGGTAAATTCACAGAAGAGACCCATTAGAATAACAATCACATTAACAATCAGCACATGTATGGTAAAAGATCCCCACGGCAAACCTTGGCACAGTGTTGACAGAAATGAGGAGAGTTACAAAAAGTATTCACATAGCAGCATCTAAGAAACTGGAATCATCGACTACAATTGCAACCACGGAGTCATGAGTTCAGTCGAAACGGGGGGGAAAAGGTGAATCGCTATCTTGTAAGTTCTTGGCATTTCAACATGGCTTTTAATGCACTTGGTATATCCGCAATAAGCGAACACGTAGCTGATACTTTACTTGGCAGAAATCTAGACTGAAGTAGCTGTTTCAAAACGTACACTAAAAGTTCACAAGAAGTGCACACAACTGGTACAGTCATCTTTAACCTCAATCACAGAAGTGTGTATAATCTCTAGAAGCATTCCTTGGCAATAGATTTTTTTAAATGCATGATTCACCTCATATTTAGGAAAAATCCGAAATATAACTTTTTATACACAATGATAAATACATTTTGCGTAGTTACGGTGAGTGATTATTTAACAGGGTGAAACCGTACTGCATATGACAAATACTTAAGGCTGGAATATTTACATGTTGCGCAACACCATCAGTTTCCCTGACCAAACTTTACAACACAGATCAGCAGTTTTAGACCAGCCTCCAACACAGCCTGCGATCAAAAAGTGCAAGAACATTGGGCCTCTTTCACCAGTATTTTCTGCCATTAGTTTATGTACTGTAAGAAAGTTAAGACATTTAAATAGTATAATATACAACTGTAAAAACCTAATAACCTAATGTTTGCACAAACATGCATTCAGTAACATTAGTGTAAGCTTGATCTTAAGTAGTTTTGGCCTTACAGAGAAACAAATCTTAAATAAGAAAACATTGCTGAATGTCAGAATCTTTGTGAAAATGGTGTTTGTGGGTTTTTGAGAGCTGTCCATGAGTGAGGCCTCAAATCGATCTCAATTTGAGAAATTAATCTTTTTCAATTTTATCAGCCAATATTTCGGTCACTGCTAATCTCCTAAAGGATTGTAAATTTTCCATTTCAAGTTTAAAATCGTATACCTTCCTAAACATGCTCTATAACCAAGTTTTGGACTGATACGTAGTATGAAATAGATCTGGATTTTATAGTAAAAAACATAGTTTTAAGTTTAAAATTCTTGGAAACTGGCTTCCAATCCCTGATCCGGGATCTGATCTCCATCCAAACAGTCCATGCCATTATGGTTCTGTACAGATTGGCTAGCAATAAAGCTTCAAAGGCAGATATGAATATTCCATGAACCCGAGTCTCTGGAATGGAGAGATAACAGTCATAATCTATGGTCCAAGGCAACCGGAGTTCCCTTCCTCTTTTCTTCTTCTTGACTGGATTTAGCTTTCTCACGACATATATTCATGATCAAGAATCCTTCACTATTCCTTCGTTGCCATTCAAAAGCTTTGATCTTTCCAGCATTTCTTTCTGCATTTCTTTCCTACTTCTGCCCTTCCTGCCTTCCTGTTTATGTTATGTCTGCTGTCATTACTGGTTAATCAAGGTTGGAAACACCCCCCGCTCTCTTAATGAGAAGCTCTCATCTCCACGAGATGGAGGCAGACTGTCTCCTCGCCTGCTACGCTCCGGCTCAAAGCGTCGCCCCCCCACAACCACCTACACCCCTCGCCAATCAATTTAGGAAATCATGAATCGCCCCTCTACCCGCCTCCCGCCTCTCAGATAGATGGACAACCCCCGCAGCCGGGGAAATGTGTGGAGGTGGCACGATCTAAAAGCGTGTTGCCGTTTTTAGAACGCCGCCGGCCTGACCCCAAAGATAAGGCAGGCGACTCGCTTCAACCGCTGCTGCGGCGATAAACTGCACCTAATTGAATGTCGAGTGAAGGGTTTCAAGCTCGACTTGGTAGAGGCAGGGAAGGAATCGAGGGACTGAATGCATTTTCGGGGTCTTGTTAATGTCTTCAATGTTAACTTCAGCGCTGAGTTTGGGGGAAAATTTGATTTTTGAATGTAGTTTGCAGATAAAAAGTCATCAATCCTAACTTTCATCTTCTGACCCTAAATGAACCCCTGTTTTTGGAGAAGTTCAGTAAAAGCAAAGGCCTTACAATACACTTCTACAATGCAAGAAGAGCTCAGAAAAGCAACAGCTAGCTTTAGCAGTTCTCACTCCAAGTTAACATCAAGTTAGTCGCTCAGCAGACTGACGATTTCCTAATTGCAGAGTAAAGAAGTCCAATGCTTACAGGTTGTTATCACTGTTAATATTAAGGTCTCATCCTGTTAATACCAACGCTATCACTAAAAATCACAAGAATAGTCAAGCCACTTTTCCTTCTGCCCAAAACGTTGTGACTAGCTGTTGTCCACATACCTGCAATGGTCAAAGTTAAAGCATTATGGTTTTAACAGTCTTAAAGTCTTCAGGTACTGGTTGGAGGTAATAGAGCTCACATTTACAGGTTATTTTTTGGTAAACCTGACCTTAAAATAGCAAGCTTTCATAATATTCTGACAAAACGTTACCACAGTTATAGGGCTGGACGATAGACAAAAAATGTCATGAAAACTGACATTTATCATCTTGTTGATGTTGGTTTATTCAGTTAATAATTTCCTCACAGATTGTCCCCTCACATGCATGATAAAGAAAAAAAAATCATGATTATTGATTTGAAGTCATATCGCCCAGCCCTACGCCATTGTCTCTTGCCCTTCACTTTCTCACAGCGTTCTTCAGAAAGAATGTTTTTTGTCTCTCGTTCCATAACATAACCCGTTTTTCTTCAAACAGCTCCATGCCAAAAAGGGAAACAATACGTTTTGCCAGGTTTCGGCTGTAACCTTGAGGACGCGTGGGCTTCAAAGCCTCATGCGTTTGGCATTTCATTGTAGGATCTGTTTGCAAAGCGTGACATTTCCTTGAAGTGCTCACTACATTCAAAGCCAGCAATAAGCGCATATCTATTTACATAACTGTTAAAAATAGACACATTTCTTGAAGCTTAATAAATGTTCTTCCTATCAAGTACTACTACGCCTTAAATACATGTTGGAATTTAATACAGGGGTGTAAAAAGAGCAACACACTTTCCAACAGAAAAAAATTAATTACAGCTACGGTAGTAGGTGATGCCACTTTCAAGTGTTGCCACTTTACCATCACCTACTTTCCACTGAGTGTATTGCACTTGTAGGTGATAAAAGGTGTGTTAAATCTGTGTTCTCATCGCTATATAGCGTTAAAAACGACACACACCTACGTGGCAAGGACCCCCTTTAACAAACGCACAAAAAAGGCAGCACCACACTCGCTCATGCTCAACAGAACAGTCAAGAAACCTGCAAATCCTGCTGCCATGATGGCCTAAGTTAATCCTGGACTAGATGCCTTTAGGCCAGGTCTCTACCAAACTCTGCATTTCTCATCTGGGTTCATGGGAGTTCCTCTCTCACACTGGAATGCCTCGGAAAAGGCTTCGAAGTTCTGCAGAGATCCCAACACTCTGGGATGGACAAAGGCATTATGGTTTGACGTTATTAATTATGTGCAATGATATATGAGGAGTAAGATTTAGAAAAGGCTTCACAGCACCACCTACCTGTACTCCAGAGGGCTGTGAGGGTCGGTCTTGATGGACTGGATGGCATATTCCGGGCGACAGGCACCACACCACACCTGCAGTCAGTTTGAAGAGAGGCAACGATATCTCATTTGAGGATTTCAAGATAGGTAAGAATCTTTCAAAAAGTTAGGAATGATTCAGATTTGTTTTTGCCATTTGCTTTAAACTACAAGATGGACACATCATATCAAATGGCCATCACCTTTTCAGAACCTAACTCCCAGTAGATGCACCTCATCGCCGGTTCTGTCAATTGAAAGTCAAAGCCACACGAGCCACGTTTGGGCAGAGTTTGCGACTCGATCAGCAATTTCATGTCCAAGACGTTGTAGCAATTTACTTTGGGAGGGTGGGCAGATCAGTTGCAAATCAGTTGCATTTGATGCGGTCATCAAGAGACTGGTCAGAAATTCCACTTGCATGGCTGTCAGCGGGAATCAAATTGAAGACTTAGAGCTAAATCATTTTCCTGTCACTCACCTGGGCAAAGTTGAGGAAAAAAAGCTGTTTGTGGTCCATATCCAAACCGGGAAGACGAGGCTCCTCACCTTCCCTCTCCACCCACTTCATGTATGCCTGATGCAACATTCAAACACATGCGGGGTTTTGGTTTTAGGGTTAAGAAATATGAGTGAATGAATGTGTGTAGTGCTTTTCTAGACCAGCATTTCCCAATCCCAGTCCTCGCGGAACACCGCTCTGCACAGATTCGGTATTTCCTGCACCTCCGCATGCCGATCCAACATTGCTAATTAGCTAATCAGTAGCGTCAGCTGTGCTGTGGGTCGGGAAACTCGAATCTGTGCAGAGTGGTGTTCCGCGAGGACTGGGATTGGAAAACGCTGTTCTAGACCACTCAAAGCCTTTGCACAGAGTCAACATTGCTACAGTTTAAGCAGCACCAGGGTGAATCTCCTCTGAAAGGAGAGCAGGAGAGGGTCGTATTTCCCACGTTTCATTATGATCCAATAGTAGGTTGATTCAA
The DNA here is from genome assembly GCA_032718565.1 of Distichodus sexfasciatus. Taxonomy (NCBI): domain Eukaryota; kingdom Metazoa; phylum Chordata; class Actinopteri; order Characiformes; family Distichodontidae; genus Distichodus; species Distichodus sexfasciatus. The sequence continues at coordinate 1,824,110 of JAVGVS010000064.1, read as the reverse complement.
CAAACAATGTTTCAGTGTTAGTCAATATCACAAAGTCTTCCATGATACGATTTCAATTCAATTCAGTTCAGTTCTGGAGATTACAATATGTATGATGTACGAGGTTTTCATTTGGGATCAATGTAATGGGCTTGTTGATCACTGAATCGAGGTATCAGTGTTCAGTGATCAATAAATTGTTACATCCCTACAAGTCAAAACATATGTGAGAAGGGGATAATTAGAAGGCCAGATGTGAAACGGTCATGGTGGGTCGTTTGTCATTTGTGGGCCCCTGTTGGAGTTGGTGGGTCCAAAATCAGCAACCAGCTAAAGTAGTTAGTGTCCTAGCTATTAGTATACAAAGGATAGATAGATAGATAGATAGATAGATAGATAGATAGATAGATAGATAGATAGATAGATAGATAGATAGACTGACTGACTGACTGACTGACTGACATATGAATGGATGAAAAGATGGATTCTCTGCTGGCAAGACCTATTTTTTTAAGTAAGACACTCACCTTGTATGCTTGTCTGACTCCTCCATTATCAGCGATGTTCTCCCCCAGAGTGGTAATTCCACTGACCTGGGTCAGACAGTAGCAGAAAGACAAACTGCTTAATCTCTGTGCTTTGGCAGCACTTATTTATTTTTTGTTTTATTTTTTTATAATAATTAACAATTATTAAATAATTACATTTTGACCTCCTGCGAGCTTCCAGCTGAATTTGCTGTACTGTTGCACCATGCATTTTGACTGGTCCTCAAAGTGCTCGGTAGAATAATTGCTCCACCAGTTGTACATGTTCCCGTCCTTGTCGAAGTTTCGACCTGGCAATGAAAAGTTATTTTCATCGATGGCTCTTTTTTTCCCTGTGACATATTCGCTGTCAGGTGTGGTGTGGGTGTGCGTGTGATTAATCCGTGATATTTAAGATCCCTACATTAGTGGTGGTTGCAATCTATCACACGTCAATTAAGGGTTGAATCTGATTTGTTTATTCAGCCAAAGCAAGTGGAAATTGGTGTTATTAATCAGAATAAATCTGGCCGATGACTCACCGTGATCATCAAAGCCGTGAGTGATTTCGTGGCCTATCACCATCCCAATGCCACCAAAGTTTAAGGCTTGGAGCTGCTTCTCACTGAAGAAAGGGGGCTGGAGGATTCCAGCAGGAAACACTGAGAGAGAGAAAGAGGGGGGAAACAGAGGGAGAGAGAGAGAAAAACAGAGAGAAGGGGGGGGCAGAAAAAGATAAAGAGACAGACAGAAGGGGGGAGAGAGCAAGGGAGAAAGAGAATGACAGAGAGGGAGTGAGAAGAGAGAGACAGTGAGAAAGAGGAAGAAACCGAGAGAGAGAGAGAGAGAGAGAGAGAAAGGGAAAGAAGCAAAAATGGGTGAAGAGAGATAGGCAGAAGAGGTGGGGAGAGAGTGAGAGAGGAAGAGAATGAGAGAAAGATGGGGGGGAAGAGGGGTGGTTGGGAGGGTGAAGATGGACAGAGTTAGAGAAAGGTGGACAGAAGGGGGAGAGAAAGATAGAAAGAGAGCGAGATGGACAGATGAGAGAGAGAGAGATGAAGAAGGGGGAGAGAGGATAAAAATCAGGGTTGGAAAAAAAGATACATTCCTTTCTGCATGTCTCTACACTGCATCAGCATTGCCGCTTCCAGCTGCTGCCTCTCTGTCTCCAGAATAGCAATTCAGCTTGAAGTGTTTCCCAGAATGTCCAGGAACATTAAAATGTGCAATCTAAGAGTAATTATGTGGAAATTACTCCAGCTGAAAATCTGCATAATCACCCAGCTTTTGCAATCTCTGTATTAACCCAGCTTGAATGGCGCACTTTCTATGCCTTCAGCGCATCTCTTTTAGCACCAGCTCTGTGGGCACTGGAGCCTGAAACTAGCTTTATATTATCTACAAGAGAGGGGAGAAAAAAGCCTTACGGGCATTACAGGCTTTATTTCCACCCTGCTGAAAAGCCAGTTCCGCATAGAGGTTCTTGTGTGCTTAGCAGTGGTGTGACCAGAAACATCTCTCTCCCACCAACATTTTAGGTTTTGGGTGCTTCGTTCCATCTTTCTTCAATTTTAATTGGCTACTTATAGTAGATTGTTGAAGTCAAAAGCAGAGTTCTGCAGGGTTCTATTTTAGGTCCACTTATTTTCTTAGACAAAAAAATATTGCGCCGCCTTATCACCTGAAAGTGTTCAGTAGAATCGTCAGCTGATATGAGTTAATTGCCCATAAAATAGTAGGAGTGCACGATTCGATTAGATTCTGATTCTTGGGCTCAGGATTTGATTCAAAATTGATTTACAATTCAATACACCAATGAATTTGTTTCCAGATTGCTGGTTTGAGATACTTTTCCCATTTGACTGTGGCAGATCAACAAAAAATCACTCTGAATCAAATGTAGTTTACTAAATGTAATGCATACTGTATGTACGTGTACTGACTGCATTTCCTTTATGCTCATGTGAAGGAGGTCTATCTGGGCCACATTGTGCCATCTATAGGATTGGCGAGCTGAACTCGTGTCAGGGAAGAACTAACTAGTACCATTACGTTAGTGGAAAGAAGTAATTTTTTTTAAATGTTTGAATCGATTTTGAATCAACAGAGAAAGAATCACAATTCGATTCGATTCTTTGCACACCCCTACAAAATAGTATTTGTGTTTATAAAGACAAATAAATGATAATGTATAAAATAAACAAAAGATGGATTCTTTCAGCATGCAATGAGTGTTGTCATTGTGTAGTTTGTTCTCTAGAAGGCAACACTGCAACTACATTGTTTTTTTGTGATTTTATTCATCTTGTTTATCAAAATTATATATACAAAAAATATAACTTTATATATTACTTTAATATACTGTATATATAGTTATTTTTTTTGTATTTTAGTCATGTGTGCTTCTTATTACAGTGCTTTGAACTGAAGTACAACAAAAATGTACAGTCAAAGGTTTGTTGTACATTACTTCCAAGTAAAATGGGTTTATTTTAAAACTACATAATGTGTTGTTATCTTGGTCAATAATTTTAAATAACTGCAATAAATCTTTGTTTGTTTCGCGCTTCTAAAAGGAAATGAATATTTCCAGATATAAAATGATTTGATTTCTTAAATGGTCTGGCTCTAGTTTTCAAAAGTTCCAATGTGCGTACATTACTAAAGGATATAGAGCGAAAGTCTGCAGTGCTATGGACGGTGTGTGGGTAAGATCATGAACTTACCAATCTGATTTCGGTTGTGAGAGTAGAAGGCATTGACCACAGCCGCACCAATAATCCACCTGACAAATCATTGAGTTCAGAGCAATGGTGAGTAACTTTATTTGGACAAGACACAGAACATCTGTCATGTGTGTACTGCTATTTATTGTTATTGTGGGTTAGTTATCTGAGTCACGCACAAGTCTGGGTCCACAGACTCCCTGAGCTTTTTGTGACCTTTCTTAGCCGTGGCTCGAAGGTTCTCCAGAATGTTTTCAAAGTAGTTTTCCTTGCTGAAGTTCAACTGTAAATAAAAAGAGATGCACTGATACACCAATAATGGGTAGAGTGTCTCTCTAAAGTAATTCCATTTTTAAAAAAAGGAACATGCATGAATTGTAAAATACAAAACGGGAGAAGGAAAGGATTTTTGGCACACATGGGTGTACTCCTGATCCAGTTTATGATTATCTTCTTCCAGAATGTAGTCAGGGTAGCCGATCTGCTCAGAGATAGACATTGCCTGAAACATCACACAGCACAATCAAACCATTTAGCAAATGCAGCAGATCTGGTTCCAGCTACCATAAGTTATACAGGTTTTCATAGACGGGTAATGTCCAAAAAAAACATAAATATTCTGCTATGTGAATTATCAGACTGACTTAATGAGTGTGTTGCACAGTGTTCAGGTCTACAGCCCTAAAATAGTCTCAATATCACGGTCAGACTGTGTTTTTCTTGCCATTTTGTCGGTCCAGTTACTGCAGTCTTACTTTTTCTCTCGCCTTCTCTTTGGACTGATCGTCCATCCAGTTGAGCTCCTCCAAAGTTTCTACGTAAGCCTCTTGAATCTTCCTGATCAGTTCACTAACCTGGACAAGAGAAATGCACAAATACACTAAAATCACACATTGTAGCAAAACCTGCTACCTGCTACAGACCTGGATTTATGGTTTTCAGAAAGCTTCAGCAGAACCATATCAATTTTTGAAAATATTAAAATGTTCCTGCATTTTATGATGTTCAAACTTGGGCCTTAATATGTGGCCATGTAAAATCAGAATGAAAAAAGTATATCTTGTTCAACACGGTGGTAACATCAAGCTATGTTTTCCTTTTACTTCTGCTGTTTAAAAGGGCAACTTTCCCAGAAAAATCAAATGTCTAAAAAGTGTATCTTCCGGATATTAAACACACACACACACAGACGTCAACATATTCAAATATTATGCTTCAAAAATATCCTTCAGGAAAGCACCACACACCACCCAAACACACCAAGACTAAACAGCCTGGAAGACTGTTGACAGTAATGGTTACATAAAAATCAGAGGCAAAATCCCAGACTGGGAGGTTCCCTACTGTAGCTTATGTCATAGAGATGGGAGCCCTCACCATGCGCTTGCTGTCTCCAGCGAAGGTCTCGCGTACGTACAGCGCCCCCACCGCATTTTCCATGCTGCCCTGGACATAGCGAACACAGTCTCTCCAGCGCGCCTCCTCCACCGTGGTGCCATGCAAGGCCTGGAGGAACCAGCATCGACATGGAAATGCTGAACGTTTGTGTCGTGGGTTTATGAAAAGTGTTTGGCATCTGTAGACCTCAGATCCTCAAACCCAATGTTTTTTGTGCTGTATATTTTGCAATTTATATTGTCTTGTATACTGTATTGTAAAGTTTGCATTGTATGTTGTAGTGTATATTTTGTCCTGGATATTGTCTACTATTTAATGTTCATTGTGTATTGAACATCAATCTCTTTCATGGTGTTTATATTATCTGTTTCATATCTACATGTTCTATATTAGTAATAGAGACACTAACAACAAGCTAATCTTTTCAAATCTTCTTGGCGAATAATTCTGATTCTGTAGCTGGTTCTAATGAAAGCTCAGAACGAAGATCATCTTCATGGTTAAGATGCCATAGGATAATGGGTCTACATTTTTCTACCATTCTACAAGCAACACCAATCAGATTCCTCCTCCTTAAAATTTACTGTAAGTCTCTCTAAGGCCTAGGGCACCAATAGGCGGACCGCGACCCAGAAGTCATTCTGTACGGACCCAGACATTGTATTATATTTTGATGGATTGTTTCTGTTTTAATCTGTGCAACTTTTCTCATATTTACAGCAGTCTTTTTTCAGCCTTTTTTCTTTGTCTTTATGGTAGTCAATGTATGTACTCAGGAAACTAAACCAGTCGCATAGGCTGTAACTCATTACACATGTTTATATGTGAAAGGTGATTTTTATTTAATTTTTCTAAAATTAAGCACTTTATTTTAAGATGTCTTTTTCAAAAGCTCTTGATTTAATTAAAAAAATAGCTTTACTTGAAACGAGAAAAGTTTGTTTATTATTATTTATTTTATTATTAGAGTACCCTCCAGCTCAGCGTGAAAATAGTTAATAAACATTGTTGAAGTATTACTGAATTGTACTATATTTTATTTGTCAGCTGTTGACTACATACAGTTGTTGATGTAACTACTTCAACATACTGTATATGGCACTGAATCAAAACATATGTTAGACATTATGTTGGTGTTATGGTGGCCTAGTAGTCTAGTGGTAGGACACTTGCCTTTGGACCAAACGGTTGTGGGTTTGAATCCAACCTCTGGTGTTACCAACATTGGGTCCCTGAGCAAGACCCTTAGTTGCTCTCAGGGAAACTGTCCCTGAAATTAGGAAATGTAAGTTGCTCTGGATAAGAGTGTCTGCTAAATGCTGTAAATGTAAAAATTATGGTGTTCCACACCTTTGCTTGAGGACATTTTCTCAGCTTGTATTTAAATTGAAGACCCCTCCTCTAAGGTTTGGGAGCACTGAGGATTTTGGCTCTCAGTGTATAATACACTTAGACTCAAATTGCTCTTTTAATCTGCACTGTGTTATTTTTACAAGGACTTAATTTTACATTGAAGGAAATTGTTCTTTTTGTTGTGTATTTCTGTAAAAAAAGAATGCATACCCATATATTATTATCTTAAATATTAAATATTTGAATACTGGCGGCACTACCACCATTCGGCCCCCTGAGCAAGACCCTTAACACTCAATATCCTCCAGGGAAAGTGTTGTTGAACTTGGTTATGAGCAAAGTGTACAGAGCTGCCATTTTTGTCTCACAGTGTATTTCTCTTTAAGCAAAGCCAACTTCCATCATGAAGCACCCACTATAACGCAATTCCCACAACACAGACTTCAGCAGTGCCCTTCTGTAGACTTTGGAGAGTGTAATTTCGAAAGTGAGGCTTTTTATAGGCCGCCAACCTCTTCTATCTGAGTGTTATCAGATCTGCGGTTGACACTGACCTTTCTGTAGTGAGCTCGCACGTCTTTGAATCGCCGGCTTAATCCGCTGATCCTGTCCATAATGAGCATCCAGACCAGGTAATTCTGCACTGTCCTGCGTAGACAGCCGTGTGGAATTACCATCAATAATGGGATCTCACACGACATCATGCTGCTCTTAAAAAGGTGAAATGGACACTAACTTTGCTATTTTTACTAACATTCATCAGAATCTCTATGTCTTTTGTGCTATAATTTTGACTTTCGGTCAATGTCAGTTCATTAAAACATCGTGAGTCACAAGTTTCATTCTGATATGATATATCGAGTCAGTGAACTGTGATTCAAAGTGTGCTGATACCTATTACGATACGTTTTTTAGTCTCATCCTTTTAAGGGTGAAAATCCAAACCGGAAGCACTTATTTTATTCAAATATAACCATAATTGCATATCACCAATTATTGTATTTTGTAATATCATACAGCACTAGCCTGTCTGGATTATGTCCAAGTTGCTGGATTTCTACATCTTACACCTTTTGAGGATTCGTCAAGTAAAAGTAAACTGTTGTTACACCTTTTTAAGCATTAAACCTATTATAACAATGTTATTATTGATGATTTTGACGATTCCAAAGGTCACATCGATGCACATTCTGTGAATATATACAGAGCTGGAGTCTTACCTGTAGTCATATCTACACAGGATATCGTTGAGTCTCTCGAGGTACGGTGTGCAGTAGACCACGATGGGCTCCTCTGGATGCACTGAGATGGAAACGCTGCTCATGACCGCTTGGATGTAGTGAGTCCAGTTGAAGCCCTGCACCAACAAACAGAAATTAGACAGCCATACTGCTTTACTCCTTCCATTTCATGAAACATTGCTCCATGCCATTTGCGTTTTTTAGGGGAACGTTACACTCACGTCAAGGTGGAAGGTCTCCTGCACTTCTCGCAGAGTCATCTTATTGTAGAGGACGGTGATGTCATTACGCTCCTCAGCCGGGGCTGTAGCCTACACAAACAGAAGTTTGAGACTCAGATTTGTAAAATGGAAAGAAGAACTTCAGTCTTTCGAGACTTCTTACAGGTGAGATCCCAGTCCACAAGCAGTTATTTTTGTCAAATTTGAATTTACGTATCACAATTCAAGAAGAAAATCTTTACATAATCATAATCGGCCAGGCCGATTATCGGTATCTGTGTTTAATTTTGACCATCACTGATATTAAACATTTACAAGGTGTACTACTGTAGCTCCGCTGTCGTCTCTTCTCTCTGTGCTGTTTGCTCTCGACTTGCTGCTTCATTTAATGCCCCGCCCACAACAGTCTTTGATTGGCTATATTGTCACACAAGTAGTAATCAATCAACGCTGAAGCCACACTCACACAAAAGCGCAGCATAAAGCTCCGAGAAGGAGAAGAGGAGAGAGGAGAGTTTCAGCTGAGCTTGGTGTTTGTAAAATTTTGACAGATTTTTTTCGTATATCAGTTCCAAATATCAGTTATCGACCCCGTTAACTAGCAATAATTGGTGTCAACATCGGCCCTAAAAAGACAATATCGGTCGACCTCTAGTCGACAGTACAGTAGAAAAGTCACAACCTTTTCATTTTATTTTGCTGGAAAATGCAACAATATGCAGTAATTTATTGCAAATGTTCATGTGCAAATGTTCAAGCAAATACTATTTTACAAAAATCTGGTTCTCTTGAAGTAAAATATGGAAAAACAAGGGATGGCTCAACACTTCTGCACAGTCCTATATATCCCAGAAAAGTATTAGAATAATATTAGAATTTATTTCCTACATCAAATACCTCTAGTTTGTCAATAGTAATTATTACAGTATTTTGCAACTACTGCGTCTCTTCTGTTTACGTCCAAGTTTTTTGTGTTGTACATCACACCTTTAAGCAGTCATAAAAGTAAACTCAATTTGCAGGTTTTAAGGCAATCAGCTGCATTAAAGCTTGCGACAGTTAGGAGCTGTGAGATTTCCGACGCCACGCGGCACTGCTGATTTTATTATGGCTGATTTGGAGAGTCCCGGGGTTGGTGAAACGACTTGACGCCCGCTTCAAAAACTGATTGGTTTAATGGAACTCACGTTGGCAATGTCTCTCTCCAGCTCCATCACTTGCATTATTTCCTCCCACACGCGCTCGTCGTCTTGGGTCAGGTTCCTGTCCTCCCGTGCTATTTTTGCCATGGAAATCATGAACTGCAGGTAGGCCTCACGCACCTACACACACACACACAAGCACAAACGTATGCAGGCTCATAATACCTGTAATTACAACGGCGGGTGTTGAGAAAAAGAGCAAATAAGAGAGAGAGAGAGAGAGAATGAAATAAACCTTTTTGTAGTTGCCATCATTGAGGTAATAATCTCTTGAGGGCATTCCCAGCAGTGGCTGATCAATCTGCAAAACAAAAATGGATTTAATCTGTCAAATGTGCTCCCACTTCACAAACCTAACAAAATTTCCATCTGATTTACATCATGGTGTGAAATGTTTATTTTACATGAATGATGTGGCGGCTTGAGTCTCGGTCATCGGGCCACACAAACATTTCCAGCAAAACTTTCTTGTTGTAATGAGCATTTAACACTGCCAGGGTTTCTTCTAGTCTCCATGAGGGCTCTGCCGGGACAGACGGAGGAAAGCAGATGTCAGTGGCGAAATTACAGTAGATAACTTCTCTTGAATGTTAAAATAACTTTCAGGACCTCCAAAAATGATTATAGAAATACTTAAATTTAAGTGTTTTTAACTGGCTTGTTTTCAAAATACGATGCCAATTCCAAAAATGATGAGGACCAGACTGTGGCTCAAATCACCATCTCATTTGAATGGATTTACCAGAAAATTGTTTTGTTGCTTGAATTTAAGATTTTGGATTTTGTGCCATCAGTCACACAATAAAACTTGAGTGCTGGACAAAATTTGGGTGCAAAACCTCCAGGATCCCAGCCCTCCAGGATTGGTAACAACTGGAGACCCCTTGCCTAAACTATACGCCTCAAAGCTTAGCATCACCATCACGCTGTGAAACTCTCCTTCTTCTCTCTCCTTCTGCTCACATATTGGTAGTGTGAGGCAGCTGAGGAGCGCCATTCCTCTTGATCAATCTGCTCCTTATCAACTCCCCGAGACACCAGCCTCACTGCCTTTGTGTTTATCCCATTGAGATAAGACAGAGACACTGCTTTCTCCTATTGTAGCAGATTGTGGGAGCTCGGTATCTTTTGGTACCTGCTGTGCCGTTCCAGTCCTCCGAGGCCACGGGCCAGTCGCCAATACTCTGGATGAGCTTGAGGAGGGGCTGTGAACTGCGCTGCTCGATCACACCTGTAAGGGGCAGTCACTTTTACTTTGCCACAGCAGGCCACGCCGCACTGTCCTTTACATGCAACTTCAAAATTCTTGTTAAAAGAACTGTATCGCTACCCAGAACTCTAGATATAAGTAGACAACTGGAAGTTTTGGAGCATTACTTCACTATTTTGACATTTATTTTGAAAGGGAAAGTCGTATGACATGATGCCTCGTTCTGCAATACTTTTTGAGTATTTTTCTTAAATTTGATAATAAGAAAAGTGTGAAAGTGGGTTTTAAGAACAAATTTCTTCCTAAGAATGGTTGATGAATGTTGCAAAGTATACTCACTCTCATTCATGCATGATCTGTAGAGGATTTTGGCCTTCTTAAAAGCTTCCCTGTCATCTTCACACTCAGTCTCCAGCACCCCTGCGAGAAGATCGAAAAATAGCTATGAGATGTGCAGAACTTTCAATAAAAGCCATCCGTTCAGTAAAAAATAGTAGGATGTTATTCTCTATATGCACCCCAAGTGGCAACATCAGGTTACATCGCTGTGAAGTAAACACTTTTGCCAACAAGACTCAAATGAGTTCTGAGGAAGTGAGGTCATGAATATGCCACTGCTGACCCTTAAGCACAATTTCCAGTTCGTCTCGGAGGATGTTGAAGACGCTGTGCAGTGAGCTGGTCTCAGGAATGACATGTCTGTCCAGCCAGCCACCGCAGGCGTACTGGTAGAAGTTTTTGCAAGGTTCCGCGCTGGGATCCATGTTCTGCAGTAGTCTTGCAGCTGTAAGTCAAAGAGTAACTTCTTACCTGAATAGGTCACTACTATAGGGGCAATATTTCTTGGTATTAACAGTGTGCTTATTAGAATGTAATTTTAGTTCTTGTCTAACCACTTTCATGATCTATACTAGAGTATTTAATTGACCAAGGCAGAACCATAACTAAATTGATCAGAAACTGGCAATGTGAATATGTTCCCAAGAAAATCTCAAATGTGTGTTCTCTAGGTGTTGGAAACTTTTAGCTTTCCTAAAAAAACATCAGCACAGCCATCTCTTTCCAGCCACACTCTTTCACCTAATATAAACTTCATTAACCACCAAAAAAATGCTTTTATACTTTCTACAAATGCCTGTGTAGAGTGTGTTTACCTGCTGTAACACAGTCTGGAGTTGTGCAGACATTTTTGTCCTTGCTGAAGTGATATTGTAGCCCTGCAAAACAGCAGATTAACTGATTTAACATTGATTACTGATGTTGATCCAGGACATTCCAGTGATGTTATACAGTATATTAAAAACATATCCTTTAAGTTCTTCTATATGGGCATGGTATAGAAGAAGGAGCAAATATGATATAGTTTTATTACTGCTATGTCTCAGTCATGCGAGCAGGCTTCTGTTACAGACACTGATCTGCTCAGATGAATTGGAACTGGTTTTGTCAGCTGTGACGGTGCTGTGGCTGGACTTTAGTGATAAAACTGAAGCTGAGGAAGAGTGAGGGGTCGAATGGGACACAGGGACAAACTACATTAAATTACAATAAGCACAATTTTACCTAAAGCTATAGATTTTTTCAATAATCAATAAATATAAACTAATACACAAAATCACAGCAATAGACTCCTTTTTCCTGCAAAGAATTTTATGTATTCCAGTTCTCTCACAAGAATCTAGAATACATACATATATATACATATGTACACACACACACACACACAGGATTTATTACTGTAGGACACACAATATGTATATATAATATATATATATATATATATATATATATATATATATATATATATATATATATATATGTGTGTGTATATATGTATATATGTGTGTGTATATATATATATATATATATATATATATATATATATATATATATATATATATATATATATATATATATATATATATATATATATATATATACAGTATACATGTACATACATTACTGTTGCAAAAGATTTTAAACGTTAATGAAAAGTACTTTTTCAAAAATGGAAAGTGTTAATCATTTACTTTCATCAATCAACAATATGCAGTGAATGAACAAAAGAGAAATCTAAATCAAATCAATATTTGGTGTGACCACCCTTTGCCTTCAAAACAGCAGCAATTCCTTGAGGTACACTTGCATACACTTGCACACAGTTTTTGAAGGAACTCGGCTGGTAGGTTGTTCCAAACATCTTGGAGAACTAACCACAGATCTATAATCCTATAATCCTACAAAATAATATAATGACTACAATCCTACTAAATAATATAATGAATGTAATCCTACAAAATCCCTGACTTTGTGCAAGTGTACCTATAAGAATTGATGCTGGTTTGAAGGCAAAAGGTAGTAACACCAAATATTGATTTGATTTGATTTGATTTAGATTTTTCTTTTGTTCGCTCACTTTGCATTTTGTGAATTGATAAAAAATAAAAATCATTATTTATATTTCTGAAAGCATTCTTTGTTTACAGCATTTTTTCACACCTGCCTAAAATTTTTTGCAAAGTACTGTATATACTGTATATATAACTTTATATATGTACATTTTAAGTATTATAAATAAGTATGATAAGTGAATATCAAGTACTGTACCTTTTGAAGTTCCCGTTCTGTAGGAGAATTCTGAAATAAGAAAAAGCCATTTTAAAAGACATATTCTAAATATGATCCTTATATTAAAAATAAATTACTTATTTTAAATTCAATCCCCTAGTTAAGACACATCTACAAACGTGCATTTCTAGGTTTATCTTAAAAGAAGATAATTCCTCAGTAATTTTCTTGTTTTTAATAATGACTTATATAACCCTATAATATAATAACACTATAAATAAGCGCGGCGCTGGTCACCTCTGAGCGCAGCCGCGTAGAGCGCGATGATTCCGGCCAGAGCGCAGCTCATCAGCAGCAGAATAACGGAGAGTCCGATCTCCACCACGGTCCAGCGGTGCTTCATGGCTTTACTGCTTTTCTCCATGATATCCATCTGACTCTCCGATTTTCCCATCCTCTGGGTTCTGCGGGGAAGCAGCAGAAGAGCGGGATGTGAGCGGCTGGTGCGGCGTAGCGCTTTGTCGAGCAAGTTAAAGAGAAAAGACTTGCGCTTGGAACTCCGGCTTCAAGCGCAAAATAAGAGAACAAACGCTGGAGAAGTGAATCAAAATTCTTTTCAGTTAAATTAAAATCAGATAAACGCCATTAAAACCCCCAAACACTGAGCAAACTACAGTTAACATATTACAAATATATATTTATATTACAATATACCACTTATCTGATTAAGATGCAGTTTTAAAAATTTAATTTCCATAAAATATTTCTTAAGAATTTCCTGGTGACAGCTTGGTGTGGTTAGCATCCCTGACCTCTAAATGGCAAACATCTAGTCCTCTGTTTTGTAAAGTAGCATAATGTGATGTAAATGCTGAATATTCCATCTTGTAATTATACACGTCCATTATGAGCACAGCTGTAATTGTGATTTGCTCTTAACATTTTAATACTTACACTTTGTTCGCTTACTTGGTCTTTCTCTCTTTAGATATCACCTAATTACCTCTAAAACAATTTTTTGTTTGTTTCATGTTCATGTTCATGCTCTGTTGAGAAAAGCTTTTAGACCTTATATAAATGGGGTTCAAGAACAGAATACATAGTGTTCTGGTGCTGGGTAATAAATCTGTCATTGTGTGCCACTGGCTGGCATTAACCTACACTGATGAATACTCATGGGCACGCTTATACAAACCAGTGTGATGGATGTGAATGTGTGTGTGTTGTGTGTGACCAAAACCATCCAGATGATAAACTCAGCTGCGACCCTCCCTGACTCCAGATTTTAATGCCCAGTAAATGGTGCAATGTGTTTCTTTCTCATAATCAAGATAAACACAAGGACAAAATCTTCATTTATAAGAGTTGCTCAGCATCCAAAATGACAAAGAAAGTGAGTATATTGTCCACCATTTATTTAAAATAGGTCTATAGCTCTAATTAAAATTAATCCAGAGGTTGTCTCACTCAGAATAGCAGTTCTCTGGAGCAGCGTCATGCTTGAGCTGGATTTGCGTGTCAGATATTGAGGTGGAAAATAAGTCAGGCAGAGGAAGGTGGGCATGAAAAATATTTTTGCTTAAATTACATGTAAATTGTTGCAGTAATTATTGGCAACATTCCAAAAAAAGCTTGCAATTTTCCACAACAAACAAATAATTAGACATGTACTACCTGTGCACAACAGAATATCTTGCAACACTTTAAATAATGGAAATTTGTTTTAGCATATGTTAATAAAAAGCACTAATGACCTCAGTCACATATATGTCTTACAGCATCCTCTTGAAATAATTATTTTAAAAGCAATTTTCATCTTCATGAAATTTATGTGCAAATACATCCAAGAGCCCAAAGTTTAATCACCAAGAGTGTACAAGAGGCTCTTTGTACTGAATAGAAACTGAATCAGAAACTAAATCTGGATCTTACCTTTCTCGTAATGGACAGAAAACCCCCGATGCCCTCTCTGGACGCCTTTCAATTTCTCCAACACCCCTTCTAGGTTCTCACCCAGAGCTGGTGTGTGCAGAAATGAAGCAGCGTTCAGACGGCTGGATGCCAGAGGGACTGTCTGTTCTGATGTGCCTGATGTGAGGGAGGGAGGAAAGTGAGGAAAAGATGGAGTGATGGAGGCAGAGAGAGAGAGAGAGAGAGAGAGGCAGAGAGGGAGGAGCAATGGAGAGATGCTGATTGAGCCCTAATGAAATGTTGCAAGGAAAAAGAAGTCATGAGAACCTCCACTAGCCTCCACTAACTACTCGGTCATGCACATTTTTCCCTTTATTCTTTTTCTTTTCTCTGAATTTGTTTGATTGCACCTTCTTAAAAATGTATTGAATCCTCAGTTCAAGGACATGTAAAATGGAACATATTTTCAATGGAACAAATCATGCAGTTAACCTCATCAATAACTTCACTCTCGCCCTGTATTGCGGTTTCACACACCTCTAGTCATGTCATGCTTCTTATATTGTGAACCTGGCACTATTGCACATTATTTATTTCCTTCTCATATCACAGCAGCAGAGGTTCATTAAAATCTGAGACCAATGCCACTTTGCCAATGACTTTATTTCACCTCTTGGCATCAGTGGGAGCTGGAGAATGGAAGAAAATGCAGGTTAATCTCTGCTGCCCTCATAAATCCCACAAAGAGCAGAGGCCAGGTGGAGCAGCCTACTGGCGAAACGACTGGCACCGACAGACCTCAACTTGGCGTGGATGCGAACCCAACTCCCGCTGATGTCAGACGGAAAATGGCACCATGCCCAGACTCATTACGAGGCTGATTAACCACTGTAATTAACTGATATTAGAGAGAGCCGGAGCTGCCGGTGCAGAACGCGGCGCCGGTGCAGAACTGCCGCTTCACGGCCCAGCTGTCTGTATCACTTAGCCCCATCGAGATACAGGCTGGTGAGTATAAATGCTACGGATGAAAATAGAAAGGGAAGAAAGGGCTACACGGGTCAAAGACTGATAATTGAGGCAGTCCATTAAAAATCCATTTCGACAGGCTAATCTCTTCACAACCTTAGATGCTCACCATACTGGAGGTGTAAGTTGAATATCACAGATGCAAACAGTCACTTTCGGACTTAGATAAGTTGATTGTGTCAGAAGCATTTTTCATAATGCAGCAAAGTGGGGAATCCAGCAAAGTTGTGATTTATTAAAAACGATTTATTTGATTTGTAATTGGACCAGTTGTACGCTCAAACTATCTCCTTAAATTCATGAACTTACTCCTTAAGTATTTTATATAAATATTTTTATTTCATATTTATAATGTAGCATATTTATTCCAAATATTAGTTTCAGTGCATTTTCAGTTGTCTGCTCATCTCTGCCATGTAGCACATAAATCTTTCTTTGGCTTGTGGAGCAAATCATGTAACTTTGAACCCTCAGCATATCAAGGAACCTTTGAAGAAACCTTTACCTCTGGTAACTAACAAACACTGAAAAACCTGTCAGACTCTTGGCACCTGAGTTTATGATGTGGCATAAATGTACGATACCTTCAGGAACAGACTAGGACTACGCTCTCTTATGCGAGAACTTGTCTAATTTGTGTACTAGCACAGGGAAGACATTCGATCATTAGAGATTTATTCACTGTGCTGTGGGAGCTGGCATGTTTGCTTTACGCTTGCTCGGGACTTGAGTGTACACTTCACCGCCTTAGCAATTGGAAGGCTTAGAAAAACAAGCTTTGAAAGCTTTGTAATTAGGCTATTAAGGTGAAACCAGTGTCATTAAAGGGCAATAAGTAGGTTTTTGCTAAAAGCCCAAATTATGATCTAGCACAAGATGAAATGTTCTGAGAAGAGAGGCTGGTCTGAGGGCCCTCATTATACTTCCCTTAATAAACACTCATAGTTATCATTATCCTGTAGGGCTTCTTTCTGATTTTGTGTTGCATAACATTTTATTTCATTAACTTGAATCCAGAATAAAGACTTAACTTATACAAACTTATAATTTACTGGGATAAAGATCGCTATAGCATTATGGAATTATGATAACAACGCCAGTCAGGTTGAGCAATAAACCAAAATTAAGAAGCTCATACCAACTAAATCTTATTTGTGCCAGTTTATTCGAGTAACACTTTCAAATTTTATTAGTTTAGTTTTTTAAAGGCAGTTTCCACATGTGCTCTAGTTGAAATTATCAATACCTAGCAGAAATGCGTGCTAGCAAGCAACCTGGCAATGGCTGTTCCTCAGTCTTAATAAAGTTAAATACCTGACATAATCATAGTATTGGAAAAAACGTGTAACCCCACACTTTTTAAAGACTTTTACAACCCAATCCACCTTCTCTAAGTCACTAATAATAATTTCCACAAGCTAATGCTAACAACAAGGTAACTTTCACATATGCTCTGATGGATTAATCATTACCAAATGGAAATGAGTGTCATTAATTATTGGGTTTTTTTTTTTGTTTGTTTGTTTTTTTAAATCACATTTATAAAGAATGCTAATAATTTAAGATTTGCCCAACTGAGTTAAGGTAAAGTAATATGTGTAAATGTATGTAATCGTTGAGGTAAAAGCAGGTCTTAGATTTATGGGGAAAGCATGTTGTAGCTGTTCGTCCTGAGAGAAGTTGCAATGGCTAGTTAGCACTACAGATATGACCACATTTATAAAGAATGCAAATAATTCAAGATTCAGCTTTGCCCAACTCTGTTAAGGTGAAGTTGTACGTGTAAATGTATTTAATTGCTTAGGTGGAAGCAGAGGAAAAGCACGTTGTAGCTGTTCGTCTTGTGTGGAAACGCTTGGCAGACTGATAAATTTGCCGGTCTTCGGACACTTTGTGACAGGGAAAAATCACTGCTGTGCTCCCTTTTTGAGATTTACTGCCGAGCCGGACTCATGGACACGGACGGCTGATGAGAAGACGAAAGCCTCACTGACCACCGCTAACCTGCTGTTCTGGTGGGTCATTTTCGTCTTACGTCTTCATTACGACAAACCGTTCCAGAACCCATTCTGCTCTCCTCATCGAGGATACAGTCATTAGCGCTGGACCGAAACTCCCATAAAGACAATATATTGTGAGATTTAACATAGAACTCAGGTTACTGAAGTAAGCTGTAGGGAAAGGTCACTGTTTAAAGACAGGGATCTGGTTCTGTAGTATGTTATTGCCCCGAGAGGACATGGTACTATTATCCATCACCCTCCGTGCCAAATTAATTCTGTATTTCCTGTGTTGGAAACCCTGTTATTACCGTCTTTGTTACCAAGGCAATATGGAGAACTCGGTTGTCTTGAATGTGAGTTGCACTCGTCCTAGAAAATGCGTATTTGAGAGCATTATTTTCGACACAAACGTCGACACTAGTGTTCGGGGTGTAGTGGAGTTACATTTATTTCAATAGCTTATCAGTAGCAAAGGTATTTTTTAAAACGCTTAAAAACTATGAATAGTGATTGTGTGGCAAAACTTCGTAACACAGACAAGTCTAAAATCTGAACATGATGTACCTCAAAAGATTAATTACAACATTGTGATTTGACCTTATATTGTTAAAAAAATATAGATTATCACTTTACTTTTAACATTACGTTTAACCTTTTTAAAAAGTATTTGCTTTGAGCATCCTACAGCACAAATATTAAGCATTACAGGATGAAACAACATTGAAAGTTAGAGATTACTTGTCACTGTGAACGCACCACAGCACACAAGTGCACGACAACCAAATGTGACCTCTGCATTTCTGTGAGGGCAGCTGACATGGGTAGCTCCTGGGGATGGTATGTTGCTCACAAGTACCTCAGTGGTACCTTTACCGATCCAGGATTGGAACCGTCGATCTTCCGATCACAGGGTGAACGCCCCAAACCATTAGCTACTTTTTCTCTCTAGCTTTGTAGAGTATTAAAACAGGAGCTTGGGTGTAGTTTAACTGTTTTTAATCAGAAGTAACTTGTAGCCTTTTTAAAAGCTTGTAGCAGTTTATAAGTAGGTCACAAAACATTGCTGATTTATCACTGCATTAACAAAACTTTACTTGGTAAAACAGGATCTATCCTTGTCAGGACCAAAGTGAATGTGAAGACCCTCAGCTTTCAGTATTTTGTCATCCACTCTGCTCCCTCTCTCTTCCCCCCGTTTCCGTTCGGAGCTTTCCGTACACCGGTCTAATCCTCCTTATCTTAATAGCATCCCAACCCTATCAGCCACATAGCAGGAGCAATCGACCCGAAGTGTCTCTTTGTCAACCTGAGCACAGCCTGTTCGATACCAGACTGCCTGCCAACTATCTCTTCAGCTCAAATCACTCCAACTCATCCATATGTCAATATTCCCTGCGATGACAATGTCGTTATGTGTTTTTTGGTAAGCTCTTTTTACGATGGTAGTCGTGTGAAGGTGCACCCCATGTTAACAGGAGGCAGGACTTAACTAAACATATATGAATTAATTTTCTTGCATCTTTTAAAAAGGATTTAATCTCATGAAGATTGCCTTTGAAATGTTATTGTACAAGAAGAACTCTAAAATGTTTTTAAAAAGTTTTAAGTTAAGCCTACGTTTTATCATTCTTGTTGAAATCTCAGCATGTGAAGTAAATACATCGACCGATTGTTTTGGTCCTAACTAGACATGCATCTACTGTAAAAGCAAAAACACTGCAGGAGCTTGATGTTCAGTTTTTAGCCTTGACATGAAATTCTTAGCTTCCTTTGCCTGTAAGGTTACAGTTTTAATGCAATTTAAATTGCATCCAGTTAGATACATAATTGAACAAAAAATATTACCTGTGCCATTAACGTTTTGAGCCCTAAATATGAAATAACTAATAAACTAATTATTATAATTAATTGTGGATCTTTTTGCATGGATCTTGTTTTTTAATGAATAACATTTGATCTCTTTTTCTGTTGAATGGCCATCACTTGACCACTAGACTTGCTTCCACTTGACTTGAAACAGAGCTGCCGAACAGCGCCCTCTGTAGGACATAAAATTATTAACCATACAGAAAAACCTGAACTGTTTGACAATCGTGATATCACAAAATATTTTGTGATGTTATAAACATATTTGTGTTTACTGTATGGTCTTACACATGAAACTGCTGAGTATAAAAACGATTCATAGGCTAAGCAGAATGTCACTGTAAATTCCCTCTGTTAAGGGTCATCTTAAGCCCTCTGTATGTTTTATCCAGCGATGAAGTGTTTTTTGTCCCTCATTAATGAGCAATGAAGGATTCAGGCAGCGGGCAGTAAAGTGTCTGAAGCACAACAGTGGGCCGGTGATTACAAAGATGGGGAAGATCTAACTGGATGACCACCACTGTCTGATGCTAATAGGGGAGAGCACAGCAGTGATGTGGTTTAGTTTAATCACATCGGTCTCGCTCGGATGCCCTTCTTGAGGACGCCGTGCGCTGAATACAGAGCGTGGGCACGGACCCATTTATACGCCGCATGGCGGGACTTGTATGTGTTACAGGCCGGACCCTCAGCCACCCGCCGTGCTGTGATTAGTGTGTTTCACAGACGCCCTCCCCTCTCTTGGGGAGGCTCCAAACAGTACTGCCTGTACTGCTGTTATTATTTGATAATTGTCCTGTGAGAAACATCACTGACCACATCATCCATTTAGGCCAGGTGAAGTAAAATGAGATCATTAAGTGGTTATGAGAAATAAAATAATAAAAAGTCAGGTTTGGACTGCAAGTATGAACATTTTTGAAGTTACAAGAATGATAAAATACATTTTAAATAATCTTAAATGCCTAGTAGATTCATGTTCAATATTTCAGAGGTCTATTTAGGCCCCAAAACTTGCTTACAAGCCTGTAAGCTCCTTGTCACGGCTCCCCCTTGGACTTGTATGTCAATCAGTTCCCTCTGCCCTGCCCTAGTGTGTCCTGACTGGTTAGTTAGTCTAGTTACACCTGTGTTTGCTTAGTTCTTTGTTCCTAGTTTCTTGATCTGTTTCACTGGTTCTTGTTTTATTCCCAGCCTCCAGTTTACCCAGTTAATGGGTGCGTTCGACTTCATGCAGCCGCTTACAGCGCTGGCTTAAAGCAATGCATTCTGGTATTGACGCAATGCATCATGGTTAGATTTTTTTGTCCGTCTTCAGTCGGCGCGGCAAAGTGTCACCACGCGTCATCGTGTCACATGGTACAAAAACCTCGCGAGAGCAAGACGCCTTAAGACAGATCCTGCAGCGCTTCTCGACCGGCTGCACAAGCTGGAAACCGTCTCCTTGACGACACAACGTTGCCCTTATTGGCTGAAGAAATTTAGGGACGCACATGACGTGTGTGACGTTTATATTCCAGGAAGTTCCGATGCGTTACCTGCTAGTTAAAGAATGAAAAATGTCCTCAATGATGCATGTTCATTACGCGAAGGAGCTCCAGAAACCTCTGTGAATTTGTTTTGGTTTTGGTAAGCCAATACTGCCCGTTTTTATGAATGATATAAAAATGTACAGCAGCAGACTAAAATTTTCAGCAAACACCAAAGCCATCAAAACAAATATCCTCCTGGGCTCTTTCCAACTTAATGACTAAGGGTTTTTGTTTATCTGTTTGTTTGTTTTTTTATTTTCTTTACTCTTTGGTTTTGGATGTTTGTCTTGTCTCCTGGTGTTCCTGTACGTTTACTATACAAATGTACTTTTGAAATTAAATACAATAAAGAAAAAGAAAAGATATCAGCTATTTCTCCTGAAAATAATGTGAAGCTGTGAGAACTGGTTTTCAGACAATTAACCTGCTAAAATAAAGTTAAATACAATTAAAAATAAAGTTAAATACAATTAATAATACAATATAATATAATAAAATAAATGTCCTCTTTAATAGTGCACTTTAGTTTTGTTAGTTGATTATTGTTAGTTACTGTAATGTTGCACTGCTTTATTTGTCTAATTGTCTATTCTGTAAAGAAAGCGTTCAAGTAAGAATTGCATTTTACTCTGTACACTGTACTTTGCACATATGACAATGAAAACTTTGAATCCTTGAAACAAATGTTTTTGACCTTTTTTCTGCCCGCTATCTGCCCGGAGGAGGGGTTGGCTGGGGCTGAAAGGAGTTGCTTCTCCATTCAGGAGCTGCTGGTCTACATGGAGTCCAAAAAGGAGGTAGATGGGACACTACCACTTTGGGGGAAGATGGTGAAGGAGGGCGCTGCCGATTCTGTGGTGTTTGTTGGAAACCCTGCCTTGGATGACTTTGCCATTTCATTACATTGTTGCTGGTAGGTGCACGTCTCTCGATTATGGAGTGGTGGAAGCTCTGCAGCCTAGAGGTGAAAAACACATCAGTTGCGACACTGCAGCCCTGACCTCACTGACATCCCATTAGCACCCCAAGACCCAGGTAGTCTAAGACCAGAGCGCAGGGAGTAGGCACTGCCTCATCCAGTGCTTGCTCCCTGAGCTCTGCTCTCAGCATTTATTATCTTGTTAGGTTTATTCAGGTAGCTTAGTGTTTGCATGTGCTTCGGTTTAGCTTCCTGTAGGTGCCACATTACTCTACCCCATGTTGCTGTGCTTTGGAGAAAGTCATCAGTTTTTGTTTCTGGGTTTAAATATATGCTTGTGCTGGTGCCACCAGAAACTAGCACTGAGCCCCTGAGTAAGACATTTTCCCAAATGCTGTTACACAGTTAACCACTTTCATGCTTATAAACGTTATTCCAGTACATCCTACCTATGACATGGTTTTTGAAAAGCCAGGAATTTACTCAAGAGTTCAGTGAAGATTATCTGCCCATCATTTACCAGGGAAAGAGTGTTTGGCATTCTCAGGGTTGATGTTTGATGACATAACTCATCACTACCATTAAAATTAAGAATGATTAATCTACAGTTCTGGTACATCATTTAAGTTGACCTTTTCTCCTGATGAGTCAATACCCTGTAAGGGGTTATTTCTCATCAGAACACCGTCAGTGGATACTGATCTAAACTTCCTTAACACTAATTCTGTTGAAAGCTGTGTAAGTAACCACAGACCACTTTCAGAGTAGTTAATTTTGCAGTGTCTTTGTTAGTCACACACACACTAATTGCCTAACTATAGCATTTCAGACAAAGGAAGCTCTGTTTTGACTGGAAACATCTGAGACGCTGGAAAAGTTATACTGCAGGTAGATGTAAGCAGAAGGATAGGCCTACATAAGAGAAATTTGGAAGAAACTAGAAATACTGGCCCTCATTTATCAAACATAAAAGTCAGGACTTACTTTTTAGATAAGAGCGGCACAAATGTGCTATAGCCCATGCAAAGTTATCAGTGTAGTAGCCTAGCCATTAAGGGAGATTGAAGCACAAAAACACTCAAATTTAGGCAAGTTAGTTGCCCACAGCAGAGATCTGTGTGACAAATCAAACAGACAGGACCTCATCTACCACTTCTAAAATGTAAGTTATATACTTAGGTGTAGAACTATACTATTAAAATAAAAAGACACTTCACATGTGGAGAGACTTTATTCGTGTGATGATCTGAGTTTAATTTTGGGTTGTCCGAGATGTTAAGATTTATGTTTGGGTGTAAACAGAATGGTAATACAGGATTAGGAATGAGTATGTAAGAGGGACAGCTCATGTTGGACAATTTGGCAGGTAGGAGGAAAAGTGGAAGACCTGAAAGGACGTTTTTGGATGTGGTGAGAGGCAGAAGTGGAGACAGTTGATCCACTGTGGGGATCTCTTAATGGTAGAAGCTGAAAGAAGAAGAAAGTCTCATTAGAGATGAGTGGTTTCTCACAGCAATTAAACGACATATGTCCGTTTCTAAAGGACCTCTTCAGTCATGACAAACTGTTGGCTGGCCATCCCAGGAGACTTTGAAGACGCAGGAGTCAGTTCAGCAGTTTTCTGGCTCTGTGGGGCTCAGTTTGTGCGCCAGGGGCCACTGGTCCTTGCCCCTGAATCCAGTGTAAAAACGAAAAGAAATTGCAAGTAAATATTTGTTTGGAGACAGCACATTAAAAATAAAGTACGAAAAACGACTTGCCTATTAAATATTATTCCGACTTGCCGATTATTCCAGTCACTCGTTCCTCTGTCGGTGTCGATTTGAGGCATGGGTCAGGCTTGAGACCCCTCAGTCTAGGTGCTGCTTTTCTTAAGAACCACAACACGCTTTATAGTCCGATCTTATCTGACCACTTTTACCCGAATGCGGAAAGAAGAACTGAGCAGAATCCAGCCACCAAACGTATTAATTAAATAGGGCGTGGTATTTAAATGGCTCTTGTTTCCAGCCGTCAGGTCTACGCTGGGATCGGGCCATTACACACTGTTTGATAAATCCTACTTGGAACTTGTCGTAGGACAATTTGTGCAAAATATTGAAAACAATTAATATTTATTGAAGCATTATGTAGATTTTTAAGAGACGTGGCTTATAGACAGAGGTGGGCAAAGTAGCTAACTTCATTACTTAAGTGAAAGTACAGATACCACTAGTCAAATGTTACTCCAATACAAGCGAAAGTCGTACAATCAAATGTTTACTTAAGTTAAAGTACTGAAGTACTTGTTTAAAAAAATACTTAAGTATTAAAAGTACATCTTCTTTCACCACATTGTTGCATTATTGCCACAACACTTATAATACCTTATGCCTCTGACGAGCTTGTAGAAGCTGTAGAATAAGGAACTAGTGGAATGTTAGAGAATGAAACACAACCCCAACTTAATCAGGAGGACAGTGCAATAGCTGCAAATGCAGCTCACAACATAAAATCAACATTCCAACCTGCTTAAAACCCAGCTCTACACCTCTAGCTTCATGACTTTCCAACAGCAACAATGTTTTAATCAAGATGGAAAACAGCAGAACTGTCTGAACCTGGTTTTTTAGTTCCAGTCTACAGGCGTGATGTAACCTACTGATTACTGATAGACTGTCACCTGCCAAACAACCAAACACCTTTTAGAAAAGGGGGAATAACATCCACTTTATCCACAGATTTGAAAGTAGCGAGTAACGAGAACCTTGATAGAAATGTAGTGAAGTAAAAAGTATGGTATTTGTCTTTCAAATGTAGTGAAGTGAAAGTCGTAAGTTTCCAAGAAAAATACCACTCAAGTAAAGTACAGATACTCAAAATCTCTACTTAAGTACAGTACTCAAGTAAATGTACTTAGTTACTGTCCACCTCTGCTTATAGAAAGGTAACCCTGCACGTCATATTAGAATCATCAGTTAGCTTCTTCCAAAAATTTTATTGGAATCAAGAAAAAGATCACTGGGCGTTAACGACTCTTGGATTCACAATAACTTGACTCGGAGTCGAGTCCAAAATATTTAGGAAACGAACAACACCTCTCTTCCCCGCGCTATTCCTCGGAGGTGCATTGTGGGAGCCAGCAACCCAGTAGCCAATCAGCGCAGAGCTTTCATAACTTAAAGAGGCTATTGTTGTGTTCAAAAATATAGAACACAGACATGAAAATTCGTATACTTTTGTCTTTAAACAACCTCAGAACTTCAAGAATGCTCCAAAAAAGGACATATAAAACGCGTGTCCAGAGAAATCTCGCTTCAGGTTCTGATTTGTAGCGTTGGTTTGCGGTCGCTGTCACCATGGCGACGCATGAGTCAAAGTTTCGGTAGCTTCACGGTTAGCACGCTAAGCTAAACTAGCTCGCCTTTCATCATGCTCACGTTCAAACGGCTGGACGGTTTGCGGGAAAAAAACAGGGAACTTCTGGAGAAACTGAAACACCAAAGCAGAAAATTACAGAAACTGCAGAGGCCAGATTTAGCATCTTCAGACACAGAAAATGAATCAGCGGAGAGCCTGGGGTGTGTTAGCGGCAAGGAATCGGCCTCAGACGGTGAGAGAAAGGATCGGATTTACACCTTACATGCTCAAAGCTGATACCGTGTAAACCCTGCTCTTTTAAACTATAATGTTTTCAGTAAAACAGTTGTTGTTCCTCAGTTTTTGCACTATAGTGTTTTAAAAGGTCCTAAAAATAACAGTTCACACCTGAAACTGCAGGTCGCGTTAAATTAAGCAAATTGCTTTAAATAAAGAAGGTTAATAAAAATGCTTAATTCAAATATTAAAAATAGGAAAATATTTCCTTAGCAATCATAAAAAATTGATAAATTTGCATGGTACATTTGTCAAACCCAAGGATGCTTTACAAAGTAGCAAAAAAGGAGCATGTGACAGTACACGGTAAGAATTACACCGCTTGTACGATTATTTGTCACTGTGAACACAGCAAATGTGCCTTCTGCTTTTAACCCATCCGTGAAGGAGCAGTGCTTAGGGACGGAACATTGCTCATCGCTACATTAATCACGCAAGGATTTTGTGGGACAGCATCATTACCACTGACAGACCAAACAAACCCGACATCATTCTTTTTAGCAAGAGTTCCAGGACGACAGTTATTACTAATGTAGTGGTTCTGATAGATGACCTATTTGTGTCGACAGTTGTGTGTTTAATGACGTATGCACTGTTGCTAAAATAAATATTCTGCATGTAGTGGGGGACACTAATGGAAAAATTGGCGAGATGCCAGGAAGTAACTACAACTTCAGCTAGAGAGGAATTTCCGCAGAGAAAATGCAAAGTGTGCTTGCTCACTTCTAGACGGTCTCGTTAGTCTATCTGTGTGTGTTTCTGTGTTTGTGTGTGTGTTTCTGTTTGTGTGTGTGTGTGTTTGTGTGTGTGTGTGTTTGTGTGTGTGTGCTTGTGTGTGTGTGTTTCTCTGTGTTTGTGTGTGTTTCTCTGTGTTTGTGTGTGTGTTTCTCTGTGTTTGTGTGTGTGTTTCTCTGTGTATGTGTGTGTGTTTGTGTGTGTGTTTCTGTGTGTGTGTTTCTGTGTGTGTGTTTGTTTGAGTGTGTCTGTGTGTGTGCGTGTTTCTGTGTGCGTGTGTGTTTGTTTCTGTGTCTGTGTGTTTCTGTGTATGTTTCTGTTTGTGTGTGTGTGTTTCTCTGTGTGTGTGTGTGTTTCTGTGTGTGTTTGTGTTTATGTGTGTGTGTGTGTGTTCAAAATGTGAATTTGAACTTTTTTGCTGCTCTCACTCTAACAGCTAGAGTGGATGACATCATCGTTCCCATTCATTCCTATGGCCCTTTTTTCGCCAGAAAACAAACGACAAGGCGTAGCATAAAGCTGTGAACAAGCACGCTATTCCAGATCGGTCCCAACGTGTCAGACATAGAAAGGTGTCTCTATCTCGAAAGCCCTGGGAGGAGTAGCGGCCAAAAAACGGGTGAACGGAATAATAATAAAACTTAAGAAGAACAAGCAAGCACACTAATGATGCCAGAGTTTTACACCTTTTTATCATAAGCAGTTGTAACTAGTTAAGGCAAAGCCCTTTGACATCTTTATGGTTTAATGAACTCTTATGTTAATAAGAAAATATTTGACAGAAGACATTTGCAAACATCTCTTGCTTTGCAGAGGATGCGAGTAAGCAGCAGCCTTCAGAAACCGTTCCATACGACTGTCTCCTACATGACCGAGGGAACCTTTGTTTATCCAGGCTGGAACAGTTGCAGCCCAAGTCTGGTCTTGTCTCGCAGAGCGAGGATGGAGGGTGTCAGAGTTCAGTAAGTCTGAAGCTATTGTGCTGTATATGGGTGACTGTGATTGTGACTGTGTTTCACCTGTGGTCTTATATAACTAATGCACAGCACACACAATTACTCAGGCAAGCTGTGACTAGTGAATAGAAGCTTACGTAGCCTTGTGTAGCATCATATTCTCCTCAGAGCTGGCAAATCTGTACATGATGACTGTAAAGTACATAGATTGTATTGATTTTATTAAGGATTTTAAGGTTTCACATATATCTGGCCTTTGTTAGTCCTGGGTTATGAATGGCCTAGATCGGGTTATTGGAACGCTGGGCAATGCAGGTTTGATGTGTATCCACACACTCTAAAATTGTCAGACAATGGCAACAAACCGTCCTTGTCTAATATACTGCTCGCTCCACATTTTTGTCATTATTCACTGGAACCCAAAGTGTTACCAGCCCGCTATTATAAAGAAGCAGGCGGTTCTTCCAGCTCATCTACGACCTTTAATCTTGAATGATTTACGTGAGATGCCAAGCAGCTCGTGACTAAACTTGCTGAAGACTTTAAGTGGCTGGCATTTAGATCACCTCAGTTCAGGTTGGTTCTGCTTTTTTATAAACTTCACAGGTAAACCCCACGTCACTTGTCTTATCGTATCCTTATTTTTGGCCACCTTTCAGTGAGTTCAGTGAGTTCAGTTCACTAAAGTTTTTCCCCTGCCCAGTGTACTGTTAATATTGCAGCTTTATCATTTTTCATATATTTCAGAGAGATGTGGGCCATGTCTCATTTACAACACCTGGCCGCGAGCCCAAGATGGAGTCAGAGGGACAATGCATGCAGCCTTTATTAGGTTATGACTGGATAGCTGGTAAGTTTGAAATAAGCAAGTTTTTTTGTACAAACCTTAAGCAGGGAACGCACTGCGGAAAGGGAAGCAGAAGTTTCTGATGACTTTACATTTTGTATTTTTGCGTAGGCCTGCTGGATGCTGAGAACTCCCTCACCGAACGCTCGGAGCAGTTCTTCAGTGAGCTCCAAAGCTTTCGCCAAGTCCACAAAGATGAGTGTGTCCATGGGCAGCTGTCGGAGTACGAGAGGTTTCTAATAGTAAAAATGAGAAAATGAGTAACGAGTTGTTTATTTTCCCATTGTGCACTCAAATGAAAAATTGACTAAACAGAAAATGCAAACTCATATTCCACTGGGTGTTTTCTCATTCATTTGGATAGCTTCATTTTGCTCCTTGGCAGTAAGAAGGTATTCTTCTTCTGTCATTTTTTTGCTTGTTTTAATTACAGTTTCTGTGTGGAGGTTCATTTGAGTTCAAAATGGAGAAATAAAAAACAACTCACATTTCACATTGTTCTTGGAAAATATTTAAAAGTTTTTCTGTTTTGGTGTCAATGTAAAAAAAATTAGTGAATGTCACAGATTTAAATCTTGCATCATGCATGTCAGCATTGTGCCGAAGAGCTGCTCTAGAACCAAAAAATGTTAGGAATTTGCATGATACCCTTTCACGGGTTAATGTTAAACCCGGGTTAACGCAGCTCATGCAAATTGGGTTTTGCAGGCTTCCTTTTGCTGAAGAACCCTTTTCATGCCCAGGGGAAGATGAAGAGCAGAAGCCCATTCCAGACACCCATCAGTGTAGGGGGCTTTGTTGCTTGACATCATGATTTCTACACTGATATCTGCATATTCATTTTAATACTTGTTTAATACCCTGTCTCCACCTCAGGCACATTTTGTTACCGTATCAACAGTCGGCTATTTGCCGTGCCTCTGGATCCTCAAGCCACGTGTCCGGTGTGCAAGATGGCAAAAGACAAACAGCCTCACACTGAGAAAGAGCCTGCCTTTATTAGGTAGTACTATAAGGTCTTGCTATGTGCATTAATTTGATAAATTATTAAACAATGGGATGTATTGACAAAGTTTCAGTGTTAAGTCTGAAGTCTGACACATTTGCACTATTCCCCTCTCTCTCTCTCTCCCTCTCTCTCCCTCTCTTACTCTCTCTCTCTCAATCTCACTCCTTTCTCTTTCTCTCAGTCTATCACTCTCACTCACTCCCTTTATCTCTCTCTTTTCATCTCATTCCTGTTCTTCCTAATTCTGTTCTTAATTTAATTCTATTAAGCTAAGAAGTGCTGTCCAAAGTCGTAACCAAACCCGTCTCTACCTCCAGGGTCAGTATTCCTCGATCCACCCTTTTGCCCGCATACCGTTACAAAGCCCATCGTCGCTCCAGCTTTGATCCGGCAGACAGTCTTGGCCTGCCCTCGGTGAGCAAATACTGATATAGAAGATAAGCACGTGCTCATGTTTTTCTGCAATTGTCTGTGATGAATTTGAGATTCATAACATGATTACTGAAAATGTTTACACATATATTCTCGGGGAAAACCCCTCTCTAAACATGTTAATTTCACAGCACTGTTTATCCGGATGGTCGAATGTTATTCCCAAATCGGACTTCCAAATAAGCAGCCTGGATCTGCGGAGCTCTGTGAAGATTCCCTCAGACCCGACCCAGAACCCACCAATGAGAAGCTGACTGGGATTGGGTTCCATGCCAGTAAATTCTCACTTGTTTTTGTCTATACATGTTATACTGGATCTGAAAATCTATAAGTTGGGGGTGTAACTACATTGATTGACATCAGTACATCGATTCAGTGATCAACAATCATTCGATCTAAAATAAAAACATTCATCAAATATCATACAACTTGTGATTGTCCCAAGTATAATGTGCAAATAAAAAATTGGTCAATTGCATTTAATGCATTTAATCATGTGTTAACAATTAATAAACATATTAATACATATAAATAAACTAATGATTATAGTAGTGTTTAATTGTTGCTTTAAATCTGTTTTAGGGATTATGTGTATCTAATTAGTAATTAATTAATTATTTGATATTTAGGTATTTCTAATATTGCAAATAACCCTAATAATAATAGTAACTCAACTGACTACTGACTTTATTACCTGTAGATAGGTCGTGTTACTTATTGGAGGGGGTTGGGGAACAAACACCTTAGCATTAAAATCAAATGTATATTTAAAAACTCTCTTATTTACATATTTTTGAATTTTTCTTTCCGTCAGGTTGTGTTCAGTTATTCCACATTGACATTTGAATGTTGGGATTTCCTAACGTTATCTCAGTAGACATCGGTCCTAGAAAATACCACGTTAAGATTTGATCTTTTTTTTAACTTTTTCACTGCCTCCTGTGACCTTTTTACTGTAGGTGCTTTTATGTACGACGGTTTTCGTTTTGTCGTCTCCAGGAGTCTTCTTTGTCTTAACTGTATGTGCCTCCTTTAAGATTTGCCACAATGCAGCGTGACAGGACGCCTACGTTCTCACCAGCTACTGGACGTTGCTCGTTCGGCAAGATTGTGTTTCTGATACCTCGCTCCCAACATGTCCAAACCAAATAGATCCTCTCCTGTTTTCTGATACAATCCTCAAAACATATCCTTGAGCCAAGAAGAAGTGTGTACTCATCTCTTTCTGTCTATTACAACTTCACAAGCTATTCGAAATGTGATGGCTTGCAGAACATAAACGTTTCTTAGTCCATGTCTATAGTCTTGACTAAAGGAATGATGAAATGGTTGATAAAATGCATGAGTTATATACTTAAGCATTTCATTAATGTCTTGATGGTTTTAACAAGATAATAATGATCAGAGCAAGGCTTGGCTTAAAACTGTCTCTCTTTGTAAAAGAAATCCAGTTTAGTGTAGATTTTTTAGGTTGAGCTAATCCGGATTTTTGAGAACATTTTTGTGGCTCTTTTTGATCAGCCGAAATAATAGATTCTGTTAATCTGTGGTTAAATGCCATGTATATGTAGCTCTTTTTTTAAAAATAAACAATAAGGACAAACCTTGTGCAAGATAAGATTATTCGGAATATAATGGTCTCCATTGCTACTAACCGTTCTTCAGAAGAAACTTGTTCCTAAAACTGGTTACGGGGTTTGCTTGAAGGTTATGAGATTCGCTCATGTTTCTTATTTAATGATTTGTCCACAGATTAGAACAGAATCTACGACTGAGGAGGGGCACGCAAGTTTATTGCATGTGGGTTACTGGGTTTAAATAAATGAGCTGGTTGGCGAATTCTGGTAAAGTTTTAAGTTGTCTGGAAGCACTTAAGCCTGGCTGCCGTTTTACAGTCACACTGGCATATTTGACCTCTTACTGTAAAACTGACTGCTAAGTTGACCTAATGTCTTTGTTTACATTTCAGCGTGGTGTGTTTGTGTTGAGCGCACACACTTACATACAAACATACATACATATGTGGGCATATCATGAAAAGGTTCTCTAAACGAGCTATTAACCTAATCATCTGAATCAAATAATTAACTCTAAACACCTGCAAAAGATTCCTGAGGCTTTTAAAAACTCCCAGCCTGGTTCATTACTCAAAACCGCAATCATGGGTAAGACTGCCGACCTGACTGCTGTCCAGAAGGCCATCATTGACACCCTCAAGCAAGAGGGTAAGACACAGAAAGAAATTTCTGAACGAATAGGCTGTTCCCAGAGTGCTGTATCAAGGCACCTCAGTGGGAAGTCTGTGGGAAGGAAAAAGTGTGGCAGAAAACGCTGCACAACGAGAAGAGGTGACCGGACCCTGAGGAAGATTGTGGAGAAGGACCGATTCCAGACCTTGGGGGACCTGCGGAAGCAGTGGACTGAGTCTGGAGTAGAAACATCCAGAGCCACCGTGTACAGGCGTGTGCAGGAAATGGGCTACAGGTGCCGCATTCCCCAGGTCAAGCCACTTTTGAACCAGAAACAGCGGCAGAAGCGCCTGACCTGGGCTACAGAGAAGCAGCACTGGACTGTTGCTCAGTGGTCCAAAGTACTTTTTTCGGATGAAAGCACATTTTGCATGTCATTCGGAAATCAAGGTGCCAGAGTCTGGAAGAAGACTGGGGAGAGGGAAATGCCAAAATGCCTGAAGTCCACTGTCAAGTACCCACAGTCAGTGATGGTCTGGGGTGCCATGTCAGCTGCTGGTGTTGGTCCACTGTGTTTTATCAAGGGCAGGGTCAATGCAGCTAGCTATCAGGAGATTTTGGAGCACTTCATGCTTCCATCTGCTGAAAACCTTTATGGAGATGAAGATTTCATTTTTCAGCACGACCTGGCACCTGCTCACAGTGCCAAAACCACTGGTAAATGGTTTACTGACCATGGTATTACTGTGCTCAATTGGCCTGCCAACTCTCCTGACCTGAACCCCATAGAGAATCTGTGGGATATTGTGAAGAGAAAGTTGAGAGACGCAAGACCCAACACTCTGGATGAGCTTAAGGCCGCTATCGAAGCATCCTGGGCCTCCATAACACCTCAGCAGTGCCACAGGCTGATTGCCTCCATGCCACGCCGCATTGAAGCAGTCATTTCTGCAAAAGGATTCCCGACCAAGTATTGAGTGCATAACTGAACATAATTATTTGAAGGTTGACTTTTTTTGTATTAAAAACACTTTTCTTTTATTGGTCGGATGAAATATGCTAATTTTTTGAGATAGGAATTTTGGGTTTTCATGAGCTGTATGCCAAAATCATCAATATTAAAACAATAAAAGGCTTGAACTACTTCAGTTGTGTGTAATGAATCTAAAATATATGAAAGTCTAATGTTTATCAGTACATTACAGAAAATAATGAACTTTATCAAAATATGCTAATTTTTTGAGAAGGACCTGTATATATACATACATACATACATACATATATATACACACACACACTGCCTCCGCAAACGCACAACGGCTACACATACACATTGAGACTCAAACAGGGTCTACAAACACAAAGGGACACACCCACACTTTAGCAGTGGTAAGCAACTCTGGTCCTGGAGGTCCGGTGTCCTGGAGATTTTCCATCCTACCTGATCAGTCTCTTCTGGTGGTTATCTACCAGAGACAAGGTGTGAAGGTTATGAAATCCAGTTTGATGGACAACCTAGAGGACACCGGAGCTGCCTACCCCTGCTTTAGAGGAGCAAACACAGGGTGCACAATCATATTCAATAAGACCCAAGACATTCTGAGGGAAAACAACACTAGGCACTGGCAATTTTCATATTCACGTTTTTGTTGCTAATTGTCACTCTGTATATTAGTTGGTCTAAAACTGCTACTGGCTTAAAAGCTGTTCACCAGTTGAACTGTTAAACAGTGAAGTGAAAGAAGAATCAGTGGGCGTTTTACGCAGTACTATAAGGCGGCAAATCTGAACGCAGCCTCATTGTCGCTTCACCCGCATCTCTGCTTTCAGCGTGGCAGCTCCGTTAGGATTTGCCTGAGACAAGAAGCGTAATTATTGAGAAAAATACACATAATGAACATAAGAAGGTCATGGCTAGGACTTCTCATGCTCTTCTACCAGGTAAGTGAATTTTATCAGATGTTATTCGTGAATCGCCCTTTTAAAATACTTTTTATCATGACGGCATTTATTTTGTAAAAATTAATGATGCTATTTTTGTAAGTCGTTATGTTTTTGTCTTAAACGAGGTTTATTCTAGTTTTAAGGCTTAATTTATGAGGACGTATTTTTAGACGAGGGTTGTGAGGACGTGGAGCATCGTTTCTGATGAATGAATAGATGCTGATGTGCAACGTCGGTGCCAGCTCGCCTATGCCAAATTCTTTTTTTCGGTGTACATTATAATTATATGTTAATCTGGGGCTAATAATGAAAAAAAGAAGAAGAATGAATTGGTGGCAATAGTTATCTTGTCATCTCTTTTTACGCGTATGCGTTCCGCGCCGCTGTCTCGTGTTATCGGTTTTTGTGTGGGGAACTTCTCCAAAGCAATTTTGAACATTTTAAGTCAGATTCTTTATGACGATCAACCTATATTCGTGTCAAACTATATTCGTGTTTATACATGAGTACACTCTGTTGACCTAAATAGTGACACAGATGATACGTTTTATTTATCTCAGAAGTAAGTACACCTTCTCAGTTCTGAGAACAGACCGGTAATGGCGGTGTTTGTGGACATGAGGTTTCACAGTGTTTCACAGGGACTGCTGTATGTGTGCATGTGAGTGGACCACAAACACATTTAAAACACACACTTTGTCTGTAAACTCAATTGAAGATGCACTGGGGCCACAAGCACATATGAAGTAAAACTTTGGCTCCACAAACAGTTCAGACAATCATATCAAGACACACTCGGGGACCACAAATACATTTAAAGACATAAAGAGGCCACAACGCATTAAAAGGAAAATATTTGCCGCAAGTACAGTTTACAAAAAATAGGGGTCAAAAACAGAGGTAAAGACTCATAAAGCATCCACAAATGTCTTTAAAGACACACCGGGGCCACACGCACAATTAGAGACACACACAGAAGTTTCAAGACCTCAGTAAAACACATTTAAAGAGCCACAATTCCAAATAAAACACCAAAAATCAACAAGCCTGAAGGGTCCAAAACACTTTTGACCCCTGCTAAGTTGGTGACCTGTTAAATCCAGCTTGTGGCAGACTGTTTTTAGGAAAGTGTTATTTTAGTATGTTCTGTGATATGACAGCTTTTTTATCAGTGTGCATTGGCTGACCATGGACTTTCCGTTTTTGTGTTTACGTGTGTGTTCTTATCACTTCTGCTTTTACGCACTTTGATATGACACCCACAGTGTCCTTCTGTCCTCCGTGCTTGCCAGCTGACCAAATAAGAGTTTGCGCAGTTGTGCAGTCACCTTCAACATTGTACCAAACTTACATTAACAAACATGGATTTGATCTCCCTCATACTCATGGGGCAAGACACAGTCCCGGGGAGGAGAGGACGGCGAAGTGATTTGCATTGATAAAGAGAAGCCAAAAGTTCATTTAAATTTGACCTTGTTTAACAGGGCAGCTTCCATGAAAACATAATGATTAAAGTGTCAGAGTTCATGACATTGCCATGGTAGTGGAGCATTCATAGTTTACAGTTATATAGTTAGACATTTACAGCTTGGACTCAAACCAGACACTTTGTGTGCATTCCCACTACTCGCAGATATGCTTTAATGTGTGTTCCGCTTCTTCGCTAACCTCAAAACCTCCTAGTAAGTTGATAGTAACCTCAAAATGCGAGTAGTACCAAGAATGTGATGTCTGCTTATTTTGTTATTAGTTTTATTGAATTTTCTTCTGTTCTTCCTAGCTCCTTTATGCCAAGTCTGCCTCCTGCCCAGGAAGGTGTGATCCTGGTGAGTTTTTCTAGAGTTTTTCTACCTACTTGATCTCTCATTTTACTTGTCATTCTGACATTATTTTTATTCACTCATCCAGACGTAAATTACCATTTACTGACAACTTTTCAAACAACACAAATTAAACGTTGCGGGGAACAGCAAGGGAGTTTCCCGTTATCTTTGAAGATTTATGTTTAATGGTTCTGGGGAACAGCTAGGCATCCTCAAAGGACGGACTGGATCTGCATCCATGATGTAAATAAGTCTGATTGATGTTTCCCATGGTTGTGGAACAAACGCATGATTATAAGTGTAGTCATTTATTATCTTATAAAATTTGGAAATGGATTTTCTATTCTAATCCCTTCCTCAGGGCATTTAGCAGTCATTCACAACGTGACTCTTTTATTCGGGGAAACATGCAAATCCCAGTTCCATGTTGTTAAATGGAAATTCAGCCCTCATCCCATGGACTGAGTCAATGGAAGAAAATATCCACATTCTGCTACAAGCGCAAGATTTACATGTGACCCTGACCTTCAAAAAAGGAGGAAGCATGCAGCAATGTCGGACACTATTTTCTTTACCTTTACACATCACTGGCATTCAATAAAGTGTGTTTCAAAGACACATTCAAGAGCTTTCATCACCAGATGTGAATTCTCACCCCCTGGTTGATGTGGTTCCTATTTGGCTCACACGGTTTTTATCAGTCGCCACCATCTACAATAGCATTAATGCTGCAGTTACAAAATGATACTTTAACTAGAACTAGAAGATGTGTTAACTTAATCAAATGCTTGCAATTACTCAGCTACTGTGCTACTGACCCAGCACACAGTATGGAGTTGAAATGCATGCACATGTTTCCTTTTGACTGACCTCGTGCTCAGCAAACATTGGTCAGCAAAGAGAAAACAACCTTCTGAGTCAAGAACTGCTGAAAACACTCTTACCCGAACGTGTTTTCAGCGGTTGCTTGGCTTCCATGTTTTTGTGTGATGTTTGGTTTTACCGTCAACTGTCAAACTGTCTCTTCTTCTGAGCTGGCCGATGTTTGGCGACTCATTTCTGGACTCTTTCATGGGTGTACAGTCATTGTGTGTCACAGGTGGCAAGCTCATAACACTAGTTGTGTTATGACAGCTGATATGAGATGCTTCTGATTGGGAAGAATGTGGTGAAACTCTTGGTGGATATGTTGTAACACTCTTTGTCCCTCCACACAGGCTATGAATTAAAGTCATGCAAGTGTCTTCCATGCGGCCAGGGGCAGTTCACCTTTTTAAGAAATGGACAGACCAAGTGCTACCCATGCAGCAAGTGCTCTGGTGAGCTGAAAGCTGAAAGAATTACACAATAGCCTTGAAATGTTAGGTTGAGTCACCTTTGTAAGCTTTGACACAAATCTCTCACTGAACTACACAGAATTGCTTGGAATAATGAGTATTTGTACTTCAGATTGCTAGGAATACGTACTGATCGTATTGTGGCAATTATATAATAGAAATAAAAATTTCCAAGCCGTAGATCATGGTTTCATCACAATTTTCTCACACTTTAAAAAAATGTTTTAAAACTAAAACCATGATAAAACATGATCATATCTCTAGAATTTATCATGACTTGGTCCTTAAATCATGATTTTTCCCCTTCTCTGGCTCAATGTAAAAATCTCTTTCTATGTAAAGCTGAGGAGAACCAAATAGAAGTGACTGCTTGCACCAATACGAGCAACAGACTTTGCCATTGCAAGCCTGGTTTCTTCTGTCCAAGCCCAGTCCAGCACACCTGCAGGAGGCCTTGTGAGCCGTGTATAGATGGTTTTCTCAGCACATCGTCACTACGTCAGACCTGTAGACCTTTCACCAGGTAAGTTTTGGGGCAACACAAAACTCAGTCAGTTCAATGATTCATGATGGCGCAAGAGGGTACTATTGGCGCATTTAATTCCTGATATGTTGTGTAAGGTCATGGTACCACTTTGTTGCATTCTTGACAGTCATTCTTGCGTTGGTACTGTTGGTATATTCGTCACACTTAATCATTCATATAGGCCCATATATTTTTCCTGAGAAGTCACACCATGGGCAGCGAACAGTATGAAATTCTCTCTGTTAATGTTGTATATAATCTAATATTTCTTTGCATGCAAAAATCTTGTCACATGCTCAAATGGCAAATGGAGTTGGTGTCGCTTCTTCAGATCACGTGGAGAACCATTGTGGATTCAGTTTCAGTGATGCGAGGGCGTCCTGCATGTAGCTTTCAGCTTCCAGAATGCTTTTTGTCAAAAAGATTCCTATTCTGTTGTTGCAGCTTTTGATAAAAGTTTTGATAAAAAGTGTCAACCGGACTTTGTTGCTTTCTCGCTCAGCTGTGCCAGTTTGAACCAGAGAGTAATTGAAGAAGGATCACCAACTCAAGACCGAAAGTGCGGCCCACTAACCTCTGTCCCTGAGGCGACATCAAACCCTGCAATCAGCTCTGATCCTGACCTTAAAACCACATCACATCCTTCCACTACTTCCAAGGCCAGGACCTCCGTCTTTAACAGTGTTATTGCATCAACAGAACCTGCAGTGTCAACCGTGATTGATATCCTACCCTCAACCAGCCATTCCAAATTTACCTTAAGGATCATGTTAATGTCACAAGCCCTACATCAAAACACTAGCACTTCTACTATGGCAGATATTCTTGGAAAAAGAATCAAAGAGGAGACTGGTGAGTTAGTGTGAGTTCGGAGTTGCTGTTATTTATGCTACTTATCACTTGTTAGAAAAAGGACTGATGAAAGTTTTGTGTCTCCATCAGAGGGCACTGTTCAGCCATCAGAGAACCCCACAGAGCGCCTTGAGGATTCAAGGCTTCCGACATGGATGGTTTTGCTTTTGATGATCGGCTTCCTCGTCATGATGCTGTTAGGTCTCTGTGTTTGGTGCAAAGGCAAGACCCTAAAAAAAACCCTGGATTGTTCAGGCACGTATCCGTGATGTGATGCATAAATTTTAATACATAGAGTGTAATACATGCATAGTTTACGTTATTAAAAGTTACAAACATCAGACACACCCTCAAGTAAATAGCGGTTGCACACTTTTTTTGCAAGAAGAGTATGAAAGTGAAAGTTGTACACCAAATTCAAATGATCATGACCATAACCACACCCTACGGCATGATTGAACCCGATTGCAAGAACAATGGCGCCCT
Source organism: Distichodus sexfasciatus (assembly GCA_032718565.1). Classification (NCBI taxonomy): domain Eukaryota; kingdom Metazoa; phylum Chordata; class Actinopteri; order Characiformes; family Distichodontidae; genus Distichodus; species Distichodus sexfasciatus. The sequence continues at coordinate 1,785,653 of JAVGVS010000064.1, read as the reverse complement.
GTACAGGAATTCACCCCGACGCTTACTGTAACTACATCTTCAGCTCACGTGTTCTCGTTCCCATAAGGCCATAAAGCAGATATTTGTACGGTTTCAGAATTACACCGTAATGTTTGCTTGAGGCAGAACCTGAGAAACCACAAGTGACATCCAGTAGCACTCGCAGTTCATCACTTATTGGGCTCTCACTTTATGACAATGCAATGTTCAAATCAGTCAGCATTTATGAGAATAGGAGACAATGCGAAGAATCTAACACTCTCACCCTTGCCCTCTTGTCTTCTTAGGTCTTGCATTTGGAAAATCCGTAAGTTGTTTTATTTTCATCCTTGGCATTGCACAAAATGAATGAGTGCCTTGTTTACTTTATTGGCACACATGTTTAGTTCAGTGCCTATCTTCTCAGAGATCTTTAGGAAGTCTGTGTGTTGTCTTTCAACAGCATTTACAGCACTGGAAGAAGCCCCAGCTTGGGCCTTCCCCAGTCACATCCGGCTCTGATGCAGAGCACTCTTTCGGCAGTGAAGCCATGAGCAATGACCAAAATCAGCACAATGGCACCAGGTTGTGCCCTGGAATCAACCAGCAGGTCACCGTAGGGCACGACGGGAAAGGGGAAAGCATCACCAATACAGTGGGTGAGGAAAACTGGTCTTAACCTTAAACGAGAACGAAGTAACTTTATTACTTCTACTTGATCAACTTCTGCTTAATCAAGACAAGTTAACACAAGCATCTCTACACCCCTAGGCATGGCCTGTGTGCTATGAAATAAGCCTGATCAGTCAGCCAGGTTTTGCATTTTAGTGGCACAACTAGGTAGATGTGAAATCCCTTGTATAATTGATTCCACTGCTCCCATCTACATTTCCATGTTTCTTATTGATGGTTGTTTTTTAGACACCTTAAAGATTAGTACTGCTTAGACTCATTTTCTGATGTTTTACTCAAAATCACATGAAACACTTTGTAAGGTTAGAAGAAAATGACCAGGAATCATAGTTTGTTGGTGAGGACTAAGTTTAGCTAAGTTATAGAAGTGAAAACCTCTCTCTATCATGACACATTTCGCAGAAACAAATACATCAGACCGTTAGACCGCAATTAAAGTAAAATGAAAATCTCAAGATAATGTATTAATTGAAAAACTCCCATTTATCTCCACCTTTATCACCCACCTTCATCTCACTTATCTCAGGCTAATAACGAAATGTGCAAACTCAGTTCTTGATTGAACAGCGGTTTTTGTACTGTGGAAGTGCTTAGTAAGGGTTTGTTTTTTTTCTTTCCCATAGTTACTAGGCTCTGAGTCATTCTTGAACATCTGATAATGGCTAAGTGTTGAATAGCTCTTAATGTTCTTGGTCTTCCTAGGCTCTATTTTCATCTACTCCCCTGGGATGGTGATTCTGGGCTCCAACTCAAAGGACGGAAAGGCAGAGACTGAGGAGAACGGGGAGGCAATCCCTCTCATGAGCGTTCCGCAACAAGAATCCAGTACCAACATCCAGAACGATGATGTCAGGTTGGGGATGCAGGAGGAGTTTGGCAAGGACCTCAACTTTCCTGTGCCAGCCACAGGGAAGTGAAAAGAGATCTGGGCATCTACTGATGCCAAATTAACCAAAAAAGACCACATGAACTGATGCTGGGCAATGGAGATGCCACTATCATGGACCTGTTTGACCCAACACCACGTGGAGAGACCATTGTGTTGGACTGAAGAACATTTCGAAGAAGGAGAAGATCAATGGAAGAAAGTCTTTTGTTACATTCACTCGCACGTGTGTCGGAGGGATGCCAAACGCTCATATTAACCACGATACAGTGTCTCTATTTGTGTTCTGTAAATAGCATTTGACCTTCAGGGATGTTGAGGGTTTTTTTCCGCTGTGGGGGGGAAAGTGTGTTAAGTATAGCGAAGGTGAGAAAAACTCCCTGATGGTTGTCAGAACAGTAAACGTTTCTGATTAAATTACAAGCAGATTTAAAAAACAAACAAACAAACAAAAAAAACACAAACTGGAAGAACATACTTGCGATCTGTTTAGGGTCATGTTTAATTTGGACAATTTAAAGTCAGTCGACCGCATTTCAACGGTACAGTGTAGGTGTAAACTAAAAATACATCAGTGTACAAGACCGCTGATTTACATGATGGGGGATTCGGCTCTCGATGATGTCATTGCTCAGAAAACAAAATGTGTTGTTCACAGACCAGCTCGAGCTCATAGCTTGGGATTGACATTTCAATTGGATTGATGATGGTATATGTACAGTATTTCAGTATTGGAAATGAGCGAAGTATAGAATGCTTTTTACACACACACACACAGGTCATGGCATTATAAAGGTGGTGTTACAAAGTAACATAAGGGCAGTTCACGTTCAGTGATAATGTTTATACTAAACGACAAAAAAACTTGAAGTGGTAGGAGTCCTACAGTTATTGTTACAAATAGTTTTAATTTCACTTAGTGTTTATTTACTTAGTCTGTGTCTTTTTATTGCACGTTTATGCTCTTTTTCTAGAACTTCCCTGAGGTCAACGACCGAAAGTTGAGAATTGTGGACCATGTGCTCACTTCCTCGCGTTGTTTTTAAGGCCATTTGTTCTTTAAATGTCACGTTTAACTTCGAGCCACAATTCACGTTTCACTGGGAGCTTTATTTCCTTGTAATATTGCACAACTAGAAACCGCTGCGTCGCGTCGCGTCTCGTCTCGTAATGCCGGAATTCGCCGGTTTCCTGGTAATGCGCGTTTCCGGGAGCGTGCGCGAGCGAGAGAGCGAGGCAGCGCGAGGGCGCGCGCGTGCCGGGGCGGAATAATGGTCAGCGCGAGTTCGCGGGTGTCGTGAAAACCTGAAGGCGATTAAAGATGAATTTTATGCTTCAGTGCTTCGTTTTTGCTTTTGTTTCGTACCTGGCGGAGGGAAAGGTAGGGAACGACTGTGCCTTGTTCTGACTAAAGTTTCACGGGAATTAAGAGAAGGATTCATTAGGGTAATAGTCTCGTTTTAGACGCTCCTGGACGCGCTCCAGGCGCGTTTCCTGGAAATAGAAGCACAAACAGCCTGTTACTTCGTATTATTCATATTAATATTTGTTAAACAATAGAAAGTGTACATCCCTGTCATTTTTTTCCTCATGTTTTCCTATTTAGAATTTTATCATGTAAAACTTAAAGTTCGCTGCACTTTTGCTTGTTCAACCTAAAGAATGCAACTTAAGACATGTGGCAGAACAGAAAAGTTTATGTGTGTCAATGTTTGTCAGAAATGTCCGTGTGTGAATTTTTAATAAAAATCCTTGGGACTGTTAAGAAACCATACGTGAAAAAAAACATTGCATGAGTCACAATGAGTCATAAGGAAGAAAGCACCACATTTTCTGCTCTGAAGTTATTAGCGAATCACTAGCAACTTGGGTGTAATTTATGACCGATTAAAGTCAGATTTACAGTAAAATATCTTATAGAGGGTTGTAATTAAAATTTGTATAGATTGCAGTCAACTGGAGGCTTGGGTTTGTCTTGTTACACCCCTCTTTTGGGTTAAGTTTGCACCGGATGTCTGTTTTGTGGGTCGTTTCCAGGTAATCTGCACCTCTCTATCAGTAGATCATTCTAAAGGAGACTTAAGATAAGTTGCAGACTCACGGCCAACAAGAAATGATGCCTCTTAATCTCTATAACTATAATGTTTTTTTTGTTTTTTTAATGTGTAACATATTGCATAATGTTTCACAGTATTTGCAAGGTTCATTTCATACTTTTAAGGTGGTTTCAAGTATTGATATAAGTAGAACTATGTATTTCGGGTAGTGTATTTCTAGCATTTTTGGTCACTGCCATGGTAAGAATGGAAGAGAACCTCATTAGTCCCAGAGCACTTCCCAAATAAAGACCATGGTGCATTTCCATCGTCTTTACTGTGGTCATTTGAAACGGACAGGAAAGTACCAAAAGTGGGACACTGTTCTGTTTCAAAATGTCACAACATTCCAGTAGCAGATTTGTGTAAATGAGATATGGCATCTAATCATTTGCAAAGCTTGTTCTTGAAATCTGGCCAGCAAATGAAAAGTCAAAGATGCACAAAATCACAAAAAGTTGCTTGATGTTACATATGTAACAGTCACTCGTGACAGTTGCCCAATGCAAGCATGGGATGGATCTATTTTAAAAATGTTTATGTCCTAATGCACTGTGATGAAATGCAGTTGCTGGGGAAATGCAGTGTGCTGCTCTTTCACTAATGCCTCAGTAGTGGTATCAGTTCCCAGTTTCTGCTTTTTTCATGTTGGTATCCACTGTTTTATATTCTCTGCAGACATACTCCATGCCGTATCCATCAGAAGGAAAGTGCAAGGACAATGTTACTGAATATTTTGTTGCAGACGTGGGCCGATGCTGTAGCAAGTGCCCTCCAGGTAAAGCACAATATCACCAATTTTGAGCCATGCTTTTTGGAATCGTGGTACTTTGGTTCAAACCCTACTGTATCCTACCTCCAGATATACCACTGTTCGACCCTATAGCATTTAGGTCTTGGCAATTAATCAAAAATGACTCAAAACTGACATTCTGAACCTCTAATCAATGTAATATTACCCATGTCATTATTTTTAAAATTCTGTTAATACTTAAAAGAGAACTTTGTCACAAAAATATGTACTCTTTTATTAGTAGACAATATTCCAGCTTTAATAGTTTAATAGTATATTTATAGTACACACCTTGTCAGTGAATTCTGAGGGCAAAAGACAAAAACAAAATAATCGTTCATTAATTGTAATCAAGGTAAAGTGTTCAATTAATCGTGAGGTTGATTTGAGGTCATATCGCCCAGTCCTACATTTAACCCCTGTAATTTCAAATTTCTGGAGTTTCTACAAGTGTACAGAAACAGAACTACATGTTCATCTACATTTTTATTCTTGAGATTAAATTTTTGTCTGATTTCTTTAACTTAATCTTTTGTTAGCTTTCTGTTTGCCAGGCTTAGGAAGGATCAGGTTATATTTCCCTACATGGCACTTGTATAACCATGTATGTGACAAATAACGAATCTTGAATTTTCAATCTTGTTAATGCTTATGCAGGAACGCGACAGGCCAAGCCCTGCACTTCAGAGAATGATGCAGTCTGTGAACCATGCACAGGTGGAACCTACGCAAAGTCGCTGAACTATCATCACAACTGCTTCTCGTGCACAAAGTGTGCAGCAGGTCAATGACGTGTTTGTTCTCCATTGTGTATAATCTGTGCCCACAATGCATCTTTACATTACAGACAACAGATGTCTCCTTTATATGCAGTATTGAGGGGTAGCTACAAGTAGGGACAGTACTAACTTATCTGCTTGGTATTTTAGTACCTTATCAAAGTCATCAACGTGTATCGTACGTTTACATTTTATTCACGTATATCTTCATTCACTTCTTTGTATAGAGCTTTTCTTTTGTAAGGGTTGTGTGCATATTTTGCCATTTGCCTCCTCTCTAAAGGTCACTCCGTTTTTCTGAGTACCTGCATTCAAACTTTCACTTCTCCACTCTTTTGGCAGAAAAAGGCTTGAAGTATGTCAAGATTTGCTCACCAACCAGCAACGCAGTGTGTGAGTGCATGTCCGGCTATTACTGCACAGAAAGCATGAATCCATCATGTTCTCGGTGCAGGAAGTACAAAACTTGTCCGCCTGGGCAAGGAGCGAAGTCCCCAGGTGAGTGTTTAGAGGTTGGGTTTGTTACAATGCTTTGATCAAGCCTTGTGTTCTGTGCAGTTTTCTCAACATGCAACACACTTGATGTAACTGCTGAGCTCATTTGCAGAGTATGATTGCGTTGTGCAGGAAATGGCGAATCTGTAAAGAGCACTGGGTCATGAGTAGCAGGGTTGAGAAATGCCGCTCTTGAGAGAAAATAGATGAGGTCTTTATTTTTCATATACGTTGTTATACAAACTGAATATTAACTCTGATTGCAATGGAATTTTTGAAAATTCTTTTAAAAGAATCTTACAAGAAACTAAAACTGAAGAGTCAAAATAAAAATATACTGTATAAAGAGAATAACATAAATAATATGTTCCTAAATAAAGATTTATACTAGAGATGCAATGGTACAGTGTGCCCATGGTTCGGGACGTATCACGGTTTTTGGGCCTTGGTATCGGGACATTAATGTTATCTTAGCTCTAACATCCGGTCGGTTCGCTGCCTTTTCTGTTTCTAGGGCTGAAGTGATTATTCGAATAACTCAAATAATTCGAGTGCAAAAAATGGTTGAGGCAATTTTTCTAGAATGGAAGCTTTGTTTAATTCATTTCACTCGCTTGAGCATGCTCCACTTGTGTTTCACACAGACGCTTATTAGCGACGCACTATATTCTGTGCACAATAACAGAAGTAAATGCGTAAAAACTCATAAATGACATTTTTGGCGATTTGTGAGTGTGCACGAGCACCATTAAATGCTACAGTTCAGTCAAATCTTTCCCTTTATTACAGACCAAACTCATATTTTAGCTGATAAATAACAACAACCAGAATTCTACTTATAATACAGCCATTTATTGAGATTTTCAGTATTTATTCCGGAACGTCCCTCCGTCGCTTTATTGTGACGCGGCTCCTAAGGGGCACACAGGGGATTGTGGGAAATATAATTCTCTCCCAGAAGTGCCAAAAGCAGCTAATTTTATAGGCAAAAATGAGTCCAGATTGTTTTCGAAATTACCCCAAACTTCAGTATTTCTTCATTTTCAATTCATATCTTTCCTATTGATTACTCTCTAACATTTTAAATTTGAAAAAAACCCTGACCAATCGAAAATGAAGAAATATTAAAGATTTGGGTAGTTTTGAGCCAACTTTGGCCTTTAAAATGAGCTGCTTTTGGCCTTTCTGGAAGAGAACTACACGTCCCACAATCCCTCGCGCGCTACTCAGCGCCACATCACAATAATGTGACAAACACGCTTCCGGAATAAACGCTACAAAATATCAGTAAATAGCCGTATTGTGAGTAGAACTTTTGTCTGTAATAAAGGGAAGATCTGACTGAACTGGAGTGTTTTAGTAAGAGTCGCGAGCGCTCAAACACTAATAAGTTCTAATAAGTTCGCGATGTGCACTCCCTCCCGCTCGCATTTTATTTTTCAAGGATCTGCTTTTATCTGTTTATTTAACACTGCAGGTTTCCCTACTTTACATTTTTTTTCTATGTTGTCAGCTCCGAGTGTAAACCCCGTTTAACGTCCTTACAGTCTGCATTTGTGTTCGTCGTGTTCACGGTAGTCGGGAAAGTACCACAAAAGTACACAGTCATCGATTCAAATGTCACGGTGTCGGCACTTCATCGCAGCCAAACCGCTTAAAAATATATTCTTGTAAATTTGGTACAAACTAAGGGAAAGAGATGTTAAATTTCCACATTTAGACTTAATTTTTGTGTGGTGTGTAAACTCAGTAAAGAACATCATAGAGACACTCCTTATTGAGCAGTTGCAGGGAAATGAAAAGTTGAAGTGAAAAGTGGGACGACAGAGATGCAAGTCTGGCATTTTGTGTCGCGGTAAATGTCAAATCTGCCAAAACGTCATGGTGGTGTAAGCTGAGTTTGAGTGTGTTAACAGGGAGGCATTTGTGTTTGGTGTAGTTTCAGCCACGCAGGATATTCGCTGTGATTCCTGTCCTTCTGGAACCTTCTCTAATGAAACCAGCTACAAGCCCTGTCTGCCCCACACAAGGTAAAGTCCACAATAACAGTGTTAATTAAGGGTCGACCAATAATTGGCCGGGCCGGGATTTTGCTGATTATTGGCACCGGTGATTAATTTTGATCGTCGTTGATAATAAGTACTTACAAGATGCGCTACTGTGGCTCCACCGTCTCTTCTCTCTGTGCTGTTTGCTCTTGGCTTGCTGCTTCATTTAATGTCCCACTGATTGGCTATATGTCACACGAGTAGTAGCCAATCAGCGCTGAAGCCTTGTGAAGCTCTGAGAATGAGAAGAGAAGAGAGGAGAGCTTCAGCTGAGCTTGTTGTTTGTGAAATTCAAAAATTTGACAGATTTTCTTTATTTTTGCATATTGGTTCCAAATATCAGTTATCTGCCCCGTTAACTAGCAATAATCGGTATTGATACGGACCCTGAAAAAACCAGTATCTGTCGACATGCAGTGTTAATCATCATAATCATAACCCAACCTGCAAAGAACATGTGGCCTAGGGTATTAAACCCTCTGCTTTATTTAGGTGTGAGAGCAGCAGGGTGTTAAAACCCGGCACCTCGATGTCGGACACCGTCTGTGAGCCGACTTCCACCTCTCAAATCATCACCACCATCAGCTCCACCATCACCTCTACCATCACCACCACCACCACCACCAAAACCAGTGTCCCGGCAACAGCTTCTCCTCCAGACACCCCCTACACACCTCCTCCAAGCTATTTCAGTACCAGATTTCCAGAGAAATACAGCGGATACTGGATCGGTAAGCGCAGCCTTGTCTAATTCTCTGGAAATAGTCTAGTTCGAATTCAGGCTCTTAATCAGCAGCAGTTAGTTTGAGTTTGAGTAAGTGAAAGTGCTTGAGTGTGTGTGAATGGAGCTGTGCGAGTGAGTATGAGATTGGAGCATTGTCACAAAGCCATGTTTATTTCCCCTCCTCCCTTTCTCGCCGTTTTCTCTCCCACTTCCTATGGCACTCCCCTCCCATTTCCTCTCACTCTCTCTCTCTCTCTCTCTCCCCCCTCCTGCATTTCTCTCCTTCTTCTCTTCCCTTTTTTCTCTCTCCCCACCCGTCTTCCTCCTCTCACTCTCAATCTCTTTCTCTCCCTGTCCCTCCTCTATTCATCCTCTCACTGTTTGTGTCTCTCTCTCTCCCTCTCTCCCTCCTTTCACTCACACTCTTACTTTCTCTCTCTCCCTCTCCCTCCTGATCCTCTCACTATTAATCTCTCTCCCTCTCTCTCTCTCTCTTTCTCTCTCTCTCTCTCTCTCTCTCTCTCTCTCTCTCTCTCAGGGTTCGGTGTTGCCGTTGTCGTACTGCTGCTGGTTTTGCTGACTCTGGCAGCATTCATAATCCGCCACAGGAAAGGTAACAAGCTCGCGTCTCGCTCAAACTCCAGGGTTGTAATTCAACACACGTTCTTTCAACTCAGCTCTTTAGAATAATGTTATTTCTCATCTCACACCGTGAGCAACTCAGGAGGAAGCGCAACATCCTGTTGTCATGTCTGATTTTTCAGTAATACATTTTTTTTTTCCGGACTTTCTCGCAGGTTTGATGAAACCCGACCTCAAAGCAGCTGCAGCGGTGAGTGCTTTTCTTCTCCACGCCAGTCGAAAACACAGAAATATGATGATTCATCACAGCGTATCCGTGCACGTGTAAAACGACATGCCTGACTGGTCTCTCTTACATCAGCAAGCGTCCTTTTCCGGTTTTTAATCTTACTTTTAATTGAGGAAAGCAAGAGCACAAATATGCACCAAAAATGGAGTAAGTAAAATGAGATCCCTGTCTGGTGTAGCAAAAATAAAACATACATAATAATATCTTTAGGGTAGAGTTTAACATTTTTCAATGCTTAATTTTGCAGATTTTCAAGCAGAATAAAGCCAGTTCTAACTTTAGATGGATTTCTGTTTTAACAATATTAATCAGCATTAGTCATTAGTATTTACACATTAAACAAAAAGCCTAAAAATATGGGATTTTCCTAAAATACTTGTTTCCAAAACTAAAATAAAAAGACAAATATCAAGTCCTTTTCTAACAAGAAAATGAAATACGAGTGTATCCTATGCGGGCACCAACACACCACAGGACACTCACACCTAATGGGTCAGACCTAATTTAAACTGTTTGCTTTCGGACTGTGGGAGGAAACCAGAGCACCCGGAATAAACCCACGCCAACATGGGGAGAGCATGCAAACTCCACACAAAAAGACCTCACGACCCAGGACCTCCTTGCTGTGAGGCGACACAGAGACAGGAGCGACTTGGGGTTTAAGGGTCTTGTTCAGGGACCTAGTTATTGGCAGTGTAGGACAGAACAGGATTTATACCTACGACCAGTGCTTATAAACACCAACGTAAATCAACATTTTTCTGTTTCCGTTTTCAGGCCGGACACGGTCAAGAAACCTCCATTTTTTTTGGCCCAACCGAGCAACAGCTGCTCTTGGATGGCAAGACCGATCCGTCCACTTCTTCTTGTCCCTCTTCATCTTCGTCCTCGTCTGACGGTCAAAGCACCGGAACCAGCCAGGACTGTCTCCTCACCGAGCAGTCGTCCGTCTCCAGTCCATACCTTAACTTCAGCGTCGTCACCACCACCACCATTAACTGCCAGGCCCTCCCCTGTCCCGTCACGGCCCTCGGCACCGCCGTCCCACGGTCACCCGAGACCCCCGTTCCATCCCAGCCCGAGCCTGAGCCCCCGCTCTCGCAGGAGGAGGAGCGCTGCGCTACCTGCCAGCAGGAGGATGGCAAAGAAGCACTGCAGTCAGTGCAAGAGAGTGGGACAAGTGAACAGTGATGGGGGGGGGAAGTCCGTGCACTTGCTCGGTATTTGTGTGTCTGTGTGGTTGAAATGTCTTATACTGACATGAGTATGTCAGTGTTTTCTTGACAGTGTGGGGTGGGGGATGGGGAAGGTTTGAGAAGACTCACATGCCGTTTTTATACACTAAACTCCAGCCCGACCGATGTGTTTATGTAAGTTGCTTACTTAAAATGTTGATATTTCCTTTACTAATACGTAAAGTAGATTTTACTGTATGAGTCCTTGCCAAGAACACAGAACATTTTAAATAATTATATTACTTATAACTAGACAGTGTTCTAACCAAAACTGTTGCAAGTATCAGCTTTGCACTCTGTCCTCTGGTGGTCAAGCTATGTGATTGCAACACTCAGGCTTTAACCTCCTTAAAAGACTCCGCGTCCACTGTTTCCTTTCTTTTCCACGTTATTTATCAGCCGATACAGATTTAACCTCAATAACTCGTATCGACTGATATTATCAGTCACAGCGATGTATCTATCAGGCTCCAAACTAAACCGTTTCATTGCTGACGGTTTCCTTTGTCTTCTCTTGTGATTGCTGACTAATGTCATGAAAGTCTTGCTGTATAAATCGGCTCATCTGTAGGTTATTTTATATCCCAAAATTTTGCGTGTGACTGTTTTGTCTTAGTGTTAGTCATTAAGACAGTGTTTATTTTATTCTTGGTCTAGAAGTACGCATGTAATGCAGCTGACATTCTTTGATGATCCAGTGATAATAACATTTTATTAAAAGATAACTGCGTTGGTTAGAGGATGAGGACAGAAGATCGGTAATTAGAATGCAGTAACCAAGAAATGTTAGGTCTTGCATAGTTCGGGGAAGCAGACAAAATTCATTTAAGCCTACGTAGAACACGTCAAAACTGCCTGCAGGTCTCTTCTTCAACTGGTTACACTCTGCAGAAGAGTCACAGATGCACTTTAACCTGATATTTTGCCACTGAAGGGTATTTTCCGGTCCACTCAATGTGTATAAATAGTTGTAATGTCAGACAAAGCAAACTTACCCCCTCTAGTGGCAGTCATGAGTGTTTGAAAATTTTTATTAATGTATTCTACTCAGGTTTTGGACCAAAGTTAGAAATGCTTTTATTTTTGTATATGCACTGTATTTGAAGAACTGCTGCAATGCATGAAGTATATTTGAGCTAAAAGATGTCAAAAAGCATATAAAATATGTACAGTTTTATATTTTTTATAATGAACAAAACAATTTTGTATACATTCCAAGAGTTGTTGTGTGTTTATTCTTCGTTGTTTTAGTTTTATGCAAAGTATATTAGTTGTTTCCAGCCTTAAATGCCAGACTAAAGATTTGCTTTGTGTCTTTTAATTTACGAAGTCAGTGTGCTTAAAAGTCATGAGTAACATGCAGGGACATTGGGCCTCATTCACCACTATTTTATCATTCATTCATTATCCGAACTGTGTAATCCCAACTGGGGTCATGAGGGGACTGGAGCCTGTCTCAGGAGCTTACGGGCGCAAGGCGGGGACCAGTCCTTGGCAGGTGCCATCACACCACAGGGCACACGCTCTCACACAATCACACTCATATTCACATCTTACGGTGCCAATTTAGAGTTGGCAGTTAACCTATATAGCATGCTTTTGTACTGTGGGAGGAAACCGGAGCACCTGGAGGAAACCCACACGAACATGGGGAGAGTGTGGCAAATCCACACAGAGAGGTTGACCTGGGGCTCAAACCCAGAATCTTAATTGCTGTGAGGCGGCAGCGCTAACCACTGCGCCATTGTGCTGCCCACCCCCCACCACTATTTTATTTTATTTATAAATTTGTTCTAAAGATAAGGCTTTAAATAGTATACGATTATATAAATATAGATATGAATAATGCCCAGTAATGTTTTGCACGAACACGCCTGTAATAAAATGTGGGTAAGAGATTTATAGATTCTGTCATTATGCACCCCCCCACACACATACACAAAAAAAAAAAAAAAATAGGTGAATGTCAGAATCGCTTTGGGAATGTAAGTGGGTTTTAAAAAACACATTTCTTCGCAATTAATGAACAGGACTTATTGTTTCACTCATAATTTTAGACGTGATGCAAAATTTGTTTATTCTGTATTGAATTTATTTTAAATGCTGAAACTGACACAAGCTGGGCGTTTCTTCTCATTAACATAAATAAAACCCCATGATGAGGCCCGTAATGGAGCTGAGTGAACGTGAAATTTTGAAAGACATCTGCCAGGCCTAGATCGATTCAGGTGTTAACAGAGTTTTAAAAAAAAAACTACACAAGAGCACCTTTGCAGTTACTGATTAAATATTGATTGCATCTACAGCAGTGTTTTCCACTGATGGCTTCTTCTGATAAGAGCTTTCGTTTTGATGGTTTTGTCTTTGTTTCTGTCTTGATCTACCTATTTGGTCTTTAACTTTCCCATGGTTAACAACTATGCTTTTGGGAAACGCAACCCCGTTATGTAGTTAAAGACCAAATAGGTAGAGCATGCAAATAAGTATTTGCATGATGAGTGATTATTGCTTAGTATTTTGAGAGAAATTGTGCCATTCCCATGTCACACGGCGTTGGTGAGAATTTGCACGTCCTTTCTTGAAAACCACCAAACAAAGCAGCACACAGTTTGTAGGAAATGGCTTGTCTGTGCCGTAAGTCGGATTCACAATGACAGGAAACTGTAACCAACATCAAAAGGTATGTGTCTGGGTAAGCAATAATAATTTTAAAAACCGCAATTCACCAACCGGAATTGTCTTTCGAATCTTCCTAAAATTACTGTCTTGTCATGTTGAGAACTTTTATCTTATCTGGCACAGAATAGTACATTAAAGAAACCACATCTGGACCACATAATCATTGCATCACTTGAACTTCATTCCCCCAAAACCTCCCACATCACCTAATTCTGCTTTGTCAGACCACTTCACTGATATCATAGTTTAATTAGTGCTGGTGTATAGTACTTGAGTAACTGTACTTGCATGCTGTACTTTGTACTTGGACTGAGTATTAAAAAATATGTTAAAGCAATTTTAAAGGGTTGTATTTTAATTTATGGCTGATTAAGGCTGTTACTTGTTACATTTTGCATTCTAATTTTAATTGCGGCTGCATAATAAAAGCAAGTAAACATTTCTACTGAATGGGTGATATCAGCGCCTGCAGGGTTTTACCTATCCTCTAGTTATAGACCTCAATAGAATTTCAGCAGTGGCGTATACTACTTCAGTAATGGTACTTTGTTACTGTACTTAAGTGTTATTTTGTGTATTAATAATATTAGTATCTTTCATCATCTTTTTTTTTATAATGAAAGTAGTTGTTTTCTTCGGGAAACTGATTCTGTAGTGGTAATGTCGCCTCCTGCAGGCTTTTATTAATATAATACTCTGAATCCTGTACCATGAATTCGCACAACACGCATATACAAGCAAATTAAATCATTTTATATGTCAGAAAAGCCAGTTACGAATAATTATTTAAAAACTGTCATTAGATCGAATGCATTCAGTTAGAATATAACGTCTTATTGTATCTCACACATCTTTATGGAAAAATAGCAATGGAATATTAAATGCCGGGTTAATTACAAAGGCATACAAAACACTGACGATCTGCAAAGTCAAAAGTGTGTATCCTCACCATCCGAGGTTTAATGACCTTTAAAATAGTATGACTTCTTAATGGAAAAGATGCATATAACCGTATTATTCGCTAAAATACCAAATGTTCTGTATAGTCATTAAATAAAGAGGACTTGTTAAAATTGTAGCTTCATAAAGATATTTTATTTCTTTAATGCAGCATAGATCACTAAAATATCAATTGTGTGTATTCCAGGCCTACCACATGTTGTCATGACTGTATTAATGCCACTAATGCACAATCGATAACAAGTCATAACCTACTGTAATGCAATAAAAGCTCCTAAATTGCCCTGTTACACATATTTAACCTTTTATTAACTGCCGCTGATTTTTATAATCATGAAACCGGTTCATACTATTTCGAAAAGTAACTGAAGTACCTCAGATAGCTCTTGAGGTATTTTTCTCTCTGATGTGGGCTTTAATCTGAAAGTTGCATTTTAAAATAATATCATAATTTAAAAATATCGGTTATCACTTTTCATGTTTAGCGCCGTTTGTAGCCCCGTCCCTATGGACCAGGCCAAAGCACTGATCTACATCGAAAGCGGGTGTCGTGTCCGATATTTCGCACTTCCGTACTAGGTAGTACGCATACCTATGTTCACACAATTTGTTTGGCATCCTCTTTAGTACGTTAGTGCGCTTTTCCGGACGCAGCCGAGACGCATGAGGCGCTACCATTACGTCCAGAAGGAACGGGTTTCTCAAAATTACCTTGTTTTCGACCAATCTAATCCACGAATTGAAAAGAGAAATGATCATTTAAGCCTTTTAAAACGCATTTCTGTTTTGACTATTAAATAATCGGTATAACGTAATGTTATTAAAAATATTTAATGGTAATTTCCCCGCTCATGACCCCTCCATGTGTTGAAGTGGTACGCCTCGTTGCTGTGCTCCTCTCCTTCCCGGAGCGTTGCGAGCAGTTGCGGGATTTGAGAAGCTCTGGCTGCGGAGGAGGCTGACGAGCTTCGAGGCTGACAGGCTGGAAAGTTATCCGAAATGACACGTTAAGGGAAGAACCCTCCCTCTTTTGTGACTACGCTGACCGGAGAGTCTTCAAAGTCATCAGCGTTCAAAGTAAGCGAAAGCGACGGAAACCTTGTTTTTATTTTAAAGCTAGAGCTTAAGATTGCCTAGTTAGCTCTGTTTACATATTAGCTAGCTGGAGAGCTAGCGGCTCAACTAGCTAACCGGCTAATTAGTGAGCGAGCTAGCTGGCGGGGACTCGACTTGTTTTATGCTGGGTTTAAACATGTAGACAGTTTTAAAATGTAGACGCGGAGGACGTAAAGGGGTTAAATTGTGCGTCTTTAAAGTAATTAATACAGATTTTTGGTGTTATGACAGGCAGTTTAGCAGTAAAGAGGTGGAAAACTGGATTTGGGAGGACTGACGCTGAAAGCATGCATAATATATAGAAATGTATCATTTTAATGTATTTTTCAGGGAAGTGTCATTCCATATATTTCTATAATGCACTGTCTTTCTATAATGTCCTGTCTTTACTTTATATTGTCTCTTGAAAAAGTGTGTGTTTTTATATATATTTATATATATATATATATATATATATATATATATATATATATATATATATATATATGAACAGACACACATATATATATATATATATATATATATATATATATATATATATATATATATATATATATATATATATATATATATATATATATATATAATTATGTATATATATATATATATATATGTGTAATTTATGTGTATATATATATATATATATATATATATATATATATATATATATATAGACGAACACACACACTCCCACAATGTTTGAGATCAACTCATTCTCATTAATTATCCCAACTCAAAGTATTTTCAAAGGAACTAGAGATGCATTTCCGCAAGAAAATGCCAATGTGATCCTTCAAGTTTTGTAGCTGTGACATGAAAACTGGTCGAACAGAAAGACTTTGATTAAAATGTATTGATGAATGGCTAATGAACAAGGGATGATAAAAGTAAGAAAAAGATGAGTACGGATCAAAACAGATTGGGGTGTATGCTCAGTGTTAGTGGTCTCTGGTAGCATAACACCTGTGTTGTCCAGTCATGTGGCGAACCCGAAAACTTTCCAGTCTCAAATCCCCCAAAGTAACTACAATGAGAAGAAAATGAATGGGTTCCTAAGGGAGAAAACTAATGGACAGAAAAAGGATGGAAAAAGGCGAGTGCATGTCATGACAGTTACAGATATCACGAGGCCCATGGACGCTAGATTACATTGAATTTGGTGGCTTTGTGAAGAACGGAGGCTGTGCAGTAAGCGTCGAAATTTGAGCTCTATGTTCATCTATGGGGAAAAAAATGGATGGAAAAATAGATAGAACTTGTGAATGAGTGCATATCAGACATATGTATGCAGGCACCCAACACTGTAATAGGCCATGTGTTTTAGAGTTGAATGAAGGTTGAAACCCGGGCTTGAGCAAGACCCTTAACCCCGAGTTGCTTTCGAGAGAATGTCTCTGTAATTTAGGAAAGGTTTGCTCCCGATAAAAGTAGTCAAATTTGTCAAGATTCCAGATTCTTTATTTGTCACATACAAATTATACAGGTACAACATGCAGTGAAATGTATCCTGATCCGCTCCTGACTGTGCAATTTAGGCAAAGTTCAAATAAAATTGAAATAAAATAGAATTACAATACTGCACAATGAGACGACAGTGTTGATAAGCAGGAGTGAGGTGTGTATCAATCTTGCTGCAAAATTCAACATTAATCTAGATGCAAATTATGTGCAGAAATCAGCTTTTCAGTCCTTTCTAACATGTACCTTTTTTTTTTAAACAGAACACCTGAAAGAAAAAAGCATAACCTTCAAGACCAAATAAACCACCAGCAAAAAGGTTGGAAAGAACACAGGAGAAATCACTTCCGGACCCCGTCTATACTGTGTGCTTCACACATCGACACATGCAAATGGCTTGTTGTCTGAAGGACGAGCTCCTCTGTTCCATCTGCCTGAGCATTTACCAGGACCCGGTGAGTTTCGGCTGCGAGCACTACTTCTGCCGCAAATGCATCACTGAGCACTGGAACAGGCAGGAGCACCACGGGACACGAGACTGTCCCGAATGCCGCCGGACCTTCACCGACCCGCTGCTCTCGCCCAGCCTCAAGCTTTCCAACATCGTGGAACGGTACTCGGCCTTCCCACTGGACGCCATCCTAAATGCCCAGAGGAACTCCTACCCCTGCAAGGACCACGAGAAGGTCAAGCTCTTCTGCCTTAGTGACAAGAGCCTGGTGTGCTTCTTCTGCGATGAGCCGGCTCTGCACGAGCAGCACCAGGTGACCACCATTGACGAGGCCTACGAGGAAATACAGGTCGGTTTTTTGCCTAGCAAATCGGATTGTTGTCGAGCCGGTAATCTCGTTGTCGAAGCTTGTAAATAAATATTTAGAAATGAGATTTAGTGTTTTGCAAGTACGGAATGCTTGTCTTTTTAGGGATGAGTTCCATGCACTAGTAGAATGACGTAAAAATAAATTAAGTAAATAAATTCAAACACCAGGGATACACCGATCCACTACTGATATCGGATATTGATCTGATACTGGTTTTGAAATTATTGGCTGTAAAATGGGCGTTTTTGATATTTTGACTTGATAACTTGATTTTGATAAGTGAATTGTAATTTGTCAAGTTTGTTTCCAATTGTTGTGCTTTGTGATTTAATTTTTACATTTCGGTCTCATTTACTACTGGATTTTCAGTATCTGTTGTGGCACTAAGAATGAATAGTTGAATTAGAATTTAGGAGGTTTTCACACTGATAATTTTTTTAAAAAGTTATTATGATCAGCCAGTAACTAAAGTCCACATTCCTAGATTGATGCATTCCTATTAAAGACCACTGTGGGGGGAAAAACAGCTGTCGATTTAGATCTCAGTGTCAGTATCCTGTTTCCATGCCTTAGCAGAGGTTATGCAATGTAAGAAAATAAGGATTAAAAATGTTCCCAGATTGCATCTCTTGTCATAACGTGTAGCAATCGTCAGTAACAATCATCTCCATCTCAGCTCTTTGTATCCGATCTTTGTTCAGCTGTGCTGCCAGTCATATTGTAACATGCGTGTTCTTTCTCTTATGCTGTCACTTTGGATGGACGCTCTTTAAGAATAACCTGATGTGTTATGTTCGGTCCTTTTACATGTCATCAGGGGTAAAAGTTCCATATAGGGAGGTTTTAGTAGCAAAGAACACATCTAGGATTAAGCTTTAGTGTCAAAGCTAGTGATTGTGACTGCAGTGAGCGATCACATTTTTTTTGACTGCTACTCCTGTTACAGTTTTTGTACTAGAAGCTTCGTTAAAATGTGTAACCTGTTGCTGTGTGGGGTGCTTGTAAACACATTTTTGATATGCACACTCGTTCGTGGGTTCTGTCCATTTTTTTGTCCATTTTTTTCCTCAGATTAACATGCAGCTCAAATTTTGATGTTAACTGCACAGCTGCCATTTTTCACACAGCAACCAAATTGGACGTGATTTGAGGGCCCACGTTCCTCTTCGTATATCTGTAACCGTCATGACCCGCACTCGTCCTTTTTCCCATCCTTTTTCTTGTCGTTTAATTTTCCCTTAGGAACTCATTCTTTTTCTCCCATTAAAAATACATGAGATTCGGGACTCGAAAACTTTCAGTTCTTATGCCACCTCAGACCACCTCACTGAACACACATCTCAGTCTGTTTTGACCCATCTTTTTCATGCTTTTATCCTCCCTTGTTCTTTCCCTGTTCCTTTCATTGCGTCTTATTCAGTCTCACTACGCCAGTTTACAAAACTGATCACTTTTACATTTTCTTGCTGAAATCCATCTCTAGATTTTCTTAAGATCATGCTTGAATCATTGAAGGCTCAGGTAACTGTAAAGCAAAATGATTGGCTGCTTTCATATTTCTTTTATTTTTAAAAAACCCTGCAATATTGTACTAGTTGTATTCATATTCATTTGTTTTTTAATTTTTCTTGAATTACTGTATGCTGTAATGCAATAGAAACTGAGTTCACTCATTTTACTACCAAGTCTGACATTTATAAAATATTTGGCTTGCTGAAAATAATCATGCCATTGCAAAACAAGGCAGCATGGTTGACTAGTCCTATCCTCTGGATTGCTATCTTTTTTTCCCCCACTTAAATTCTCTGGAATTTTCTACACAGCTCTCCACTACCTTATCTGTCTGTAACAATTGGTTTATCTCATTGATGGGAAAAAATATCTGAGCCTTTTTATATATACTGTATATATATCTCACAGACAGCTGAACCACCTCAGACTGGCAATAACCTGAGCCCAGGGCTTTGTGTAGCTGCTGCATGGGTGCTGGAATGAGGTAATTGGGTCTTTTCTTCCACAGAAAAATGCTTTCGCTTCACATCTGTTCTGTCATGGCAGAGAAAATGGGTTTCGAATGGTCAGTTTCAGATCACAACACGTTGCATTTCACCGAGACGGGAGTCAGGTCTGAATTTCTTTTGACGGCCGCTCTTTGTTGTGTTATTGATCCTCGGTATGATGTTCAAGAGCCAACTTTTTTGGACTTTTAATCAGAAATTGATGCTGTTATTGATTTGTGTATATACATTTTGCATGCATTTATTTTGAATAGTGAACAGTGTGGACACTAATTATATTAGTTCCAAAACAGTTAACATTACTGTGTAAATGTTAATGTGTAGAATTGAAGTCACATGCAGTCTGGAGAATCAGAAGAATTTAAACAGATCTGATCAATAGGTACTCTTCTCCTTGTGACTTCAGCAAATTCTTTTTGGAGATCTGTGAATGAAAAGACCAGCCAGATGTACGTTGCAGATGTCTGAGTGAACAAGTCAAAAAATTTTATTTTAAATAATGGCCTGCTTATGTTTTGGACGTTTAATGTGCAAATCCCTGATAAACAATGGGCATTAATAACTAAGATATCAAGACCCTCCTGCAGTAAATCAACTCATCATGAAACGTTCAACATCTTTACTTTGTAGTGTCCACATTCTCTTTAAGAGACAGTTCCAGTGCAACGCTGTAGAAACCTGTGGCACACTTGCTATTTTTGACTAGCTGATCTCCTCCATGGCAACCTCTGGCCAATGCTGTTTTTGGCCTTTGTTCTACATATTGTACGCTTACGAACACAACCATTAACAGACGCATGATTATGCTCTGCTTATCCTTTTTAAATTGCACTTTATTGAATAAATGCAACGCCCTGCCTGATTATTTTGATTTACATGATTAGTTGACATTCAGGAATCATTCATGCACATCATTTTGCAAGAGCACAACCTGTAATTCTTTATTTGATTTTTTTCCCCCAAATCCCAGGGTACTAATTTGGACTTTTTATCCCAGCTGAGTTCGTTGTCTAAGCTTTTAAATTTATGTTTAACTGAGATTGATGTTGACATCTCCTTTTTAGCTGAGGGATATATTTTTTAGAAAGTTAACTTGGTGTATTATGGAGACGAGCTCTGCTGCGTGACTTTGCCTGTGTGTTTGTGAATCTCTAAAATCTTTTGAAGCAATCTTTGAGATAACTCCTACTGGGAATCCATCCAAATGCTGTGGAATCTGTCTTACTCAAACATTGCGATAAAGCCCCAAACAGTATTTACATTTGCTTTTATGACATTTATGAGACTACCGTATTCAGAGCAACTTTAGTTTCCAAGTTAACTCCAGTGTGGGCTTGGGGGTCCTGCTCAGGAGGGTCTTGCTCATGTTGGTAGTGCTGGAAAGCCAGACTTGAACCTACAACCACTTGGTCCATAGATGAACATTTCACCACTAGACTACCAGCACCCACCAGTAGGTGCGGGGGGCAGAGTCTATGCCAGGACGTCAGATGCCAACGCACCGCAGCGCACACACAGTCATACCTTATGGGCCAATTTGGAGTAACCCATCAACCTAAACTGTGTGCTTTTGGACTGTGGGAGGAAGCTGAGGATCGAACCAGGACCTTCTTGCTGTGAGGCGACAGCACTAACCACCACACCACTGTCCGGCCAGATTAGTTTAGTGTAAATTAAAGTAAAATGATATGCTTTCTTGGAGTTTCTGTCAGTGATTTATCCATAATTTATCAAGAAGGGAAGCAAATTAGAGAATTTAGATGTCTAGTAATTGGGGGTGTAAAACGCAAGTTTTGTCAGAATGCGATACATCGCATCGTGTTGTGACATCTTGTAAATCACACAATATGATGTGTCGTTTCATGGGACAACGATTCAGTATTTGTTGATGTCTGCTACCATGCAATTTAGATTCAATTCAGGAACCAGCCGATCGATATCCTAGACAGTATTGTACGCTGATTAACCACCATAATTTCCATTCAAATCATAAAAGTACACCTGCTGTTCAGTAGTATGTGACGTTACGATATGCATGACGTCTGATGTTTTCATTTCGGATCGATGTTGTTGTCTTGATCATTGAATCGATGTATTGATGTAGATCTGTGTATTGTTGCACTGCTACCGTTTTTAGTTTGTGTCTTAAATCATGGAGTGAGCATTGGGAAATCTTAATGTCATCTTTAACAAATTTCTTTAACAAGTTATTTCTTGTCTTTTTCTTCTCCTTAATAAAGACATAAATTTTGAGCTGGAAGTACAAGCCAATCCCCCCCAGCTAGTTTTAATACAACCTCTCTGACGTTAACACTGGGGACCCAAAACCACTTGTGCGGCTTGTAAAACAGAAGCGTGAAAGGCATCTGAACGTGTGTAACCTCGATAAAGAATTAATTGGAGCAACCAGCCACAGTTGTCAGACAATTTGTAAAGCTCTCAGCGTCTCTCTCTATCCTTCCCCTCCTCCACCTACCCCTGAGAGGAGACGTAAGTAGCCCTCGTTTCCTTTTCTCGGCTTTTGAGGCTCCCGGCTTTTGGGGCTTTAACAGCACTTCACAGGGCTCGGAGGTAGGCATCAGAATCGAGACCCCCTCCTAAGAAACCGGCCGCACTGTAATGTCGAGTGTGTGTTTCAAACCTCAAAGAGCAAGTTGCCAGGGAATTCTTCAGCAACTCTTGGATGTTGCAAAGCCCTCTTCAGCGATTCACATCTCGGAATGCTTTGTACAATTTTTGTATCAATGTTTTTATTTTTTACCAGTGTAAAAACACAATCTCCACCTGGCCCACAGTAATTTTCCCCCCACTTCTGAGTGATGTATTGTCTGAGTCAGCCTCTGGGTTGCATGATGAGTGGGTATATGCTGAGGTGCTTATGTAACTCCAAATTACTTTGAGTCATTGAGTGATTTTGATAGCAGGCTAAACTATGGAAAGTTAGTGAGATGTATCGTGGCATTTACTGTGTGTTTGTCCGAGAAAATATGAGCTTACTTTCTAGGTTTATATCATCATCATTATTATTATTTGGTGACTGAAAATGCCCTGCTGCTGTATTAGTTGGGAATCACTTGGGATGTGTTTTATTAATGTTTCTTGATGTAGAGTGGTGTAAATTAAGGATGCACCAATATGGGGGTTATAGACCATTGCCGATATCCATTGTTTTCCATTCTTCCATCTGCCGTTGCCGATAAACACATTTGCAATTTAGAAAAATTAGGTATTAGAGAATATTTATTTTTAATCAGCTGTCTTCAAACACAAAAAATTTAAAGATTTTCCCTGAAATGCTGTGCGGAAGATAAATATAAATAAAATATTATATTTTGTATGTGTGATTGTAACGTGGTATGCGATTGTGGTGAAATGAGGAAGGCAGAGTTGAGCACCTAAAGACAAGATCTTTTGCTCGCCAGACTTCCACTGTGGACTCAGAATTTTGGCACATAAATATTTACATAGCTCTGACATTTCCAAAACTGCGCCAAGTCGAGTGAGCATGAAGGCAGGCTTGAGCGAGAGCGGAGCACTTGGAGGGCACGTGCAGACAGAGTTGACGTAAAGACAAGAGATTCAGAATTTCGGCACAAAATAACACCATACATTTCAAGACAGGAGGCACGGGCCGAATAAAATCCCACCTCGGACTTAGGACCTGCCTGGCACAAGTTCTACCTTTTCGGCGTGCAACCAGCTGGAAATTTTGGGCAAATCTAGGCATCGATTCGATGGCGATGACTTAAAAAAGGCAATTATCAAACGTGAATCCCTAGCGTAAATAGATATCCTGATACAGTTATGCAGAAATTAAGGACAAAGATTTGGTGTCTGCTGATATCAGGTGTCCTGTGCTGTGGCCAGTTCTCCAAATCAGGGAATTGATGAATCATTACAGAGAATTCGGATCACTTTAATGATGCCTCAGCAGCCTTTTTGCCTTTAGTACAGTTCATGTACACAAACTGAGTGCTGGTTATATTAATGTAAAATTCCACTTGACGGCCAGAAAAGGCTTCTTTTAAAGTGCGACACGTCTTTCATGCCGCTTACATTCAAACGGCAGTCTGTAAGCTTAGCGATTTCTGTATTTTAGCCAATTTTGCTGTTTACACCAAAGCACACCTCAGACCTTTTAGACTTGAGTCAAGGCTCAGCCAAGGCTTTGAGTCTGGGGTGCACTGAAAGTGTGGCTAATAGAATCTGTCATTCGTTTTCATTTCATTTTTTGAGCACAATTGGGAAATCGGAGAATGACTCGGCTGTTCGTCTTTTCATTTAGGTGTTGCAAACCAGTATTTATAAGGCATTTTTTGATACACAGATTTAATAGAAATCATTGACAGAGAATTCCATTTTCTAAAAAATCTACCTCTCCAACTCATCTTCTGTACACAAAAACCCCCTCACTCCCTCCGCGTGCCTATTTTTGTCTGTTTTCCTGTCTTGTCTTGTCTTGTCTCTGTGGCTGTAACGGCTCCTTCAGAGACCAGACACCGCTGCGCCCAACCAAGGTTGTTTGGAGACCGGAGGAAGGCTCTTGGCGGCGTAACGGGCTGTCAGGAAGAGGAATTAAAGGGAAAAAAACGAAAGCAGGACGACTGTTCTGTCACATCGGCCCCTTTCCCTGCCAGATGGAGGAGGGCGATTTAAAAGCGAAATGGCCCTGCCGTCTGACTGTTTCCGTTCCACATGGCCTAGAAATATATTTTTTTCATCTAGCAGATTGCTGTTTAGTTTGTGTTTATCAACAGCAAAGGGCAACAGCTTTTCACAGAATTCCCAACTCTGATTTTCCGTTACGTTACGCTCAGATTCGGAGTTGTTAATGACGGCTTTTATCCATAAGTGAAGATTTCACCAGGGCTGCGGATAGAGGTGTTATGATACATCAGTCTACGTTAGGGCTGTGCGATATGACAGAATATATCAGATTAAAACATTAACGTTTATTTGGTGGTGTGGCAAAATACACTGTTCACGGCAGTACGTGTTCGAGGTTTGGATGATTTGCAATAGTCACCGCAGCGCCACGTGGATGGAGGCACAGAGAATACTATGCTGTTATGTTTGTGCCTTAATTCTTTTACAAGTAAAATCTGCTGTCCGTGTGCGCTCAACTCTGCATGCACACTCGAAACACACCACACCCTCACGCTCAGTTCTATGGAACGCCAGCGGTGCCACAATTCACCTTAAATGCATCTTACTAGAGCCCCGTTAAAAAGTGTCGCCTTTTACAGACATTTTACACGGTAAAAAGTAGCGTTTGACCATAAGTCACTAGAGCACCGCAAAAACAACATTTTCAGCTGTGTAAAATAGCAGTGGTATGTTAGAGCACCCCCCAAAAATTTGTTAACAAATTAAACGGTATAAAAACGGAAAAAAGTAGAGGCAAATTGTGCCACCTTTGGTGTACCGTATGTGCGTGTGCCGAGTGCTTTGCATTATGATGTTGTCTAGGGCTGGGCGATATGGCATAAAAATAATATCGCAATATTTTTAAGCTATTTCACGATACACGATATATATCTCAATACCTTGAAATTTCCTCTAAATCACTGTATAAATGATACCCTATATTGCATTAAATGACACCAATATAATAAATTTAGCCAAAGTTTAACATAGTAAATGCTTTTATTTTAAACCAAAGTATAATATAGCAAACTTTATATTGGGAACAGACAAGTGGGCAAGGGGAGCCATTGATTGCGTGCTTATTAAACGTGTAAGACCTAACTATTAAATTATAATTATAAGGTCGATAAAATATAACTTGCGTTTAATCTACCTGTCGCCGTTCCTCTTCCTCCGTCATCTTTGGTTTTTCTGTAGAAACTGTCTGTAGCGTGCAGTCAATCACAAGACCAGGAGCCATCGACCAATAGGATTCGCAGGCAGAAACTGCCAGTACCCTGCCCCCAAACTGCAAAAACCCGCCCCTTTCAACCCGCGCGCGTAGAAATCTCACTCGACCGAAAAAAGCCGCTCGTCGGTAATCTACTTTGCGCGTGATTATCACCAATATTATCACAACCGCGCACTCAATTCTTAATTTTGTGCTCTTGAGTTTCACATTTGCGCTCGCGACTTGAAATTTACGACTGCGAAATTTTTGCGGCAAGCCATTTTGTGCGCTCTAGTTTTGGCATTGATGTGATGCCGCAGGCCGGGGAGTGAGCAGAGAAGCGAAACACGAAAGCGGTACAAAACGCGCATGCGCTACCGCTAGAGTTTTCTGGATGGGCGGGGGAGCGAGCTGTCTGCTTTGACGGGGCAGAAAAGCGAAGTACATGCTGTCTGTTTAACAATAACATTAGGATTTATACTCGAAGGTCACAATATAGTCATTTACTACATCGCACGTGGAACAAACCGAGATACATCAAGTATATTCGAGTATATCGCCCACCCCTAATATTGTCTCATGTCGATCGCCTCCTGAATCCAAATCTTATTGTAGCAAACGTTTATTCGTCGTCCATTGAATCAGTCTAGTGTTGTATTGTGACATAATTTGGGATTTACACCCCTAGCTGTGAAACGCAGATGCAGTCTCAAACTGTGCTCTGTGCCTGATTTGACTCGTCCCAGCTCTCCTCCCTCGTGCATTTGTGTCTGATAAGTGTTCTTCTTTTCCGCCTGGGATCCGGCTTTCGCTCGCTGCTTTACGAGCTCTCAGTGGTTTGCTTGTGTAATCTCCTTAACTTTTGCATGGTTTTCTTTTGACCCCTCACTTACCAACATTGTGACGCTGCTGTTGCCGGGTCGCTCGCTCGCGCTCGCTCGCTCTCTCTCTCGTTATTACTCCACGTGTCTTGCTTTACCTCATCTCATAATGCACTCGAACCCAGTCCACCATCTTTTTACCAGCCCTTTTTACTCCTCTTGTCCTCTGTCTCCCTCTTTCTATCTATTTCTCTTTCTTGTTCTGTCTCTCCTTGTCTCTTCATCGCCTTTGGTGTCTTGTCTTACCTCCCTTACTGCACTCAAACCCAGTCTTACTTAACTTTTTGCCGGCCCTTTTTCTTCAGTCGTTCTCTCTTTTCTGGCCTCTCAGTCGCTCTTTCTTTTTCTTTTTCTTTCTCGTTCTCATTCGCTCTGTCTCTTGCCATCGTCTCATCTTGCTTCACCTCATCGCTGAGCGCACTTGAACCAGGTCTGATGACTTTTCGCCGGCCCTTTTTCTCCTCTCATTTTCTCTCTCTCTCTCTCTCTCTCTCTCTCTCTCCCTCTCTCCTCCTCTCTCGTCATCGCCTCAGGTATCTTGCTTTACGTCATCTCTTAATGCACTCGAACGAAGTCTTTTTGCTGGCCTTTTTTTCTCCTCTCACCCTCTCAGTCTCTATCTCTCTCTTTCTTTTTCTCTCTGTCTCTTTCGTTCTCATTATTTCTCTCTCATTATCGCCTCAGGTGTCTTGCTTTACCTCATCTCATAATACACTCGAATCCAGTCTTACAGACTTTTCCACAGCCCTTTTTTCTTATTTCCCACTCTCTATCTCTCTTATTGTCTCTCTCTCTCGCTCTCTCTCTCTCTCTCGTCATCGCCGCAGGTGTCTTGCTTTACCTCATCTCATAATGCACTCAAACCCAGTCTGTTGACTTGTCCTCTCTATCTCCCTCCCTCTCTGTCCATCTCTCTCGCTCTGTGTTTCCGTATAAGCCCTAAAGGGGGGGAGAGGATGGGAGAGGATTTGTGTAGCGCTGTAGAGCTGTTTGCTGCAGGCGAGAGTGGGGTTTTAGTGCAAACTAATGCACTCGGATTCCTTGGGGAGAAAGGCTTTTTCTTAATGTCCCTGATGTGAGCTGGCAACGGGAACTTTGAGTTCTTATGCTTGCAGATTTCTTTTTAATACACGGGATCCTTTTCATTTTAAGTAACGCGGGATAAACGGCTGGTGATAGTGCTGTGAAAAACCAGGAAGATGATCTGTGATGTTAAACATAACGTGCTTATAGCCTGAACGTTAAATACGGGGAAAAGTATGGCGGTTCTATGGTTTTATCCTGCCACTGTAATCCAGATTTTTATTTCCTTCTCCATTTCCAACGTAGAGATAATGAGGAAGTTGTTTTTGTAACGTAATATGTCTTTGTGCCAAAAAAGGAACCACTGTATATAAGGCTGTGCGATTTGACAGAATATATCGGATGATGAAATAAAAATGATACTTTATGGTTTATTTAGTTTTGAAGCAAAAAACACTATTTACGGCAGTATGTGTTCATGGTTTGGCTAAAGGTTTGCAGTAGTCACCACGGCGCCACGTGGACGTAGGCACAGATAATACTATGGTGTTATATTTGTGCCTTAATTCTGAGCGTGCAGTGGAACTTTTGCAAGAAAAATGTCTGTACGCTCAGCTCTGCCTACACATATGCTCCAAACACTTCACACCCTCGTGCTCACGTCTATGGAACACCAAAAGTGCCATAATTCACCTTAAAGGCACCTTAAAGACACCACATTTTGCTTGGTGAAGTTCCAGAATTCAGTGAAAATATGAGGCTTTGGTCATATCGCACAGCCCTATGGTGGACAATATAAAAATCACTTTGTTGCAAACCTAATTCTGATTTAATTCTTAAAAACTAGTCAACATTTCCTAAAATTATGGAAATTATGGAGCATTGTTGTACTCTCTGCTTTGGAAATCAAGAAGGGGGAAGAATCTGGATTACAGTGCCAGAATAACGCTACCATGAACCAGTTTATTTTTTGGTTTTTAACGTTAAGGCAAAATCACAAATTTTGTTGCCAATTTAATTCCGAATGGAATAGTGAACAGTCGATTAGCATGTGCCGAAGTTATGGACAAAGGTAAAGTGGTCCCTCATATTGATTCAATGTATTTGCAAAAAACTAGCATTTGGTTATCAACGACAAAAGTAACGTAACCTTATGTAACTGATCCTATTAGTGTTAAACCTGCATAAAATTTCAGCTTAATCTCAAAATTTTCCTCATGCTGATCCCTTATTGTGCAATTGCTTGCTTAACTGCTTTTCTAGCAGCTGTCTTTTTTTTGTTGTTTCTGAGGTTCGTGTCACAAAGCGTTGTTTAATTCTGATCTCACCTGCCAAATGACTGCATGACACGAGAGCGTAGCAGGTCTTCCTCAGCTCCACTTGCCCGAGGGCTCTCTTTCTGCCCCATTTGTCATTAGATAGCACTTTAAAAAACACCCAGACTCTGTACAGGGAAGCTTTCAGGAACTCACCTCGGCCTCTAACTCCAGTGAGGTTTTGTTTCACGTGAAGAGTAAGTGAACCCCAGGGATTTTTTAGGGGACATTTGGAAAGGTAATTGCAGCTTTTCTGCTTGGTCTCGGAAGCCCCTCCGGCCGCGTGGCTTGTCTTGCGCTCCTCAGAGAATCTTCTCTTGGAATTGCACCAAGGGTAGTGACTCCGACTTTTTCAAGTGATTGCAGACGGCTGCGGCAGGGAATAGAAAGTCAACATTTGACATTATACGTTAGGGTCGTAATGTTGTCAGCTTCGTTTGTCAGATAAATTAGTCGTTAGTGTGAAATATTAGACTGATCTGACAGGGGAAACTTGATCTTTGGTGTTCTCTCTTAATGCTGGTTGCTCCCTGCTTTCAGTTAACTTTATTAAATGACCCAGATGTTGACCGGAGGATGAAAAGTATCCTGGATTTTATCTGTTTTTTAAATTTTATTTAAAGGAGAATGAAAGCCTAGAGAGTAGGGCTGTTCGTTATGACCAAAATCTCATATTCCGATGTCATTTTGTATCCTGATAACGACATATATCACAGTACTATAAGTTTTCTGTAAATTCACTGGAACCTTTGCAAGTAAAAGTGTCTGCGCATTTAACACACATTCATATGGAACACCAAATGTACCACGATTTGTCTTATTTTACTCATTTTCACATTGTTTTATTTGTTTAAAACTGCTGTTTTTGCAGCAGTCTAATATACCGCGCTTTTTACACTGCTAAAAACGCCGCTTACGAGTGGGTTGTGGCCACACGGCACTTTTTATATCGTAAACTGTGTGTACAAGGCATCACTTTTACAGCTCTCTAGTGAGGTGCCTTAAGGTGAATTGTGGTACCTTTGGCGTTCCATAGATCTGAGCGTGAGGGCGCGCAGTGTTTCGAGTGTGTGTAAACAGAGTTGAGTGCACTGACACCAGATTTTGCTTGTGAAAGTTCCACTTTGCGCTCAGAATTAAGGCACAAATATAACACCATAGTATTATCTGTGCCTACATCCACATGGCACTGTGGTCACTACTGCAAACCCTCATCCAAACCATGAACAAATATTGCTGTAAACTGTATTTTGCCACACCACCAAATAAACAATATGAAACCGTTTCATTTCTAATACATTTCATCGTATTGCACAGCCCTAATCGTAATGTTCTTGATCAGTATGCGGCTCTTTGAACCAGTTTTACTCCTCTTGTCTTGCCACACCGAGAACGAGAGAATGGTATTTTGTAAGGCATCTACCCTGCCGGAATTGAAAAGCGATGGTCTTCTTCTTGCTTGTCCTTTGCCGTGTCAGTGCAAATTGTCACGGGTACAGAGGCAGAGCTGTCGCTTTTTTTTTTGAGCAAACAGGAACCGACATCCCAGAATTGGTTGTGGTTCAATGCCTTCTTTCCCAGCTCCTGCAATTCTCCTCCTCCTCCTCATCTTTCTCCTTCATCTTCTTTCCCCCCTTCAATTCTGGTGTGTTTTTATTGAAGGTCAAGCCTTGAAGTTGTCAATTCTGCTCGCTTTGAAAAGAGCAGGTGACCCGATGCTTTCATCTCTCTCTCTCTCTCTCTCTCTCTCCATCCATCCCATGCTAACCGCTGCGGGTGGTCGGCGTGGAAACTGCGCTAACCTCCCGCTTTTGCTCTCGGCTGCAGGCAAAAGGCAGAACGGTCATGTTACATTAGACACATTACGGACTTTACATGCTCGGCCGCACGCCTAATACAGGGCGACAAAAGTGGAGCGCCAACACTTTCCTGTGCAGCCTGGTGCTTAATGAGGCGTTTCCCTCCCCAACAGTAACAGCAGCAGCAGCCGCAGCCTCCCATTGGTAGGGGGGAGTGAAAAGCGTGCATTTGGGTGGGAATCCATACAGGGAACGAGAAACATTCATGGCCATTTGTTGTGGAAGAAGAGTGGGAGAGCAGGAAGTTGTCAAGACGCTGTCATCAAACGCAACTCGTCACCAGAGTGTTGAATGGACGTTAGTCGAGTTTGCCAGCAAGTCGGCCTTGTCGATCCCAATGTAGGCACAGAGAGTACTGTGGCGTTATATTTGTCTCTTAATTCTGAGCGTGCAGTGGAGCTTTCACAAGCAAAATCTGACGTCCACAGTTTTTGAAGAAACTCGGCTGGTAGGTTGTTCCAAACATCTTGGAGAACTAACCACAGATCTTCTGTGGATGTAGGCTTCCTCACATCCTTCTGTCTCTTCATGTAATCCCAGACACACTCAATGATTTTGAGATCAGGGCCATACCATCACCTCCAGGTCTTCTTGTTCTTCTTTACGCTGAAGATAGTTCTTAATGACTTTGGCTGTATGTTTGGGGTCATTGTCCTGCTGCAGAATAAATTTGGGGCCAATCATACGCCTCCCTGATGGTATTGCATGATGGATAAGTATCTGTCTGTATTTCTCAGCATTGAGAACACCATTAATCCTGACCAGATCTCCAACTCCATTTGCAGAAATGCAGCCCCAAACGTTCAAGAAACCTCCACCATGCTTCACTGTTGCCTGCAGACACTCATTATTGTACCACTCTCCAGCCCTTTGACGAACAAACTGCCTTCTGCTACAGCCAAATATGTCAAATTTTGACTCATCAGTCCAGAGCACCTGCTGCCATTTTTCTGCACCCCAGTTCCTATGTTTTCCTGCATACTTGAGTCGCTTGGCCTTGTTTCCATGTCAGAGGTATGGCTTTTTGGCTGCAACTCTTCCATGAAGACCACTTCTGGCCAGACTTCTCCGGACAGTAGATGGGTGTAACTGTGTCCCACTGGTTTCTGCCAGTTCTGAGCTGATGGCACTGTTGGACATCTTCCGATTTCGAAGGGTAATAAGCTTGATGTGTCTTTCATCTGCTACACTAAGTTTCCTTGGCCGACCACTGCGTCTACGATCCTCAGCGTTGCCCGTTTCTTTATGCTTCTTCAAAAGAGCTTGAACAGCACATCTTGAAACCCCAGTCTGCTTTGAAATCTTTGTCTGGGAGAGACAAACTACCTTGTATACCTTGCAGTATAACTACCTTGTGTCTTGTTGCTGTGCTCAATCTTGCCATGACATGAAACTGTCTTCCACAACCTCACCTCAGTAGCAGAGTTTGGCTGTTCCTCACCCAGTTTTAAGCCTCCTACACAGCTGTTTCTGTTTCAGTTAATGACTGTGTTTCAACCTACGTGTGACATTGATGATCATTAGCACCTGTTTGGTATAATTGGTTGATCATACACCTGACTATAATCCCACAAAATCCCTGACTATGTGCAAGTGTACCTCTAGGAATTGGTGCTGGTTTGAAGGCAAAAGGTAGTAACACCAAATATTGATTTGATTTAGATTTTTCTTTTGTTCGCTCACTTTGCATTTTGTAAATTGATAAAAATAAACAATAATTATTTATATTTCTGAAAGCAGTCTTTCACATTCATTCATTTTTTTACACCTGCCTAAAACCTTTGCACAGTACTGTGTGTGTGGTGTGTGTGTGTGTATATATGTGTGTATATGTGTGTGTGTGTGTGTGTATATATATATATATATATAGGGATGCACCGAAATGATTTTTTTGGGCTGAAACCGAAAATGAGGAAACACTTGGCCGAAAACCGAAACACCGAAAGAAATTATTATACCATTTTTTTAATATGTAATATTGCCGTTATGGCTGGCACTGTGTGTACCTACCTCACTAAAGTCAAGCATTGCATCAAGTGCGCGCCCGCGCAATCTTTTACACTTCTCCCGTAATCATGTGATCTCGCACACCAGTGGCGCGCCGGATCAGATACGGACCACAAACACGTCCAGGGCGAATTGGCGGACGGCCTCGGACGGAATGGAAACACAGCACAGTCGCGCCGCAGCGGACACGCATCCAGTGTAAAACAGGGGTAAAACAGTACACTACAACTGCGCACTGTGCACTACAAACATTATTAGTAGGCTTCCTAGTTCATTTTGTCCTTGTTGTTGCTCAACTTTAATTGTGTTTGTGTTTAGCATTGTGTTGCATTGCTGTGTTTAATCTTGTGTTTGTCATACTTTGTTGTGTTGTAACCTACAGACAATAATTAATGCATTTAAAGTCCATTTTTGAATTACATGGATTCAAGATTTTTGAGGTTTTTTTTATTATTATTATTTTTTTGCTGTTTACAATTTCGTGTTCCTCCACCTCCAAAATTAACTTTTCGTCGTCCATGATGTTGTGAAGGGATCGTCAGGAGTTGGCGCATGCGCTCTGTGTTGCGTTCTTGATCCGTATCCGTCAAAAATAGACTTGATGCGCATCTCGATATGTATATATTGTTATCGATATGAAAGGACATATATCCGGTGATATCGCACAGCCCTAAAATAGCCAGTATTCTTTTCTGGAGATAAAAGCTAGCGATAATCGAGTTTGCCAGCAGACCGGCTGTTTGTACCCAAAAACTATAGTTTCAGACTTTCCGTATGCAACTGGTACTCTTTTTATTTATTTATTTATTTATTTATTTATTTATATGAAATAAGCAGGAGAATAAGCTTGCTTTATAGAGGAAATCCAAGACTAGACTAGTTTCCTAATCATGTCTGGAATTTTTAGAGGGATAATTTTGAAGCCACAGTTGTGAACTTTCTACTCTTTAGAAAAAGAACAGGCCTGAGCTTTTTCTTCATTTGTTCTGCAGAAGGTTAAGACGTTTAAATAGCATAATAAGTATATAACTGTAGAACGGATGAAAAGCCAATAGTCTTGTGTTTTGCAATGTGAAAGTCAGAATCTTGGTGAAATCTGCATAAGTGGATTTTAAGAACAGATTTCAATATTGTCTATTTACATCATTTCCATTTATTATGAGAAATCTTGTAAAAGGTCTGACCTACTTATTACTTGCTTCAAACATTTTACCTTTCTGAAATGATGAATGGATTAACGTGGGGCTTTTGTCAGAGGGGAAACTTCATCGGGTTTTTTTGCCAGGTTCCATATTTCCATCGAAATGAGTCCTTTCATGTGGGATTGGGGCTCTGCGAGGGTCTCGGCGGGACGCGGCTGCCGAAAGGATGGCTTTTGTTTGCTGTGGAATGATGCTGACAGAAGAACGTGTGGCAAATGGATTTGCGTGTCATCTCAGGGCAAGAAAGTAGACGTGGTGGGATGATGCCTTTGACTTTGAAATAGGCCCAGATGATATTTTAAGTGCCACGATATCAACGATATTTTTCTTTGTTTGTTATGAAAATAAAATCTAGGTGTGAACCTTCACTGGTTACGATTATCATATCAAGGATTCAATTCGATGCAATATTTCGATGCATCACATCAGTGCTTCTATATTACTTCACTTTGCATGAAGATTGAGCATGAATCACAGATCGGGCAGCTATAGTTATTCCTGGGATATTCTTTTTAAGTAGAATTTTTATGCTGCAGCCAGAAATCCAATTTAACCCAAGAGTTTTCAACAGGTTCTGTCCTTTTTTTTTTCTTTTTTTTTTTAGATATTTGCATTTTTTTTTTTGTTCATAAAGATGCCCAAATCATCTGGAAATGTGGTCAAAAATAAATGTGAAAATAGTGATTTAGTAGTGAAACTAGATTGCGTGTCACGGACCACCTGCATTGCCACTATGGACCATCGGGGGTTGAAAACCCCCAATATATTTGCTTATGGCCTGTCCTGCATCGATGCCGAATCGTCCGCATCTGCATCGCAGTGCATTGATTATGATTCATTTCAACACCCCTACAATATAAGCAATTTATTGTTTAAACAAATTATTGATTTATTGCATCCTAAAAACAGCCAAAAAAGACAAAGAAAAAATAATTGATCATTATAAAAGAGGCTAAATTTCTGATTAATTGTGATATTGATTTGAGGTCATATTGCCCAGCCCTCGTCTAATCAAAGCTTTTGCCTCAAAATAAGAAGTCTTGAAGTCGTCTCTTTCAATTAGACAATCAGCCTGATTGGACGAGTAAAAACCTTTTGACAGCTTTTTTCTGACTTGAGAGTTCCAGCCTCGACAAGCAATTTGTCAAATTTGGCACGATCAAATGTGTCATACTTAAGCAGCAGCAAGACAAGGAGCATATTCCCTCACATATGGCTAAAGTTAATGAAGCGTCTGACCGGAAAAGTGTGTCTTGATTCGAGCTCGGCGCTTGGAAAAGTGCCATCTAGAGACTATGTCAAAACAAGTATACAGGAATCTTCAAGGTTGACTTATGAAAATATCCAAAAGGTCTGTCATTTCATATTATACTAGGGTTACACAATGGTTTTTTCACAATGGGATACACAATATCTTGTCTTTACTCCTCGACTTTGTCTCGACCATGTCTTTCTCATTTATGCCAGATATAAGCATGAAAATATCGGATATCAGCGTCAGCCAGTAACTCCCTTATCGTGCATCCCTAATTACTGTATTTTTATATTAGTGTTTAATTTCCAAAACGTTAAAGGTGCACATTTGCATATTTTATTTGCCTACGTGACCATAAAGTCAGTTGTCCATATTGTAATAGCTGGAGAGACGTTTCCTTTAATCCTTTCCGCTCTGTCAGTTGGAGTCGGAGACTTGACTAATTAGATTAATGTGGACTTCTGCTTGATTTATTATGACGTACGGGGCCAGAACGCTCCAGCATTGGCCTTCAGGCCGTCGGGCCAGACAGAGAATCAGGCCGTTCTCATTGCACTAAGCGAATTAATGAATTGTGAAGATCCCGGCTAATCGTGCGCTCGGCTGATGCTCTCCGACGGAAAACCCCCCAACGCCCGACCCTGCGGCCGAGAGCCGCTCCTGCTGATTAGGTGGGGGAATTAGCTGCGATTACCAACCGTTGTTCTCAGGCTAGATGCAAATGTAATCTCCTCTAATTCCACCGAGCAGAGGAGTTCGGCTTGTCACTGATTAGCTCCAGACCATTCAGATAGACAGCGAGCCATCGCCGGTTCCGGTCCCCGGCACGACTAACAACGGCTTTTTTCAATCGTCTGTGTGTCGTTCGTTTATTTGTTTTTCCCACATTTAAACCAAGATCTTTTTACAACATTCATCTCTGAAAACAAAACTAAAAAACATGAATAACAAATTTTTCCAATTTCGCATTTTCTACTCAAATATAAATACTCAAACGTGCACTTGTATGTATTGCATTTTGGGTTTTTATTGAACGCAAGTGCCATGACTTGGCGATTGCATGATGCACTTGAAATATCGTCTGGAAACGAGCGGGTTTTTGCTTTCAATTTTTAGAATTCAATGAATTAGTGAAACTAATTTGCATGTTTTTTCCATCAGTTTTCATTTGCGGACAAAATGGGAAATGAATTGTTATTCGTTTTTTCATTTTCGTTTTAGAAACGAATATTGAATATTTTCGGTTTTAAGGAACAGCAAGTGATGCACAGATTTCCACCCCCCACATTCAGTGTCCCTGTTGTCCCGAGGAACCAGACGCAGAGTCGGCTCATCAGTCACGTACCTTCTCTTTGCTGACCGCGCCACAAAGGAAATAAACTCTTCTGCCTGCTCCGACTGCACAGAGTGACCCGAAGGGTTCCTGGTCACCGTCACGTCCTGTCTGAACCCCGCTCGCCCCTTCATCACTCTCCCTCGCCTCCGCTGCTGCTCTGCGGCCTTGTGCCGGTCCATCGGGAGGTCAGATTTATTCCCCTCTCGGATCACAGCAATTTGTCCAGCATGAATTATTGAGCCGAAAAGGTCGACGCTAAGCCCTCCCGAGGAAAAACTCGCTCACCTCTGTAATCTCCAATCTATAGAAGAGAGCTTCTGTTGGTAAAGCAGGATTTCTTTTCAGTTGTGAAAAAAGGGGAGTAATGCTTAATAATTTATTATGAATTGATGGATTTTTGTGTCTTTAGGACTAGAGGGGCCGATATTTAGCATTTTTTTTACGATAGCTGCATCGGCCGATGTCCGAGTTTAGTACGCCGATATTCAGGCATCTCTGCGGACAGCCCAGTTTTACTGCGGTACGCGTGATCCATGCTGCCGCCTCTGCAGGACCCCAGCCAGAAGTTTTGCACTCTCCCTTAGATTATTTGCACTCTCCTTTTTGTATTGTTGTTTACAATTTTATCTTCCCTCAGGAATAGTTTGTAACTTGAAGACTTTTTGTTTACAAATTATTAGTCAAGTTCAAATGTTATATATTTATTTATTGTTTAGACATTTACAGTTTTATTTATGTTTATATTTATGTTCAGTCAGTTTTAAATAAATGTTAAGTTGAGAAATTTCGTGTATCCTTTGTTATTATTAGTGTGATATTTTACTACACAAACAGAGGGGAAATGTCTAATTATTGGCCAAAAAAATATCGGCCGCGTATAAGTAAGTTACGCAAGCACACAGTGGAACATTCACAAGCAAAATCTCTTGTCTTCATGCGCTCAACTCTGTCTGCACTGCCTCACTCAGCGAATGTGAGCTCGAACATGGGCCGTGTCCCGAGTCGCATACTACTGCACTTAATAGCATGGTATTTAAGGTGCTCTTATCATACTTTTCTATGTGGTAGTATGCATCTCAGAAAATAGCTTAATGGCTCTCTACGCACTAACAGTATGAAGAGTGCACATTTGACTTGGTATACCACGTAGGGCGGGAAGTGGCAAATTGTCTGCCAGCTCTTGCATGTGAACTCATTCTGTTTTTAAATTGAACATCAAGGGTAAAACATTTACATAACTTAGTCAAGGGACACTAGTGATGCACGGGTCGACCCGTGACCCGTGGGTGCGGGCGGTTTTAGGGCAGACATTTTTAAAATATCGTGGGTACGGGCAGGCGGGTCAAAAAGTTACAAAACGCATTTCATTATCGATCAAAACGTGTTGTAAACGGGATTCAAATTACCTCTCCTCTCGATGCTGGCAAGAGCGGTGCTTTGCGTTCCTGCAACCAGCGCATCGAGCGAGCGCGCGTTCAGTTCAGCAGGTCGCGTGCTGGAAGCTCGTCGAAATAGGCTAAACCCCGGCACGGTGGATTCCATGCTCTTTCTCCACAGTGCTTCTAAACAGCTGTCATAAATGCAGTCGGCGTATATTTTTCAATTTTGGAGTTTTCGAATTCTAGGATAAGCTACTAGTTGGTGAAATATCACGGTCAAGTATGCTCTGCTCTACTTAATTTTAAAAGAAGTCTAGTTAAAAGAAGACCTAAGTTCTACTAAGTTCATCCAAATCTGATAGGTTTCAGATCTTATGTTACATCAGATGTTACAGTGTGTTTTGCATACATGCGCGCTTGTGTGTGTTTGTGTGTGTGCGAGAGAGATGTCTTTCGTGCAGTTTTCCGCAACCCTTCAATAAATAACGACGTAAAAATCCATCTTTTGGTTTCATTGTTGTAGTTTGGTACACAGTTAATCTTGCATAAAATTGTGTCATCATCTTCAATGCGAATCTAGCACAAATCTATGTCATCTATGGGTTACAGTGTCACAAATGACACTTCATTGGTAGGTTCCATGGCAATACAGGCTCACTGGTGGGGTTTTTTTTTTTCTTTTCCTTGGGTTGGGTCGGGTGTTAAAAAAAGCCGACCCGCGCAACACTAAGGGACACCTTGTATTCTGTGTTCTCGGCCTACAGATGCAGATTATTTGTTACATTTTGAAACTTTTATGCATGGTTGTGAGCTGTTAGGTGGTCACAAAAATATTCATACCACCTCCACTACAGTCTGAAAATGATTCATGTTTCTTGCAGCATTGCTGAATTAATTCTGCTACGATTACGTGGGAGTATACTTTGTTTTTGGTTTCTGGAACTTCTTAAATCACAGATTTTGCATGTCGGTTCAGCCTTGCCTTGTGCTGTTTATGCAGGGTGTTGGATCATTACATGTTAAAAATAAAAAGCTGTTTCAGTGGGTAAGCAAAGCGAGGTGAAAATTTCCTCTGAAACTTTCACTCAACGTGCAGAAACCAGTTACAAGCCCACACACAGCCCACAGCTGCTTTGAGTCTGAAACCCGTCCTGGAGCTGCTGGGATTTCCCCTGCATCAGTGTAAATACTTCCTCTTCTCTACCTTTTAGAAGCACCAGACTTCACTGCTGAATTAAAGTTGATATTGAAATCTCCCTCTTGGCCAATTTTTTAGCAAGCCAACTTGTTTAACTCGAGGTATGACGGAGACAGACTGAACAGCCTGTGTTTTTATGAAACGCTGCAATGTTCTCTTAAAACATATGCCGTGAAGAAATCTTTGGCATAACTCCTACTGGGAATCTGTCCAGACGCTGTGGGATTTGTCATCCTCTGACATTGCGAAAAAAAGCCCCGAACAATATTTACATTTGAATTTTTGGTGTTTATCAGACATGAATCTCTCTTCAGAGTCACTTCCATTTCCTAATTTCAGGGACAGTCTGCCTGGAGCTGGAGGTAAGATCAAGGCCAAAGTTGACCCCACAAAGTCTTGCTGTTTAAACTCATTTGGGATACAAACCTGAGGTTTGTTTAGGCACCAACACAGGATCTTAGTTGCTCCGACTACTGTTCCTGCAACATTCTGCAGACACTCTTATCCACAGTGACTTACTTTTCCTTATGACAGAAGAAACTTCTCCCTCAGGGGACCAAGAGGCGGTGGTAGTGCTGGGTGTAGGGTAGAGCCAGACCTGAAGCCGTGGGACCTGCAGCTGCTTCAAACCTCAGGTGTAGGCACCTCCAGACCTTTGGCTGAGAAGTCGTTTTGGACTTTGGTCAGGGATGGAGGAAGTGCCTTGAAACCTCATGCAGGAGAAGGGGCCTTTTCAAAACTTGGGCAGGCAGAGGAGGCACTTCCAAACCTCCTTTAAAGGCTCTGGTTAGGACGCCTTCAAAGCTTTGGGTTGAGGTCCTTCAGAATCTTAGGTGAAACCATGGGATTTTGCCTTAAAGCCTTGTGGGATGCTACCAACCTCAAGTGGTGGTGCCTCGAAACTTCCTTCAAAACCCTGTGTAGAGGTGCAGCAAAGCCTTCAAAACCTCACGTGGTGGTGCCTCAAAATCTCACACGGTGGTTTCTCAAAACCTCGTGGGGTGGCAGTTTTAAACTTTGGATGATAGCAACCTCAGCTTGTGGTGCCCTGAAACCTCCTTCAAAACCTTGGGCGAAGGTGCATCAAAACCTTGGGTGGTGGCGCCTTGAGACCTTCTTCAGAATCTCTTTTCCCTGCTCCGAACCCGTTTTTTATATTGTGAATCGCCTCCAAAATCCTCCGCTTTGTCCTACATAGCGCAGGACCGGGCAGAGCGGCCGAAATCACAGGAGACTCTCACAAACGGAACTGTGTGACTGCAGCGACGTCTGCGCCTCTGCCAATGAGCTCCCGCCTGTCGCTTTGTGTAAAATGAAATCGCAAGTGACAGAACGTGGTGCGGCACGCAGCTGCGTCCACGGGAGTCGGAACGCACAAGCAACTGTCGGTTAACCCTGCATATGCTGAGGATAAACTCTGTGTGCGTGCGTGTGTGTGTGTGTGCGTGTTGATGCGCTTAAGCACGTGCGAGCGTGTGTGCATGAGAGCTTAATCCCCGGCGTTGGCTCAAAGCTGCATCCTCGTCTTTATCTCCTCTCCTATCCGAGGCCTGTGTTTACCTCTCTCTCGACTCGGGTGCTAGATGATCTGGCGATATTCCCGTCAATTGTGTATAATAGTTACATAAACAGGCCTCGGAGGGTAAGCAATTCTCGCATGCTTTCGCGTCCGACGCTGCTTTGGTTTTTAAATGAACAACATGCTGGCTATCAGGGGGGTTTATTTAATCCTAAGGAGCTTTTTGAGATGACATGGTTTTATATTGGGTTTTGCCATAATCCCCCAGTAAGAGATATTTTTAGGCGGGGTTTATGTCATCTTGTGTAGCATTTGCGCCGAGTTCTCACTTGCCGATGGCGTTGCTTGTTTTCTCGTTTTGAGTGCGTACGTTTTTTGGTGCAGGTGCTTAATGCAGGCGTTACAGTAAATGAATGCTGGAGTTGGTGGATGACCTTTTGTGAGACCAGAGAAAACACTGTTTACAAAGCTGCGTTTAGCCTACGTGTAGCAGCGCAATGGCTTGTGGTGGGCATCAGAGGAATTTCTCATTAGGGATAGACTGATCTTGCTCACTGGCCAAGAGGATGTAGGTTGAATTGTTTTGTCTTTCATGAGTCGTACGATTCCTGTATCAGTCTTTTCCGTCTTTTTCAGGCGTTTTTCAGTGCTTTGTACTTCACTTAGACTGCTGATTAGATGTCCCCCTTTTTTAGTTCACCACTTGAACCTCAAGGATGATTGAATATTCATCGTTCATCCCGACTTCTCACTTAATAGCTTTTCATAGTTGGAGATTAAAACGTGCGGCTCCGGCTGACCACGCTGGAGCCCAAGAGACGAGGCTGGCATACGTCTCGCTTGTTAAAGCAGCACGCTGCAAATCGAACCCAAAATGGCTTAACGTGATGCGTCGAGCAGATGCGCCTATATTTGCTGTGAACGTGTTGGGGACAGAGCAAGAAGTTTCTGTAAATCTGTGAAGATTGAAAAGTTTGTCGTCGTTGAATATCACAGCCCTAACCATAAAAATCATTGGGCCTCGTTCACCGAATATGTTTAAAGCAAAACATATATACATACAGTACAAGCACAACGCACCGCAATGGGACGCGTGTTTTAGAGTTGGAAGCAAGTTTCTAGCATAAAATCTGGAGGATGGGCAGTAAAAATTGGATAACAGTATGTGTACCACAAAAAAACCCGTTTATATTCAGATGCCCCAGACGATGAAGGAGTCGCGCCGCCGTCAATCACTGTCATCACGGCCAGGGTGCCTCGTGTCGGCGCGCTGTAACGAACACAGCTTCAGCCATCACGCTGACACATCCAGTCTATACCCCTGCCAGTCTCTGGCGCCCTCCCACCGCCACCGAGGCTCTCCGGATCCCCCAAAATTGATAGACGTGGGCTTGGAGATTGTGGAGATTAGAGGCGAGGCCATGGGGAAAGACAGGCAGCCACAGAAAATCGGCTCCTTGTGCAGGAGCACTGCAATTTCAGTCTCGTTGTGCGGCACGTTAAACTGGCTTTAGTCTAACAACATTAGATAAATATAAATGGTTAAAGATAACATGGTTTTAAAAATGTGCGTTATTATGACAGTTTTTTGGATGATTTGCACCTTTTTAACAGACTTGCATATTTATAAAAAGATTCCTTTTACAATTAGGGATCTGAGTTTAACCAGAGCCAGTTAGCATATTGCAACTTTCCACAGAATTAGCATTGCCCGGATCAGTAAACAAATACAAAGGCTGAAGAGGAGCGCAAAGCTAACAGGAGATGATCTGGGTTTAATGTAATTGAAGCCAGGAGGTTGTAGCAGCCCGCGCTTCCTCCAGAGGTTAGAAAGTGGGCCACGCCGGGTAAATGATGAATGCACAGAGCGGTTTTATTTTCCAGAAGCTGGGGGAAAAGATCCAAACGATCCACAATAAATAATGTCTCACCATCACAGATTAAAGTATTTAAGTTTGTGCTTTTTTGGCTTTTTTTTGAAAAGCTCGACTTGCTGTATATAACAAACTGTAATGTTGGTCTGCCTCCAAAGTCTGTATTCACAGTTGCTTCATCCACTTTGGATGCACATTGATGATGCAAATATCTAAAAAGTAATAGAAAAAATGCCCCACTTGGTGATAACTTGGTGATTTCCTGGCTACGGCATAAAAGTTCTAGTTAAAATTAACATCCCGATAGTAACTGGCTGTCCGATCTGCAGTGCATACCCAGTCTGGGTTCAGTGTGAAGTAATGTAGAAAAATTGATGGGATGCATCAAGATATGACATCGAATCAAATTGTTGACATTCATTTATGATAATCATAATTGAATTGAATCAAGAGACCAGTGAAGGTTCACACCTCGCAGATCGGGCAGCCATAGTTACTAGCGGGATGTTCTAGAATTTTTAAGCCGCAACCACCAAAACCACCGAACACTGTCATTATGGTATAGTTGGTTATGGTCTGCCACTGCACAAATGCAGGATCGTTCACGTCTGCATCGCGATGCATCGATTATGTGATTAATTTCATCACCCCTACCCAAAATGCTAATGTTTTACACAGATTGGAATTGCATTAAAACGTCTGTTAGAAGCTCAAAATTAGAATTGCTGAAGAACAATCTGTGAATGAGGTCCATTGAGACAGAACTCTGAGCAGCACTGGTGTTGAAGTTTAATATACACAAACCCTGGTGTCATTAATTAGCACAGGAATTCCAGCATGACAGATACAGGAAGAATCTTGCCGCTCTGGCAGAAGAGAGCCACTCCTCGCCTTGTTGGCAGACAGCGCCATCACGGCCTGCTGCTTCCGCACAATGCCGCCAGCGAGGACCTGTTGGCATCACGCAGACTTCCACAGGACGGAAAACAAAAGGGCTTTTCAACTCCTCCACCTCACAGTGCAATTTGGAGTACAAACCTACACTACATTCACCACATCGGTCACGCATGCGGGAGATGTTCTAACCCCCGGCTAAATATCACAAAGCGCCCACATTCTGTTGTCTCTTTCGTGCTTTTATCACTCCTCGTTCTTTCTCCTACTCGGCCAGTTTTCATGTTACCGCTGCAAAACTTGAGCAGTCACATTGGTATTTTCTTGTGCAAATGCATCTCTAGTTACAAAAAGATTGCCACTCCAGATTGGAAGATTGGAACCTGGACCACTCTCATGTCCAGACCTGAACTGATCAAATCAAACCCTTTTTCTCTCTCCCTCTCTCTCTCTTTTTTTTTTTTTTTTTGAGAATGGAAGAAGGTTAAAAATTGTAGCTCTCCCTTCGGGCCCAGACTTGCTTTATGAGAGTGGTGCAGTGTGCCCGGAATTGGCTATAGATCCACAGTGTTTCAGCCCCCATCATCATGCTGCTGCCGTGTGCCGTGTCAGTGGGCTGTGGCAGCCACGACGTGCTCTGACTGCAGGGAGTGAATCTCTCCCTCAATTCGTCCATCCCTCACTCTTTCCTCTACTGAGGTTAGAAGAAAGGCAGCTGGCACTATAGCAGGTGCAACCCCAATGAAAATTTTTACGCTTTGGAATAAGAACAAGGCGAGAAATGGCTGCACGTTTGTTTTC
This sequence comes from Distichodus sexfasciatus, assembly GCA_032718565.1. NCBI lineage: Eukaryota > Metazoa > Chordata > Actinopteri > Characiformes > Distichodontidae > Distichodus > Distichodus sexfasciatus. The sequence goes on along the minus strand of JAVGVS010000064.1, from coordinate 1,741,601 downwards.
GTACTGACGCAGCATTTCTGGTGATGTGCATGTTATGAATAAATATTTCTTTTGGGGGATCTGTCACCATCCTTATCAGTCTGTCTGACTTTTTTTTTGCCTGCGGTGGGGAATGAATGGCACATCAGAGGCAGCGCGAGCACAAAAGCTGGAGGGCGTTTTTATGCCCTGCTTGCTGGGGTTATGTTGTAGGAAGGGAGCATTTGCGTAGGTGGTATATTAAAGTGGAAGAAAGTATGTGAAAATGAAATTCAAGTATAAGTAGCAAACTACCTTACTGAATTCAGTCACACTTCACACACAATTAGTGGTGCTCCAATACATCAAACACAACAATTAACTGCTAGAACTACCGGACCTGCAAAGTTCACGAAATCAAGTTCACCAGCCGCAGACACAGAGGAGGTTTTAATCTGACCTTTTCCTGAATGGACTCTGGCTCTAGTTCTTGAAAGACTGAGTGGCATCCAGGTGACATTTACAAGTCCCAACTCTCTTATTGCATGTCCTGTTTTCTGTTCTGTAGAAGAACGGAATAAATTGCCTGGTGTGAAAAAAAGCAGGAGAAGGACCGCGGCCAAATTTATTTTGTTTTATTCCATTTTTTTTTTAACAAACCACACGGAGCGACCTGCATAACTTTGCTGATAATGTTGGTAAATGTGGATCAATTTGAAAAATTATTTACATTCAGAATTAAATTCTGCAACAAATTAATTAAGCTCTGGTGGGCAATCACAAACACTGCGATTTCTCTATTAACGATACATGACATAACAGAACAATAAAATGTCAGTTCAGGACCAAATTTAACAATTCTTGCTTACAAAGAACATTCAAACGCACCATTCACAACCTGGAATCGACATAATCTTGCATATGTCAGTTGCTTTAATTAATTTTGATATGCTGTTAATACTTTAATGTATGCTCCTGCACTGTCCCCTTAAAAAGATAATCCCGTGTGTTGAGCCACATACTGCTGCACTTAATAATATGGTAATCAAGGGGCTCTTATCATACTTTTCTATGCAGTAGTATGCATCTCAGGAAATAGGAGTTGTAGATTAACGACTCTCTACTCACTAGGTAGTTCACATGCAGTATCACACGCACCTTATTTGGTACACAGCATAGGGTGGGACTTTTTCATAAAGTATTGTGCACTCCGCCCTCGCTCCACTCTGCTTTCATGCTCGCTTGACTTGATGCTGTGTTAGAAACGTCAGAGCTATAGCGCTAGTTTTGGGCCAGAATTCTGAGCGCGTAGTGGAACTTTGACGAGTAAAATATGTTGTCTTTACGTGCTCAACTCTGCTTGCTCTGGCGCTCGGCTCTGCTTATTAGATATAACCTTACATCCAGGACTTCGTGATTTCTACAACACGTTTGCTGCTGTAGCTTGTTATTAAGCTGTTGTCACTTGCGCGGGGGATTGAATGCTGTTTTCCATATCAGTGAAGGGTGAATGCCCGCTTGAGTCCTTTAGTTATCATAACACAACCTGCTGACTTGCACTTCCCCAACACAGGAGGCTCTGCTGCATCAAGCTAATTAATGCACTCCAGTGTCCAAGAAAGTCCAGCAGGTAATGCATCTGCTTTAAATGGGCCCTGGCCATCCGCGGGTGCAGGCTCGCTGCACTCTGTTTTACTGCACTTTGGTTTGCGTTTGCAACAGAAACGAGCAGCCAGTAATGCTGATGTTTTACAAACATTGTCTTTACGCCAGGTGTCAAAATCCGGAAGCCTTAAACCAGACCTCTTCCTCAAGTCAGTGCTTCTCGTCTCCTCCGATGTTCCATTATTGATGGCTTCTCTTTCCAGCATCTTCTCGTGCTCAACAAGGCTGTCTACCCGGAGTGCTTGTGCCGTTGTCTTGCAGAGAAAGGAGTGGTGTCATGTTGTGGTGGGGAGCGTGTTCTGATAGCGCATGACTCACTTGTAGCCACTAAAAACCCTGTGATTCACCTCTGTCTGTGTCAGAGTGAGACACGCAGCGGCTTCTGATGAGGACTGAGTGCTGATGACAGTTTCCCAGCCCCTTTAGCTGTGATTTACACAGCCGTAGAGAGAAGACGGAGACGACAGTTTGCTCAGCTCAAGCTCTTCACGCTGCCTGGCAGAATTACGAGGCAGCTCCTGACGAGGTCACACCCAGGCGTCCTTGTGAGAAGACACGCTTTCGGGCCTCCCTATTAACCAGGAGCGAGGAGTAAGCATTTGGTCGGGGCCAAGACTTCAATCCTTCAATTTATTATGCTTCGCCGTCGTCAAGGGGACGCTGTTTGGCAGCTTAACACATTTGTTCATAGCGGAAACGCCGGTCGTCGATAAGAGCGAGTTAAATTAGAAAAGATGCCCCAACGTTGCTGCTTTGTTCATCAGAGTGGAATGGTGGGGGAGTGGTCGTGAAGTTCAGTCCTGCTCACCTAAAGAGTGGCAGTAAATAAAAAGACATGTGTGAGTTTTGTATGAGGACCCGCCTTCATAGGTTGAAAAATAAATAAATAAATAAATAAATAAATAGTGTGTGAAAGACGTGAGACTGTGTGTGTGTGTGTGACAGAGACGGAGAGAGAGGGAGATTGAGATGGGGAGAGTGAGACAGAGAGAGAGCGACAAAGAGAGAGCTGTGAGAGGGCGATTGAGATAGGGAGAGAGAGGGGGACAGAGAGAGAGAATAAGAGAGAGACAGAGAGAGTGCGAAATGGAGAGTGTGGGACAGAATAAAAAAAGAGAGGGAATGAGGGTGAGACGGGGAGAGAGAGAGACAAGGTGGAGAGTGAGAAGGAGAGTGAAAGAGGGGGAGAGGAGAGAAAGACAGTGAGAGGCAGAGTGTGAGCATGTGTATGTGTTTCATTTGCCCTTTTTATGTGCAGATATTGTCTCAAAGATGAGAAAACCTGGGAATTCTGTGCAAAAAATGCAATGAAAATGTTCCTTTCCGACGACTGAATTGCTGAAGGCTACTGTTAGAATGCTGATGAATTCTGTTGGTTTTAAAGCTTAGAAAACGGGCATTAGAGAGTGAGGGAGAGAGAATGGGAGAGTCTCCAGCATGTCTACCTCCTTTCATTATTCATGCTCTCTTGTTTATCTCTCCTCCCTTCATCAGAGCAGACAGGAGCGAGCTTTAAGAAGCCCTCGTGTTTAATGAGGACTCCATGGTAGCAGCGAGAAGCCAAATCCTGAGCTTGTGCTTCACAAACGAGTGCCACTGAACTTTACCTTTCATCTGGTTTTACCCAACTCGTTCCTCAGAGTGAGCATGAGAGGAGAGACGCTGTGGAGCAACAAGGTTCTTTAAATTTATACTCTCCCTGCAGTGACCTTCCTTCCTGCAATGCAGCATCATGGGTAAATGTCACGTCAAGAACCCAGGTTGACTGGCACGGATGGAGAGGCACTTGGGAGGTACCTTTACAGCGTTTGGCTGACACGTTTATCCAGAGGTAGTTGCATCACCGAGGGAACTTGTTCATTTCATTGTTGGTTAGTTGAACAGTGTTGCCTTTACCGGTCGGGGACTTGAACTGACAACCTTCCGATCACAGGGCCAACTCCCTAACCGTTACACTTCCAACTGCCCTTTGTAGTGCTCAGCACTACCACTACCCCAAGGAACCACTAAGGGGATATACCTTTCTCATGAGTACCTCAGTGGTACCTTTACCGGTCCCGGACTTGAACTGGCAACCTTCCAATCAGAGGGCCAACTCCCTAACCGTTACGCTGCCAACTGCCCCTTTTAGTGCTCAGTACTACCACTGCCCCAAGGTACTGTTTGGGGGATGATATGTTTCTCATGAGTACCTCACTTGTCCGGGACTTGAACCAGCGACCTTCAAATTTCAGGGCCAAGTCCCTAACCATAGCACTACCAACTGCCACTTGTAGTGCTCAGTACTACCACTACTTCAAGGGACCACTTGGGGGATGGTCCCTTTCTCATGAGTACCTCAGTGGTACCTTTAATGGTCCGAGACTTGAACCAGCGACCTTCCGAACACAGGGCCCAACTGGTGGACAGTTGGATATTGAAACTAGGGCTGTTGGGATATAATATGTTGATTCTGTTATAAATTTGATCAGAGAAAGACATGGCTCTGGTTCCGAGTTGAGAAATTGGCTCTGTTACTAGTGCTGTGGAAAAAGAGGTAACAGACGCCAGCTCATCACTGCAGTCTTGGTAAAAGTGTGTATTTTAGCACATTCCGTTCCATTTCTCTGGATGCTCTTTAGTTTCGGGCGCCGGATAAAAACAGACTGTTGACAAAAGCGATGTTAAAAAATGTATGTGGTCTAACGAGTGGATGACTGCCTGCTTTTTAACTCCGACTGGCACGCTTGGTGTCTCTTAGGCTTTATGACCTTTTTCTGTGCAAGCACACCGCCTAAAAATTGGAAACGACAGTGGCAGGGTGGGGTTCTCTTGGGAACGATGCTGAACCTTCTCTCCGACCCGCGCTGAGGTCAGTTCACGCCCCTGCACTCCCTCAAATCCAGAGAATTCTCAGCGGGAAGAGAAAGCTGCTGATCCCGCTGCACTCCCATCATTAAAATGTATAACCGCGTTCCCTGCGAGTAATGGAGAATTGTTTTTGCTGCGCTCCTTGTCCTTGAAGCGCTGGGGTTGAGAGGTGTATAAACGCACAGCCTGCATTATGCCAAGTGTCTGTTTTTTTCAGGCTCACTGTAGCCTGGCACTGACGTTAACTCCTTAAATGTCCGAAAATGGATGGATCGTTTCAGGGGATTTTTTTCTTACGTGCATCTTCAGAGCGACTTGCGACAGTCTGCCTGGAGCAGCTTGGTGGTTTTTAGGCTTTTCTGACTCAAACCAACAATCTTGTGGAAGCGTTTGGGATTTAGACTTGCAAACACTCAATATTTCTACTGACAAAAGCAGAGGCGGCATCCGATAGGCTACTGTGCCAGCGGTGCGCACGCTCGTTGCATCACGGCACCCTCCTGGCAGCTGCAAAATGAAGTTGTAGAATGGAGTTCACCTTGACAGAATTGGTGACTGTATCTATCAAAATGTATGAATCTGAAATGCAAAAATCAAAACACTTTCTGCGAGGGGTGTGCAAAAAAATCTCTGCCGATTCAAAATCGATTCATGCATTCCATTTTTAACTGACATAATGGCACTAGTTTACTTCCCAGTTAGAACTCCGGATCTTCCCTTCACCATGTTTTACATCGCAAGTGCTGTTCAGTTTGACCTTTTTCATCTGACTTACCATGAGCAAGAGGATTATGGCTCTTTATCTGTGTATCTTCGTTTCATAGAAGACTGTGTTGTGGGGTTTCATTGCTCAGCTTCCGTTTAAGCTCGCAGCAAGCTCTTTTGGAGCCCTAGAGCTGGGTGATATGATCTCAAATCGGTATCACGATTTTACCTCAATTATGAGTAATGAAAATGAAATATGTTCCGCTATAAAAACTGTGATTTGACCCATCCGTAAAGGATACTCTGCGCAGCTAACATGGGCGGCGCCCGGGGAACAGTGCTTGGGGACGGTACCTCAGTGCTACCTTTACTGGTCCAGGATTCGAACCAGCGACGCTCTCTCACTACTAATTACAGTGACAGTCTCCCTGGAGCAACTTAAGCAACAAGATGAGAGTCTTGCTCAGGGACTCAATGGTGGTAGTCCTGCAGGTAGGATTCGAACCCATGAGCTATAGGTCCAGGGGCGAGCATCCTAACCACTGGACAAGTTTTCGATGAAGTGCCAGCCCTACTTATTGCCGCGCTTTATGTGGCTCTTCCCATGTCCTCATTGTGCCTTAAGCTGCATTCAGGTGGCCCACTTGTCCCGAATCTGCCGCTGTCGTGGCGCAATGCCCCACCCCAACCCCAATCAGAAACTCTCCCGAGGCTGGCTTTGTTTCTTATTTATTCATCTGAGCTCCCTCTTTGTCCCTCCGTTCTTCCATTTAGCTCTGCTTCCTTTTCAAAAGTTCCATTCCCGCCAAGAAAATAAGTCCAGGTGCTGCTCCTTGTGCATAAAGAGAATGAATTATGCTAATGTTCCCCCGATCAATAAGTCATGAAAGGCTTTGAGGCGAGGCTGCCTTTTGATCTCTGGAACTTCGGCAAAGTAAATAGAGCTCAGGAGAGCGGGGAGACCAACTCGAGGAAAAATTGTCATTCCTTACGGCAAGCGAATCATGCTCTGAGATGGTCCGTTATGGAGGTCTTTATGGCGTCGTTATGGGATTTTTCGGCCGTTTAGGAGCCAATTTGAGCCAACAATTAGATCATTGGCCTTGAGGAAATTGATCTAGTTGATGTTAAGGGCATAGGGATATTGTCTCATTTATCCGCTGATTTTCTTGGAGCTCAGTAATGACTCGGTTCATTCCCTTCATAGTGATGATAAATTTGTGTACATGATTTGTTTTGGTTACAAAAATTAATAGCGGGACAGGGGCAACATCGGGCTTGTTCCCTAACCTTTCTCAAGAAGACATTTGTTCTTGAAAACCACTAACACAATGTTTCACAAAGATTCTGACATACACCAATGTTTTCTTATTTAAGATTTTTCCTAGGTAAGAACATAATTTACAAACAGTGAAAAGCACAAAAGTGTGTGGCTTTGTGGTATAATTAGGAATCACTACTGCTTTTCCTCCTGTTGTAACAATACATCTCCTTTTCATGCTGATTCGCCGGAATAAAATTGTGTTACTTTTCAGTGTATTATATGTTTATGTTTAAGGATGCACCGATCCAGCTTTTTCAGTTCAGATACTGATGGCGATGCTTGGCTTTTGGGTATTGGCCGATTCCGATCGGTGGGATTGGGCTGATCTATGGAGCCGATCTGTAAATAGTAGGCTTTTCTGTGTTTATGCATGCGCGCACGCTTAATTTGTTATACATGGGAAGTGGCACTGCATTAAAGCTGGTTTATTGTTCGACATTTGCACTAATTCCTACATATTAATATGACATTGAGCACAACAAGCAACGCAACATTACGACCCCAAAAGCCAATCATGCGATTGTACTGTTTAATTTCCTTAACACCACCAGCTCTCGCTCACAATCTCTGTGTTATTGATGGTTTCAGCAGCGCAGGATTAGGGACCGTCACAAAACTGCAGAACTGTGTTTAAATGAATAATTTTTGAGATGTTATTTTACTGTGTAGTTATTACATTGTTTTAGTTTTACTAAAACATTTAGGAAAACAGTATTTAAGTCACGTATTTCCTTAAGCATAACAGAATAATTTCAGTCTCCTCCTCTCAGAGAAATACACAACTTATTCATTAAGAACTGGTATTGGATCAGCGCTCAGGATCGGCCAATTCCCAAAGCCCAAGTATCGGTATCAGAACTGAAAAGGTTGGATTAGTGCATCTCTGCCCTACTTATATTAACATCATCATGATACCGTGTATGCAATTTTATTTTATTTTAATAAGGAATCATTTGAGAAAAATCCCAAACCCATCCTTTAAAGGCTTAATGCTTCTCGCTTCTTGCTGAGCTCGTGTTTTTTTTTTTTTTAAAGAATCGTAAAAAATTCTTGGGAAAGGCTAAAAGTAAACTGGAATGTAGAAAACAAGCCGCAGAAAGCAGTCAACGAGAATTGTGGTATTTATAGAACTTAAACTCAAACCATCTGTGTGGGAGAAACTGATTGTCCTGGCTAATTGAGTTTAAAAGTTCTTTGGAAAACTTGTTATGAAACTGTTTTGATCAGAGATGGTCATTGCCGGAGGAAATGGAAGGTCATCCGGTCAGCGGGACGCAAGTAACGTTTCTTGTTGTCTTCCTTTTCTCTTGCAGAGGGAGATGAAGGAGCAGCTGTCAGCTCTGCAGGACAGTGAGAGGGGTCACACCGAGGCTCTCCAGCTGCTGCAGCGTCAACTCACAGAAACCAAGGTAACCTCCTCCTCCTCCTCATTGTCAGGTTACGTCCCTATTTAAATTCCAGCATCTATATGTCCTATTGTCTCTACAGCTTCAAAAATGGTCAAATAAATTTGGAAATATCTTGTTAAATACAAGCTGGATCCCACAGCTTCAAACTGCTGGATCTTCAGTGGGTAACTCGCTTTCCTTTCCCATGCCTTACGGAACACAGATGATGATTAATTACTTATTGCGGCAGAGCGCGGCTAGTTTCAGGCCTCCCCAGAGTTAAAATCGAAGCTCCTTTTCACATACCGTGGACTCAAATTTAAGTAATGCGATGGGTAAGACATGCTGAAATCGAAGTGGAGCCCTCGGAGGAGCTGCTGACTAATATCCACCCTGTTCACCACGTCCATTAACCATGCACATCAGGTCTCTCTCTCTCAAGTTCCCACTCCTAATTCTCCCTCCTTCTCCTCCTCACTGCTCTCTCTCCCTGCTTTCAACAGCTGACAGTGAAATTCCAGTGACCAAATTGGTTTATTGAGCAGCCATTTAATCCGGACACCTTGTTTTAATCAGCGGAGGGACACTCCACCAGTCAATACATACACCTTTTTTCTCCATCCTTTATGTCTTCTGCTTCGCCACCCCTTCCCTCTTGTCAGATCAGAGGGATGGAACAATACATCGGTCTACATAGAAATTGGTGAATGCCAGAATCGTCATGAAGTCAGCTTAAGTGGGTTTTAAGAATGCGTTTCTTCTGAATGAGGGCCATTGTTTTTCACTGAAAACACAGGAATAAAAAATATCATCATATTTTAGTTGCTTTTTGTGATTTGATATGAGTGCAAGTGATTGTGTTGAATTAGCATGCCATGTTGATAACATTGTATCGTGATAAAAACTTGTGATTTACACCTAGGGCTGTGCGATATCACCAAAATCTCATATCCTGATAACGATATATATCACAATAAAAATATTTTCTGTAAATTCAGTGAAACTTTGGCAATTAAAATCTTCTGTTTGTGCACACTTAACTCTGCCTACACAGGCACTCAACACACTCCAAACACACGCATATGGAACAGCGAAGGTGCTACAGTTCGCCCATATTTTTCCACAATTGACAATAATACACTTGTTTTAATGCCGTTTTATTCTTTAAAAACGTTGTTTATTTGCAGTGTTCTAGTACACCAGCACTTTCTACACTGTTGTGTCTAGTGACTTGTGGTTAAACACTGCTTTTTACACCATAAAATGTCTGTAAAAGGTGGGGCTTTTTATGGCGCTCTACCAAGGTGCCATTAGCGTTTGGCGTTCCATAGATCTGAGCGCGATGGTGCAGAGTATTTCGGGCTTACAGAGCTGAGTGCGCACCGACGCCATTTTTTGCTTGTGAAAGTTCCACTGCGCGCTCAGAATTAAAGAGCAAATATAACAACATAGAGTTCTCTGTGCCTACATCCATGTGATGCTGTGGTGACTACTGCAAACCCTCATCTAAACAAATACTGCCATAGGCTGTGTTTTGCGACACCACGGAATAAGCAGTACTATGAAACAATACACCTTTTAATTTTATCATCCGATAGATTTCGTCATATTTACACCTTACATGATTTACACCTTTTCCAAATAGCTCAGATTTGTCAGTCACCTCATTTTCCCCCTGCAGACTTGGCAGCGGATTTGCTCCTGCACCACTGACTTTATTGATTGTCCTCTCTTTCTCAGTACTGTTTGGTCTGGAACTTCACTTGATTGAGCCACTCTGATTGCCTGATTCTCTTTCCTTTGTGTTACGCATTGAACTCTCCGACTCGGCCCTTGTTGCCTGGTTCTAAATCAGTCCATCTCATTAGAGCGGCTCTGACTGTTCAGGTTAAGTCTTGTCTAAATGTGACCTTCCATGGCAAAACCAGTCGCTTCTCTCAAATTTTCAAAAATAAGTTATTATGTTTTATGTATTAAGCTATTATGAAAGGGCATAAATCAACCTTTAAAACGATACGTACACTACCAGTCAAAGGTTTGGACACACCTTCCCATTCAATGATTTTTCTTTATTTTCATTACTGTTTACATTGTAGATTCTCACTAAAGGCATCAAAACTATGAATGAACTGTGTAAAGGCTATATGACCCAGAAGGAGAGTGATGGAGTGCTGCACCAGATGGCCTGGCCTCCACAGTCACCTGACCAAACCCAATCGAGATGGTGTGGGATGAGATGGACCACAGAGTGAAGGCAAAAGAGCCAACAAGTGCTCAGCATCTCTGGGAACTCCTTCAAGACTGTTGGAAAACCATTTCAGGTGACTACTTCATGAAGCTCATCGAGAGAACACCAAGAGTGTGCAAAGCAGTGATCAGAGCAAAGGGTGGATATTTTCAAGAATCTAAGATATAAAACATGTTTTGGGTTATTTCACACTTTTTGTTTACTACATAATTCCATATGTGTTCATTCATAGTGCCTTCAGTGAGAATCTACAATGTCAATAGTCATGATAATAAAGAATAAAACATTGAATGGGAAGGTGTGTCCAAACTTTTGACTGGTAGTGTATATCGAATGAATCGGACAACATATGACTGAGATAACAACATTCAAAGGAGTCGGGTTTCTCCTGTCACGCCAAGTGAGAAACGGAGAAATCTGCCTTTGAAGTTGACTATCGCCGTAGCACTCACAGACGCTTGGTGCGCCATTTACGGTAGCCTACGCTGCATTCACAGCCACACGGATAGCCTACCTGCGTTAGGTTAACTGAACTCAGGAGACGAAGATGGATTCCGGAGAAATATCTTCACGTAGTCAACGAGTGGATTTACCGTAAATATTGAAGTAGAGCGGTCAAAACAGAAACTTTTAACATTCTGCTGGAATTGAATTCCTCACCTCAAGAAAGTCACGTTTTTAGGATGGAAAGGGTAAGTTTTTCAGAGAAATTTATTCACAGCAGTACGGTATAGACCTTCCACTGTTTCAAAACACTAAAAACAAAAAATCCAAAATTCTACCCCACGCAACATAAACGGTCGTTTTTCTCGGAAACCTCTGTTGCGACAAGCAACTGGTTTTGTCGTGCAGAGTTACAAATGTGGTTAGCCTTCATCGATTGGGCTGTGGATTTTCTTTGAATGGAGTCGTTGGAGTAGTTTCTCCCTCATGTGGGTGTTCTTGTACAGAAAAGTTTCAGTGGTTCATCAGTGGTTTGACTATATCCTGGAAGACTTTTTTCACCACATAGTAGAGCGGGACATCCTCGGCATTGACGTCAAGAGTAACTGATGCTGACTCCAGATGAGATAAGAGGTTTTTTGACACATTAACGGTCTGGCTGTGAGGTTTGCCAACATCCTCCTTTTAAAGATTAAATCAGGTTTGTTCTCCTGCCTGGATCTGGATCAGACCTTCAATCAGCACGTTTGTCTCTTTCCATTTTATGGGCAAAATCAAGTACTTTTTAAGAGAGTCTCACTTTTAGCTTAAAGGAGAGTTTTGGAGCTTTTCAGAACATTTTTTGGTTTGAGGATTTTCTCTTTTACAAATAAATCCAATAATAAACTTTGACAGCATGTGACAGGGTAATTCTCATTAGGGGTCCAAACACAGAGTGCTATGTAACCATCTTGTAATTGTACATCCTAAACCGTAAGGATTTGGAGGATAAGCAGGAATGGTGTGCATCTAAAAATTTTAGGGATCGCCCTATAATTGATGCTATAGGCTGCAGAGGCAAATAGATTTTTGTGCAATTTTTAGTGGCCGAGAGAGAAAATTCCTATTTTAGCTGATTCTTTGACTTAAGCCAAACAGCTATCTAATTGGGACTGTGGACTTCCCATTTATAAATTTTGAGCTGATTTGTATATTTTGCAATTAACATAATTTTGTGAACTACTCCTAGGCTAATTAGCTGAATAAGGGAAGTAAGGTGTTAATGAATCTATGGACTTGACCTGATTCCAAAACAGAAGGCTTTTTTTGGGATTTCACGAATTACTGAATTATTTGGACTTTGGACTGCTTTGGCCCAGCTAGCATCAGTGTCACCGATGAAACAATAAGGGTGCTGTAAATGCTAAATGCCTTTATCTCCAGAGCTGTAAGTCTGAAATTGCTGAACTTTGGTAATTTTTGACACTTTTGCTTAGCCCATGCTCGTTGCCATTTGCAGCTATATTTGTATTCATTTTTATTTTAATCATTTGAAACGCCAGGCCCGGCATTTAAAGACGTCATACTGCTTGTTGGTAATTATTTCAAACCTTAACTGCCTGGAGTCGGATAATCAGCCTCCAGAGGGAACCCAGCTGCTTTAGGGAACCTTCTGCTGGAAGTTATAACCCCTGTGGGCCTGAAGCACTTTTTATAGCCCTGTCTCCAGCTGAGGCGTCCCTTCGGGGAGCTCCGAACTCCCATCACTCCAGCCCGGCTTAAGCCTTCCTCATCCATCAGCAGTCACCAGGTGGGCCGTTCCCACCCTCAGCAATAATGCAAATCCCTTCCTCCTGTTGAAGAGATAAATGATCTTAATAGGATTTTCACTTTTCCCCCCATTGCCCAGGAAACAGTATTTCCCTTTTCAAACGGCAGCGGCAGCTGTTCTGACGAGGACGAGCAATAGACGTTGCGTTTCAGGGAGGCCGACCGATTGAAGGCTAGACGTCGCCGCTTTCGTGTATGTTCTTCTTTTGCAATCTTTCCCCCAGCAAGGGGAACGCACACACTCTTTCTCGTTTCACTCTCTGATGTCAGATTTCCAGTGTGGCGCTCTGCAATATTCTAGCATTTTTCTCTCTGAGGATAACTCTTTCATTTTTTTGGTTGGATCTGGAAAAAACTGCTTTCTTTTAAAGCCTGTGGTGATTCGGCCCCCTGCCCACCCCCTCTCTCTCTAAAGCATTTGTCGCTCTGATGGACGTCATTCATTTTCTCAGACAGTGTTCATATCTGGCCTTCAACCCCTGCTTCCCCTGCCTTCATCTCTTCCCTTCTCCCTCACCTTCCCCATCGTCCAGGTGGTTCATGCTTTAAAATCTAGCGCTTAGCTGCTGCTCATCTCTTTGTGTCAAAACTTGTCCTTGACTGACCCCCTGCTGATGAAGGAGGAAGAGCTCAATGGCATTCTCTCTGTGGCCATTAGAGTGAGATGCGGTCGACAGCTCTACCTCAGGGCTTCAGCTCTCCGCTCATCTCTCTTCTGTCCTGTGGCTCACCCAAACTGCCCTACAGCCCGGTTTCGGCTTTATAAATGCTCCATGGTGTTTCTGAGAGAAAAGGTTACCCAGGGCGGTGCCGACGTGATTGTAAATATGTGTAACAGTTAGAGAGTCGCCCCAGACGGTCCCGGACCTGTAAAGGTACCACTGAGGTACTCATGAGCAAAGTACAGTCGCCAAGCACTGCTCCCCAGTCGCTGCCAGAAAGCTGCCCACTGATTGATCAATTTCACTGTGGTGTACTGTGAGCTGTGGTGTGTTCACAACGACACATCATCACTTTTACATCGGATGACAAAATAAAAATGTCTATCTTTCTGTCGGGCTATCTTACCATGCCTACATTTTCATATTGTAGTACCCGCATAATATTTTCGTTTTGCATATTGTAAAATGTTTTACTGTACTGTACTGCACATTCTCGTGTGTGTGTGTGTGTGTGTGTGTGTGTATATGTATGTATATATATATTTGTATATATATATATGTGTGTGTATATATATATGTGTATATGTGTATATATATATATGTGTGTGTGTGTGTATATATATATATATGTGTGTATATATATATATATATATATATATATATATATATATATATATATATATAATATATATATATATATATACTATACATACACATACATATATATGTGTTTGTGTACATACTATTATTATAGTTAAAATTACATTATTACAATATTACAGTGTTATTAATAAAGTGTTATTGTACTGCCATCTTGATGCTGTAAATATACAGGAAATAGCTTCTGCAAGTATTCTACTTTAAATTTACAGTAACTTTAAACATATTTTTTCATGTTCAGATTGCACATATTGGTAAACTGTCAAATTACAGTGATGTTTTACAAAATATCTTTGTAAATTAACAGTATACCAATATCAAGTTATTTTGCATTTCGATACAGCACCCGTATTTGTCTGTAAAAGTGAATCGTATCCGCCTTCTTTCCTCTGTGGTATGTTAGTCCTCGGCGAAGAGCCTGCGCGCCACCATTGGCCCGGGCGTTAATGACCTCACGGTTCCTGCGTGAGCGAGCATGCTGGAGGAGCTGGAAGCCGACAGCCGCAGGACCCTCTCCGACATCGAACAGAAGATCCAGCGCTACAGCCAGCAGCTGCGTGACGTCAAGGAATCAGATCCTGCCAGGACAAACTCCGTGAGCAGACATCTGAGTTCTCGAGGGGGTGGCGCTCACCTCCGACAGGTACTGGTTGCTGGGATTGAAGATGGGGGATATACAGGGTAGGGGCTGCATGGCGTGCTGAATAGCTGTTAGTTTCATACAAATTCTTCTACAATCGTTATAAACCTCCAAGCCCTGTTCTGTAGTCACACTCGGAAACCCTGCTTCTTGCTTATTGATCGAGAGATGCTTTAATCTCTCTTTATTTTCTTCAGCATGTGGTGCAGCCCCAGCCACGGGGGGCAGGCTGTGGGAAGCTGTTGGTTTTGTCCGAGAAGCGGTGGCCTTTTTTCAGTCTTGTAACGTCTTGTCTCCTTCTCTTGTAAATGCTGGTCAGGGAGCAAGTGATTCGTGGAGGGTTTTGCTGGTGGAAGCTGCCAAGGCAAGTCAGGATGTTTAACAATTTATAATGCAGTATGTGACACCCAGTGTTGGAGAAGTTCCTTTTTAAACGGCTTAGGATTAAAAGTTGCCAAGCTGATGTTTTAATATAATACAATTATACCGTATATTGATATATATTACAGTGTATAGCTCCTTTGCAAGGTTCAGAGAAATAACTACATCGAAGCTATTTCGTCCTGTAATATTTAAGCTCTAAGTTACTTTTAAATGAAATAAATGTATATTATGATTTTTTAAAAACAATTTAATGTCAAATCACAATAAGGTTTTCATTTGAAGGTAAAGAAATATGTAAATAACATTCAGTTTTACACCTTTCCAGAGTCTCCATTCTTGTGTCCATGTTCACCATTCTCAGACTCCATCTTGCAGCTGCCTATGATGCAATGTGAACAATGGCCCGGTAGCCATTATGAGTATTTCTTTAGATCCCTAAATTTTGAAAAATGTAGCCCTGAATTCTTGTGTTTCGCCAATGTGGGCGCTAACATTTGACTCCGTCTCCCAGCTGCCCAGAGCGCACTGTGACGCAATGGGGATACTGGCCTGGTAGCCATTCTGAGGATTTCTAGAGTCCTAGATTTTGAAAAATTTGGCCATGTATTCTTGCTTTCATCTTCGCCAAGATGGTCACCAAGACCATCTCTGTGACCAAAGCACACTATGATGCAGCGAGAATGATGGCCTGGTAGCCATTCTGAGTATTTCCTATTAGAGCCATAATTTTTGAAAAATGTTGCCATGGATTCTTGCGTCAGTTTTCGCCAACGTGGACACTAAGATTTGACTCCATCTCGCAGCTGCCCAGAGTGCACTGTGATGCAGTGAATACAATAGCATCAAATGCCATTTCTGCAAATTCAACACCAGTCATAATCAACTGCTAGTTGAAAATAGTGAAATTAGTTGTCTTTGTAAAGACAGAGAAATAATAGTCTTTATTTAGTAATAATGTACCCTTCTGTGTGCACTTCAATGCTGTTTTTACTTACTGGAAACGCTTTGCTGCTGACACACAACTCCCCAATACTGGTTGATAACAACACAACAATGATAATGTGATGCTGATGGAGGATTAGATTTTTACCCAAAATCAAAAGCGGCTGAGATAAGATAGGCTTTGCAGGTTTTAATTAGGCTAATATTTGGATATTTATTTATTTATTTATTTACTTATTTGTGGGGGCTGGATAGAATTGGCGAGGATGGCGTGATTGTGCTTTGGGGGTTGATTATGAGAAGTGTTCAAGCGTTTCATTTTCAGCTACACTGTCGAAAAGAATCAGGAATGCGTCTGTCGCGTTAACGCTAGGGGAGAAGAGAAGGAATTTGCAGATAAATCTGACAGAACAAGTTGCTCTTTTGTGTCTCTGCAGAATAAAAGGCAAAATCCATGAAACCAACCTCACCTACGAAGACTTCCCCACGTCCAAATACATGGGGCCGCTGCAGTACACCATCTGGAAGTCTCTGTTCCAGGATATTTCCCCAGGTAACAGAGCATAGCATTTCAGCTTTTTCGGCCCATGGAATGCTGGCTTGCATCTTGTGCTGTTATTTAGGAGCTGAAAGTCGCATTAGGTAAAACCCAAGCCCATCTCACCGACTCTACGTTATGTGTGTGTGTATTCCGAGACCTGTTTGAGTGCCAGATTAATAGATGGTAAATGTCACGATATTTCATCAATTTCATCATATTGGAGCTTTCGTTGCACAGAAAAAGAGTTTAGGGACCTTGAGAGGCAGGCAAGCTAGACTTAAGACTTGAACTAGAGATTTGCTTGGTGGAGTTGTATTTTTAAAGAAGTTACTGTTATTTCAGAGTTATTGGCTACATTACAATATTGCTGTCTCTGCAGTGTAATGCATTACATGACACGTGCATTACCTTTGAGTTACTTTCAGCAAAACAACTGCGGAAGTGCTAAAATGTAGTTTACTGCAGTTGATTCTACATCCAGTGGAGGGGCGATGTGGTATAGCATAATGACTGCTTTACCTTCTGTAGCAAATAGCTCTTTGACTACCCTATTTTCTACTATGGTGGTAGATTCTTTAAAATAGCTCCAGCTCAGGAGCTAAATTTCTAGTTAACTTTGTGTTCTGGCGTGTGCTACTGAAATATGTAACAAGTATCATTTTTAATGAAAATGTATTAGCGATGCCTTACATTACGGTCATATCTACTCGTGTATACAGTTTTTCAGTCTCCTAATTTTGTGGCTGGTCCAGAACCTTGGGACCTGAGCTGAATTTGTGGTGTTTAGGTAGAGGGTATTTACCAGTGCAGATGTTTCCTTTTTTCTTCTGATTTTAATTCATAAACCATAGTCGATTTCCTAAATAAGTATCGAAATGCGGATGGAGATTGATCATCAGCAACTAAACGTCCCTGTAAGAATGTCTGAGATCTGATATCCTTCTCTCACCACGTTCTACGGCCCATATGTGCCCTTCATATTCAGCAACCCCCACCGCGCTCATACGCCTCCCCTAATCGGGCCTTAACGACATAAAGTAGCTTCGTGTTACGTAGCGGCAATACTGACGAGCACCTCTTAGAATTCGGCCTCGCTTGGCTTCTCCCGATCAGGTGTCGCTTTTTCACTTTGTCGCAGATGCGAGGCGGGATTACGGCTTTTTAAAAAAAGCATTCTGTCACGCCAGATAAAGCGAAGAACTTCAGACTTGCGTGTAGCCTTCACGGACAAACAGCTAACAAACATTCCAAATAAAAGCCATCTACATTTTTTTTTCTTCAAATGACCAAAACGAGCAGAAAGGAGTCGCCCAGATTTCCTTTTACCGCATACCGAAATCAAAACAGTCGCTTCTCCCTCTACTCTGCTCTACACTGGGATGGATTTTTTTGGACTATTGACCCTCTCTCTTTCTCCTCTCTATCTCTCTCTCTCTCTCTCCTCTTTTTTCTTTAGCCTTCAATGTCCTCTTTGTAATTTCTGCACCCCATGCAGGCTGGAGGGGTGTGTGGAGTTTTTGTGTGTGTTAGAGAGAGACTGAAATGGCTTATGGGCTACCTGACGCGCAAACTGCCAATGTCATTGAGTGGAAACGACAACATCCAATCCTCTGGACCAGCTCCAGGCTCCAGGTTATAAATAGGAAGGATGGAAATGTTTCACAAATTTCCCCCCTCGCCACCGTGATGGTGTGTGTCTAGAGAGTTAAACAAAAACTATTTTTGTACCTCGATTGCTGAATATTAGACCACAGTATAACACTGAGATCTTGGAGAGATCGTACCTCTTTATTTTCTCTGTCATGTCCTGGAAGGTACGAAAATTTGCATATTTTTACAGTTACTAAGCATGCACTTTTTGATTTGATAAGCTGTAAAATTAGCAGGGACGCAGCAATCCTACTTCTTAAGTCCCGATACCGATGAGATACCAGGGTTTCATTAATAAGCTGTATGTCTGTCTATGTGTTGTTACTGTGTGGAAGTGAACTGCTGGATCAAGCGGTCTACGTTCATATTTGCGTGGGAATGCATCAATGCGACACATGGATCCGATATCTCCTCCTCACAGAGAAACACAACTTATTCATTACAAGCTAATATCAAATTGGTACCGCGATCGACCGATACCCAAAACCCAAGTATCGTATCCGTATCGGAACTGGAAAAGTGGCTCGGTGCATCCCTAATTTATAATGAATTTAATTACATTAATTATAGTCAGTATTAGGGAGGAGCTAACGACAGCTGGGGCAGAATGTATTACTATATTGTAAGAAATACTCAGTTAGAAAATTCAAATATGAGCAATGTTTACAATATCCTGCTTTAATGTATCCAAAAAGGTTTTTTCAACCGGACGAGTGACGCATGGACTAAGTAATGTCGCCGATACATGATATATGTCTCGATACCTTGACATTTTAGGCCGTATCGCGCCCAGGCCAATGTCAAATATCATATTTTAGCTGTGTTTTGTGATTTGTGTCAAATCTGCACATCGTCTCGTGTCGATCCCTGAGTCATAAATGGAATTGAATCAAGATGCGTATTATGTATCAGACTTTTGATATATCGACAGAAACGAATGTCGTTGTATGTTTATTTGGTATATCATATCGTGATAGAAACCTGTGATTTCGCTCTCCTACTTTCTAGATAAAAAAATGTTCAAATCTTATTTTAGAGACCTGTAATTATAAAGAAGGCCTGATGTTGGAGAATATATACATGCAATGAAAAGATGAATTACGTGGGACTGTTGTCTACTCTTTAGGTAACAGAAAGCAAGTGTGATTTCTGGTACATTACGAAGGGTAATGATGCAGCTTGAAGCCTAATGACGCTTTTTAACGTGTTTATTTAATTAGTCCTGTTGCAGAACTTATTGAAAAATATCCTCATTCAACCTCCAGAGAACATAAAGAACATTGAGAATTACAAGTCAATAAAAATCATCATTACAAAAACAGCAGCATCAAACATTAACCTGAAGCATTAGAATAAACGTTTGTCTCTCTGTCTCTGTCTACCTGTCTGTCTGTCCCCCTTCTTTTTCGTTCTCACTCTGTCTCCATATTACCCCAACACGTCTCTCTCTCTCTCTCTCTCTCTCTCTCTCTCTCTTTCACTAACATACACTTTCTCCCGTCCTCATGTGCACACTCTCTCCCTGTCACCTGACTGAGGCGCTCTTTCTCCCCCTGGCCACTTCCTTTTCCTTTGCCCATCACGCCATCATCTCTCTTACTTCCTTTTTAACTGTCTCCTCGTCTCTCTCTCTCTCTCTCCTGTCTGTGTTACTCACATACACTCTCACTCTCCATATGAGATACATTTGGAATCTGCAGGGGTGAGAGTGAGGTGAAGTTTGTGAGACGAGTGTAACGATGTTTGTGCGACG
Source organism: Distichodus sexfasciatus (assembly GCA_032718565.1). NCBI lineage: Eukaryota > Metazoa > Chordata > Actinopteri > Characiformes > Distichodontidae > Distichodus > Distichodus sexfasciatus. Next base: position 1,721,978 of record JAVGVS010000064.1, on the reverse strand, counting down.
CTGGTCTGCGCCGTGTGGCCAGAGTGCAGATGTAGAGTTTTTGTGTTTGCGCGCTGTGATGTAGAAGCCCGCATCAGCGCCGTGATTGACAGCGAGCAGCTCTCACTCCCAGCGCGTCGCCATGCCTCAGGCTAGATGCGGGAATAAGAAAAACACACACAGCAAGGATGCCAATGTCCTCCTCCTACTCCTCCTCACCCTTCGCGCCACAGCTTTTATTCTCTCAAAAGCCTGAATGGCACTCCAGATTGATGTGTAGGCAGGTCTCGCCGTTCTTCTTCTCCTTCCTCCGCAGTCGGCGCCTTGGCGCTTAGCCGCTGACGGCCTGGCGCCTGATCCTGTCGGGGCGACTGCACTATTGTGGCGTCACGGCAACCTGCTCCCTGGCCGCTGCAGGACTTCGCCCGGCCGATGTGTGGAGAATTAGCCGGTTTTTGGGGGCGGAGCTTCTGCTCGGGCGTGCACTACTGGGAGGTGATGGTGTGGGAGAAGACACAGTGGATGATCGGCGTGTGCTTGAAGACGATCAACGCAAAGAACAGCATCCAGATCCAGCCCAGCCGCGGCTTCTACTGCATCGTCATGCACGACGGCAACCAGTACAGCGCCTGCACCGAGCCGTGGACGCGCCTCAACGTCAAGAGCAAGCTGGAGAAGGTGGGCGTCTACCTGGACTACCCCAAAGGCCTGCTGGTCTTCTACAACGCCGACGACATGGCCTGGCTCTACACCTACCGCGACAAGTTCCCCGCCAAGCTCTTCCCCTACTTCAGCCCCGGCCAGAGCCACGCCAACGGCAAGAACGTGCAGCCGCTGCGCATCAGCACTGTGCGCCTTTAGACCGAGCCCACAGTTTAACTGAAAAATAGTCTTTTTCTTCTTCCCTCACTACAAACCACACGTTTTACTTCTTCAAAAATGAAAGTGAAAATAAATGCTGTAACGTTCATTTCCTTCAGATTCATCTTTTTGGGGCACTTGGGGATGGGACAAATCGCATCGCTCATTGGTTCGTTTTTTAGTTTGCGCTACTCATTTTTTTAAAAACCAATAACTCAAATCCCAAAAAACACATTTTTCATATTCGTTTCAAAAACATATATAAAAAAGTTATTTTCCGTTTGAGCTCAAATGAAAAATAGGAAAAAATCTTTTAAATTAAGTGTATCTTTCGTTCATTATTTTTAAATTATGTTTTCAAAATCAAAAAGGAAAAAAAATTATATATTTTTTAATTGGCTTTGGAAACAAATATGGAAACAGAAGGTCTTTTTTTTTTGGTGTATCTTTTGTTCATTTAATTTAAATCATAAAGATCATTTTTCCAATATCCATTTCCAAAGTTAAAGGAAAACCCAACAAGTCTTTTTATCGTTTCCCAATTTGTGCCTCAAAGCTTTAAATCTTTAACATTCATTTCCTTCCCTTCAGTTGACTACGACACTACGGGTGCGGATTGAGGAATCTGTGTATCAGTTGTTTTTCTTTTTCTTAATTAAAAGCAAAAGCCAAAACGCAAAAAGCGGTCAGGACCGGAGTCGGCTCCTTTGGCAGCCAATGGAAAAATATAGGAAGCAAATATTGAAAAAATCTTGGAGGTTTTAATGTGAAAAATGGAGCGGATGATGCACACATTTTTCAAAATCTTTTTTTGATATTAATTTTGATAAAATTAAATTATATATATATAAATTAAATCACATTTTTCCCATTTTGATTTGAGTGCAAAACATTTTTGGGGTTTCTGGTTTTTGGTTTTCATTTGAAAAACAAATGAACAAAAATGACACACCGATTCTGACCTCTGTCGCCCCGAGGCTGGATCGCTGGGAATCCCGACATCAACCTGCTGAAGATCTAACTAACGTAAGAAAAGAGTTTAAAGGCTTGTTGAATGGTAACTCTTGCACATTTCTGTGGACAGGTCTGTGTGGACATCTTTACGTTTTTTGGACGTTGGTTGGTCGTTGCTGGCTGGTCATTTGTACTCCCGCCATGACCCTCCCCAGACCCTCACAAGGTCTCCCAGCTGCTCACACACACACACACACAATGCCTCGACTCATCATCTCCTCGGCCTTCAGAGTCAAAAGTGGAACTTTCCCTCCCCTTCCATCATGTTCCTGTTGACCTGAGAGACAGAAACAGACGGAGTGAGAGAGAGATAGAGAGCGCCAGAGATGTGAAGACTTATTGTACACGGTTTTTTGGCTTTGGCGTGTTGGTGGACTTGCTCCAGCTCTGTACCGCTTTGTTTTCGTTTATTTTTTTATCTTACACAGTATAATTTGCACAGGTGATATCTTGTGCTTGTTTGCCCTTCTGACCTTCTTACTTTCTGCGATAACATCACGTGGACTTTCCTGCTCCTCAGGTGACATTTCAGCAGCGACAACAGTCTACCGTTTATTATTATTATTATTATTGTTTTTTGTTTTTTCCAATGTTGCAGTCATCCAGCAGCAGTCGAGCTTGCAGCCCGATAAGCGTGTGTGAGTGTGTGGATAGTTTATTGCATAATTGTACATTTTTGCAGGCATCGCATCAAATGCACCTTTTTTATTCATGGGGTGTAGGTGCGACGCTGCCCTGTCCTTGGCCCTATCGTTTTTGTTTTTATCTTATTTATCCACTCCTCTATCCTTCATCCCCAACTCCTTCTTTCTTTCCCAGGACGTCTCATTAGGACGGACGACGGGTCGACGGGCCGTCCGGCGTGCGAAAGAGAGTGCAGGATTAACACATCCGGCCATCTGTCAACTTTTAGCACATCTAATGAGGCAGAAATTGGGCCCGGTTTTTCCACGGCAAGCCTCCCGCGCCCCGCTTTCTTACAAGTTTATTAACCGCGTCGGCAAAGCAGTAAACGGGCCAAACGCTTAATTTTTCCATGTATATAGTTCTAGATGTTTCCTTTATCACCGTGTTTCCCAGAGGGGTTCGTTTGTGTGTAAAATTTTGGGAGGTTGTCGCTACGAGTCTTACATGACGGCACTGCGCCTAAAAAAACCCCAGACCTGTTTCTCAATGCACTTTCAGCCGTTCCCTCGTTTCCCTGAAAGGCGCCACGCGGCTACTGCAGTGTCAACGTTTGGTGCGCCGAAATTCTCCCAGGCCCAATTATACAACTCGGCTGCTCTGTTCAAATACTGCAGGGAGCCTCTTTTCACTTTTCTCTGAATGATTTTTCTCCCACGTCGGTAAGCAGCAGCTATACGTTTAGCATCTCTAACAGGCACACGTTGAGGAAAGTTGCCTTAAAGCACTGGCTTTTAAAGACATTTTACAACATTAAAATATATTAGAGTGCCACAAAAAACGACTAAAAAAAGAAAACAAATTGTGGCACCTTTGCCGTTCCATATGAGCCAGCGTGGAGTGTTTGAAGCACACCTGTAGGCAGGTTTGACCGCGCACAGATAGCTGATTTTTACAAAAGTTCCACTAAATTTACATGAAAATGTGCTATATTGTGATATATATCGTTATCAGGATATGAAATGACATATCGGGAAATGAGATTTGATCATATCGCACAGCCCTACTGAGGGATGGTGTAGAACCTGGAGGATACGTTCCAAGAAAGCAGTTTGAGGCTTATAGGAGCAGTCCCACGTTGAGCATGATGCACTCGGAACGTCTTAACACTACCCATGTGGGTACTAACTTATTAGAAATTGCTTAATTCGATCCAAAAGCATCACGTCAGGACCAAAAATTGGGATAGAACGTAAATTGTCACTGGTTTTGTTGAGCTTCAGTGTTCCGAGCTGAAGTCGTCTCTGAAAAGAAAATCTGCGCTCCCCTGTAAAAACACAATTTGAACGCTTAGTCATGTTAATGAACTGCTTTTCATTGCTTCAAACAATAATAATGTATCCAATTTCAACTTTTGGCAATTTCCAGCGTTACAAGGTGAAAATGGGAAGATGCAGATCAACGTAAATCTGTAAGTTGAACGTGTTTATATGCATCCAGTCCAACTTAAACACGTCAGTGCAAGTTCTTAACAACTCAGCACGATCAGTGTTTGAAGTAGTTTTTAGCTTTGCGTTCCTATGTTCCTGTGTGACATCAACACATTCCTCCTTAAACACTGCTGTAGTTGTTGCACTGAAAACGCAACCAAGTTGCACTGATTGTTTTAAGTTGAACTGATACAATGAAAGATGTAGTTTACAACGCGAGCTTTTCCCCAATCTTTTTTGATCCATTCCTCTTTTCCAACTACATTCCATTCCTCTTTATCCCCCATGGGGTTACCGTGTCTTACCGTGTGTTTTTATTGTGTTGGAAGCAGGCAACGTTTCCTCGTAGTAACGCCAAGCTGCTCACACCTCTCTCTCTCTCCAGGGCAGTCGGACGTTTTTACACGGGTGGTGAAACGGGGAAAACTTGAGATATGATATAGTTAAGATTTCACTGCTTATTCTTGACGATTATACAAGTGATGAATTTCTGATGATTGTGTGTGTGTGTCGTTTGGATAACGGACTTCGCGTCGTCTCGTTAACGCACTCTGGTGTGCTCTCGCTGCTAGAGGTTCATGGGATTTAAAAAGAAAAGAAACTATGTTTTAATGTTCAATTAAAGAATGGTGAAAAGATTTCGCACGGACTCTTTATTGGGGTCGTGGGGTTGAAAAATGATTGAGTAATGATGAGGAGTACCTTAGTGGTACCTTCACCAGGCTGGGACTTGAACCGACGACCTTCCCATCACAGGGGCCAACTTTCTAACCGTTACGCTGCCAACTGCTGCTCCACGATTACCTTTTTATTCATTTAAATTTGAAGAGAAAATGTCACTCAACTTATTTCACGTTGTATTGTTTTGCTGTCAATGATTAATTTTTTCCTCTTCTCCCTCTCTGCTACCACTCTTTCTTCCCAGCACCAGGTAGAATAATTGTTACATTATCCAGCAGCAGTGAAGTCAGGTCTACAAAGCCGTCAAGTACACAAGTGAAGGATGCCTTTCTTCCTGAGTCCTCATTGTCCTCATTCTGGAGGAGAGGGAGAGAGTGTAAGTTGGCAACTGATGCGTATTGTGTGTAGGACAAAAGACTGTACGGGAAGAATCAGTGCTCCTAGAATTTTTTATGGAATTATCTAGGGATGCACGATATGGGAATTACTGGCCGATGCCGATATCCGATATTTTTCTAAGCTTGGGGGTTCGAATCCCATGAGACAATAAAACACCTTTGGACCCATGAAGAAGACCCTTAACCCTGAAGTTGCTCCCAGGATAAGAACATCTGATAAATGCTGTAAGTGTGAATATAGATTATACAAAAAAAAGTAAAATTTCTTTGGGCAAAGGCAGTTTAATTGCAGTTCCGTTAATATTTAATGTTTAGATGTAACGGTATGAATACATTATGGATGTTAGTTATGAATTTCATGATAATGGTGCCGCCCTTGTGGTTTCAAATTTCATTTTAGAAGTTGGTTTCTCCAACAGGACATCAATCCCGACGTCCGGGCTTCAGGCAGACTCCAGGCTCGGCTTCAGCGTCTAATTTATCTTCTGTATGCTAGCTTTCTCACACTCGGTACAGCTGCCAGCCAAGCCGAGCGGGTTAAAGCCCCCCTCAGGACTGGCGTCCAGTCAGGCGAGCTGCAAACGCTTACTGCAGCACAGGTGTCTGAAAACGGAAAAGGCTTCGTCGCAGCGCTATCGGCTCCAACACCTGGCAGTTCTGGAACAGTGAGGGAACGGGAACGAGCCAGAGATGACAAACAAACGCTTTACTGTGTTTCGCAGCCTCAAAACCCTTTGCAGGGTACGGATGTGGAGCATTATTTTAGAGCTGGGCGATACAGTACTACAAATGTTTTCTCTTGGTTACAATTTAATCTATTTTGTAGTTTGTACTTTAAATATGCTCAAGTATTGAAGCTGGGATTTTAAAAAAGATAATCTAAATAATCGTTATGGGGAAGATTGTGTTGATTAGAGGTCCTGAATGTCAGTTTCGATTCATTTTCAGTTAATTGCCTAGCCTTGTTTGGAAATTCCGCAGTAGTACTCCACTCCAGCTGCGGTCTCATTCTTAAAGACAGCATCTGAAGTGAATTTAAGTGATTATTTGTCGTCGTGAACACAGCACAGCACACAGTGCATTACAACCACGACCTCCGCATTTAACCCATCCATGAAGCAGTAGTAGGAAACTTCTTGGCAGCGCCCGGTGAGCAGTGCTTGTGGACGGTACCTTGCCCATGAGTACCTCAGTGGTACCGTTAGCTATCCTGGGTTTCGAACCGGTGACCTTCTGATTACAGGGTGAACGATCTAACCGTTACACTACCAACTGCCCCAACTGGAGTAAAATTGAATGGTAAAAAATATCAGATATCAACGTTTGGTTCAAAATTATTGTGATTAGTCTTAATGCTCAGGCGTACTCCAACCCAGGCGGTATAATACAGTACATTACCAATATTAAACATGAGGTCATGGGGGTAACTAGAGCCAAAAAATGGCTGCCTTCATCATTCATTGCAGACACTTATCCAATGCACATTTTCCCATGAACTCAACAAAGCCCCAGTGTTGACGGTGTCTTATTACTGAAAGTTTCCTCCATCATAGTGGTGTAATTTTTCCTTTTTGTGGGAACGAAGTTGCTGCTTTAAGGCTCAGATCGTTGTGTTAATACGTGATGCAATGCAAATGCCGAAAGGAGTCTCTCTCTAGCAGCACGCCTCTAGCATGCGATGACATTTCCACATCAAAGCTGGTTTCTTCAAACTTTACATGCATTTGGGCCGCATTCACCACCCGTTTTTAAGGAGAAATTTATTACCCACTTTTCCCAAAGATTCTCACATTAATCTGTCTTGTCTTATTTAAAAATAGTTTATAAAATACCTAAATTTGATTGTATGCATGTTGGTGCAAAACTGTTATTGGTGTTTCTTTAAATCTGCATCTATATATAAAATGTAGACTATTTAAATGGTTTAACTTTCGTAAAAACGAATGTAACCTCATTTACTAAAATCGGACCAGTTTTTGCATTTGCTTTATTTATGAATTATTTTGAAATCATTGGAGTCTAGACTTGACACTCCACGCTACAGATTTATCTCCACAGGTCTGAATTCTTTCACTCACATATTGTTTCCTGTCAGTTCAGTGTTTGCCCTGCAGAACTTCTTGAATAGCAGCTGAACCTGAGCTCTAGGAGAGGTTAGGCATAACGATGTGTATTGTTCAGCTAAAATCTCTCCTGGAAAGTGGAATCGAGCGATTATTTGTCATTGTGAATACAGCACATAGTGCACCGTAACGAAATGTGACCTCTGCAATTCCGCCCCGTAATCGGAAGATCGCTGGTTCAAGTCCCGGACCCATAAAGGTACCGCTGAGGTACTCATGAGCACCGTACTGTCCCCAAGTATGCTCCTTCACAGATGGGTCAACTGCAGAGGCCACATTTGGTTGTGGTGCGGACGTCGTGCTCTGCGATGCTGATGACGTCACCGTCCTCAGTCCCCGGGCTGCTGGTAGCGATAGCCGCCTGGCTAACCTCGAAGCGGGTGTGGAATGTGTTCAGCTCGTTGGCAAATGCAGAGTCTGCGCCAATCGTCGCGGTGTCTTTAGCTTTATAGTCCGTTATCGTGCGCAGTCCATGCAACAAGCTTCGTGCGTCACCCTGATGAAATCACGCTTGCAAACTCGAATCCGGTGGCGAAGGTCGTAAGAGGCCGCTTTGTAAGTGCTCATATCGCCGATCCTGATCTGCTTTTACTGTGCGATTTGGGCAAATTTGGCATGTGTATAATTTGGGTATAATTTGGGTATAATTTGCATGTGTCAAATAAAGAATCTTGAATTTTGAATGTGGGCTTTTTTCTCTGTTTATATGTATATAGCAGAGATGACAAAGTTTGACTTTGATGTGACATGGCTCCGGCTTTTACAGAGTACACATAAGGCACATAGAATAAGCATCTATAAATAGACTATAAAATTTAAACTAGATGTAGAAAAAGACAGACATTTAGTTTTCCAACTTAAGTTCTAAGCAGGCAGTATATTAAGAATAACTATCTTAATAGGGTGGCACGGCAGCTCAGTGGTTAGCGCTGCCGCCTAACAGGGAGAAGGTCGGCCCTAGGGCCTTTCTGTGTGGAGTTTGCATGCTCTCCCTGTGTTTGCATGGATTTTCTCCTGGTGCTCTGGTTTCCTCCCACAGTCCAAAAGCACACACTATAGGTTAATTGGCGTCTCTAAATTGGCCCTGTAACGTGTGAATGGGAATGTGATTGTGTGAGTGTGTGCGCCTTGTGGTGTATTGTCGCCTGCCCTGGGTTGATCTCGCCCTCGCGCTCGTAGTCCTAGGATAGGCTCTGGTCCCCGTGACCCTGGTTGAGATTAAGCGGTTTGGATAATGAATGAGTATCTTTATAGTCATAGTTGAGGTCATATGGCCCAGCTGTACCTGCAGCGTCTTTTGGTCCACAACTTGGTATCCTACCATAAGGACCACATTGGTGTCAATTAACAGAATGGTGTCAAGCTTCAAAAATTGGTATCATCATCATCATCATAATGCATCGAACTCTTACAGGTTGATATTAACAGTTGGTAAATTCAATCGGCTATCTATCCATCAAGTAATGTTGCTTCACAGATCACACACTTAACCAAAAGGTTTCAATATTACTTGTTAATTTCCTCAGAATGCGTCTTGTACTTTAGAGCTGTTTTGTAGAAACTATTTGCACAAAGACGTCTATTGGAATGAGTCAGAAATCGCACAGTGCTGCTGAGGGTGGATGAGACTGAGCTTCTGTGTGTTGTGGGTATTTGGGCAGGTGTGATAAGAGAAAGGGAAGTGGGTAACACATAGGGGGTTGGTGGTGGGGAAAGTCACAACTGAAAGTGTTCTGATGCAGACCCTGAACATTTTGCAGACACTCCTATCCAGCGGTTTTCACTCACAGCATCTTATAAAGTCAAGGAAGATTATTGTGAACACACCACAACAAATGTGAACTCTGCATTCGTGAAGGAGCAGTGGGCCGCCGTCATGTCGCGTTCCAGTTGGCAGTGCTCAGGGATGGGCCCTGCTTATGAGTTCTTCAACAGTACCTTTTCCAGTCCAGGACTTGAACCGACGACCTTCTGATCATGGGTCTAACGCCCTAACGTTACGCTACCAACTTGATCTGTACGTGAATGTCCTAAAAAAACCATTGAAGATTCCATTGGCAGAATAAAGATTTATTGCCAGAGACCCTGTAAGAATGTTAATTCATATTGTAACAGTGACCTTCCCCATCCCTTCCATTTGTCTTTGCCGGTGTCTAATAGTTCTGGGTTCAGACTCTAAAAAGAAAAAAAATATTTTCAAGAAAGACCTTTGTGTCCTTCTGTTGTTCAACGGTCACTACATCCATTTATTTAGTAACATAAGCTGTGTGTAATTATCTTGTCCCTATCTATTTTCAGGATTTTTAGAAGCCAGATGCCACCTGCGTTATTGTTATTTAGTCATTAACTGACAGCTGCTAAAAGCGGAAACTGACAGCAGAATGTCATGCTAAAACTTCAGCTGTGTCGTAATTTTTGACGGTGGCCTTAACATCCTTGAACAAGGATTAAACACCAAACCACAAAATCCAGAATCCCAGTTTTTTGCCTCATGCATAATTCCATCATTTTAGGTTCTTATATAATAAGTAGTGTAGTCCTGTTTTTGTTATGCAGTTAATTTTATTAAGCATTTTTGTCGCATAAAGATAGAAATAAGAAATCACAAAGTAATGTTGCGGGTGACTTTTGCACAAATATTTCAACATGTGGCCACTTCACACTTCCGCGCAGAAATGTCCATCAGTGTTTATACGGCACAGCAACTTCATCAACACAAATGCATTGGCACTTTTAAAAGAAATTGTTGTGCTTATTTCCTTTGTGCATGCGGTGAAAATGACCCATGTGAAAAGTTAGTCTTTAGCATAAGAAGGGTTTAGCATACACTTTACTGTGTACACAACCAGATGGTCCAGGCTGCTAATAAGCAGGATGTTGGTGCTGAGAACTGTGGGTAAAACCCAAACCAGGAGCCCAAATATGACTGCTGTTATTAAGTCAAACTTCAGGCACAGGGCTTCACACTGCGGCTGGCTACAATGTCTGATCCCATTAGCCCTGTTTGTGAAGAGCTCAACGTTGTCTTTTTTAACTACGCAGCCACTATCCAAACCTGCTTGGTGACATTGCAAGGCCGATCTTCCATGTAGCCTTTGTTGGTCATTGTTCCCAAACTCTGGCTTGTGAATGGTGCAGCTGGTGTCTGTTTTCTCTGAATCAACACCATGATCCTCTGTCACATTTGCAAGGGGGTTGACAGGAGTCCTCTCTGGCCGTCCATGTGCTTGTTGTGAAGCGCCAGTGCTTTGGCTTTGGGCCCGATGTTCTGCAGCTCCGGACTTCTCTCGCTGAGGCTGCGTTCGTGCCCACTTTGATATGAGTTCCCCAAGAATGATGGACAAACCCAAAAGAAAGAGGAAAAACACAGGAAAAACCCAAAAAAGGTTGTGTGTTATGGGCGAAGAGGTGGTGAAGAGGTAGGGAAGGCAGGTGGAAAGCGATCTTCCTCTTTCCAGACAGATGCTCACCTTCTCTTGCTCCTGCCTCCAGCTAGATCTGGCGCATGTCCCACATATGACCCATAACAGAAGACAGATGAGGCAGCCCACAGGTCTGAAATCGGAGCCTCCCTTCTCCCTTGTCTGTAAACATCTGATCTCCCCAATCTTGGTTGATCCACTTTCAGACTCTTCCAGGGTCTTGCCATTCAACTTTAGTCTCGTCAGTGTCTCTTCAGGCCCCGGTAGATCATTAAGAACCTCTACAGCAACCAACCGGACTACATCAGACCCATTCTCCTTGCTCTTTTCCCCGTTCTGTAAAGATCTGATCTCCCCAATCTTGGTTTCTCCACTTTTAGACTCTTCCAGGGTCTTGCTTTTCAACTTCAGCCTCGTCAGTGTCTCTTCAGGCCCTGGTAGATCATGGAGAACCTCTACAGCGATAAACTGGTTTACATCAGACCCATTCTCCTCGCTCTTCTCCCCCTTCTGTAATAATCTGACCACCCCAGTCTTGGTTGCTCCACTTTGAGACCTCATTTTTTCTTCCATGGTCTTGATGTTCACCTCCGGTCTCGTTGGTGACTTTTCAGACCCCGCTAGGTCATTGCAAACTTCCATGGAAACCAGCGATGGTACTTCAGACCCTTTCTTCTTCGCTTTGTTTAGATCTGATCTGACCTCCCTGGTCTCAGTTGCACCATTTTGAGACCCTTTTGTCTCTTTAAAGGTCCCTCTCTTCACAGTCAGTTCCATCAGATTCTCGTTAGGACCCAGAAGACTGATAAGAACCTCTACAGCAACCAGCGGAGGCGTCAGCATCAGCACTGGCCGATAGGTGTCGCTGAGGAACAGCAGGAAACGCAGAGAGATGATGTCGGAAGATGGGTTAGAGGACATAGGTCCAGTAGCGGTGTACCAGAGGTAGGCCAGAAACACTGGAAGAACAAAAATGGGAGATGCTGAAGAGTTCATTGATTTTAAAACAAAAAAACCAAACAGAGGTAGTTCTGACTTACAAAAGATGGAGAGGTCGGTGAAGAATAAGAGACAGCTGCAACAGAGGGTGACGATGGACAGAGGGCGTTTGAACAACGGCAGACATGAAAAGTTGCACAGCACTTTGCAGCCACACAGAGCAACAATGACCTCCAGAACACCATCCATTCTAGTGCCTGATTACATCAAATTAAAGAGAGAGTGTTTGGCAAAGCTTCACGCCCTTAATTACATCACAAACTTGGTAAGACATGCAGAGTGCCGGCAGCAGCAGAGAGAGAGAGAGGCTCCTGGAGTGCTAGCGTGCAACAGGATTTTCATGCTAACTGGTAAGTCACTTCTTATCAACATCTAACTCAGGCCAGATGTGGCTCTTTACCAGATATGACAGGTTTGAAAAACCAGGGCCCTCATTTATCAACCGTTCTTACGCACAGATCTGTGTGTAAAGGGTGCGTACGATCATTCCTGGGCAAAGTGTGGAATTTATGAACTTGTACTTGTGCTTAGAAATGTGAGTAAATATAAGAACAAGCTCTGACCATGCGTACGCACAGAATCTAGTGGTAGAACAGGGAAACTGCAATACTGAAAGTCTCAGTTCTGCATACACATTGCAATAAAAACACCATCACAAAACGAATTTAATTATGTCAATAGAAATAGAGTTTCAGTCCATTAATGTGCAAATTGCTGACAAAGCATCCCTCTACAGGAACCCCCAATACCATATGTCACTTTCTCCCATGCAGTATTCTTTTTTTATTGGTTACCCCGCTGAGAGAACCAAACAGCAATTTTTGGTTCATTTCGACCTCGGCAACCGGGACCTCGATCTCAGTTTCATTGAAATTTCTTTTTTTTAATCTCTTGGCCATTATTTTCGGGGGAAAAACAAGGATTATCTGCATGGTTTTGAAAGGATGTGGTGTTACCAAATATGGTCAATTGAGGGCGTTTCTGAATGCAAATGACTATGAAGGGGCACGAGCAGCTGAGTAAGAACATGTGGGATTTATCAACATTGGTTACTTACAAACATGCGTATGACTGGCCTCCGCACGTTTGATAAATCCGGATTTCATTCGTAGGATGGAATTTAGAAAAGTTTCTACGAACGGTTGATAAATGAGGGCCCAGGAATGTCAGCACTCCAGGAGCAGATTTCTCTCCCCACTCCCTCCGCCCTGTCAGCAGATACAACATAAATTATAGACAATTTACATTTATAACACTTAGGAGTCATTTGAGCACCAGCTTTTCATTGACCATCCAATAGGGGCAATCAGTAGCGTAATGGTTAGGGAGTCGGTCCCGGGATCAGAAGGTCATTGGTTCAAATGTTGGACTGGTAAAGGTACCACTGAGGTACTCATGAGCAAGGTACCATCCCCAAGCACTGCTCCCCATGCGCTGCCGAAGTTAGCTGCCCGCTGCTTTTTCACGCATGGGTCAAATGCAGAGGTCATATGTGGTTGTGGTGTGCTGTGCTGAGTTCACAATGTCAAATAATCATTCATTTTCACAATATCCAACTGCCATTTATAGCACAAGAGGAAAACAACAAAAGTAACTTGTTACTTCACGATCGTTACAAATTGGCAAAGCAGTTAAACAACAGTCCGTAATTGATATCAGTTCATTTAAGGGAGATGTAATGGCAATTACAATTTCTATGTAACTTTAAAGAGTTCCACAACAGCTTCTTATATGATCTAAACAAAAGAATTTACACTTAAAGGTATTGTCGCACTTCCATTGTGATGTTGCTGTTTGCAGCACTTGTGAAGTCACATGCGTTTTGTATATCTGTGGCACGTCAATGAATGTGGAATGTAAAATGTGGAGCATGTGTTGTCGTGTTGCTGAAAGTGTTTTCTAAATTTGTCTGGTGTCTTGGTGATTGAAGTGTATTTACATACCCGTTCTGAACTTGATTAGGATGTTTTAGAGAAAGTCGCTTGTGGCAGTCCATAATCAGAGTAAAATCAGACAACTTTGTCCATCAAGATAATGACATTGTGCTACCTTAGAGATGAAAATTAGATGCAATTTTGTGAAAACAACATTCGCTTTGTGGAGATCGGGGTCATTTCTGGGATCTGACCTTCAGGGGTGCTCAGACCCCAGTGCTAACAGAGGCTTTTGGCTTGAACAATGCGGTTGCCATGTTTAGTCCAGATTTAAGGTCTTTTAGAAACGGCTTACATTTTCAAACAAAAGCCGGCTGGTTATAGGCTTACCATAAAGGCTGTTAGCAAGATATCGTCTTAAAATTCATCTGGTGGGCTAGGTACGATAAGCCTACTGTATTGTTGCCCAGTAACAAAGTTGTTTTCTTGAGATCATGAGATCGTGAAGTCGTGATCTTGAGATAATTCCGTTATTTCTAAATCATGACGAGAAACCACTTGTGATATCAAGAAATTAACTTTTGATAACATCGAGAAAAGAAGATAATGATAATGAAAAGGATTATTGCACTGGGATCTCTCAGCCTCTGTAGCTGTCAGCTCAAGAGGACATGGAATAGTTCAATGTTAGGTTTTCCATGGAATCGTTTTTGAAATGAGGATGTGTAGCATTACCAGGTTTTGGTAAATGTTACATCATCTCCCACCTGGGATGAAGTTTCAAGTGCAGTGTTTCAGTTGTTGGTTTAATGTCCAAAACTATGGTCAAAAAATGCAAACACATGATGAATATTGTGATTTTTATATGCAAATACCATTTTCAATGTAATAAAAATTTTAAAAAATCAGAGATCAAATGCATATTATAGTTTTTGGCCTGTAATGCAACATTTCATGTTCTTTTTGAATGCTAAAATATTTTTTAGGATTTTCTATGCCTGTAGATTGACAGCTACAACATGAGCAGTAGACAGAGATAAAAAGAAACACAGAGAGTAGATCAAAGCAGATCTTTTGTGTTCACTGTCCAATTCAGACTTGTAGTACAAATTAAACCTGAAGTATCTTAGGTCGGCCTAGCTGTCTGCACGTTCAGAGGGCTAAAAGCTTCCATTTTGCATTGAAAATAATTTTGCAAATTAGTTTAAGAACACAGAGCTGGGCGAAAAGGATGACGTGTCAGCCTGATGAATAGCCTGAGTGATCTGTATATTTTTATGCCCATTTTTGAGGCTGATTTGTGTTGCATCACGTCAAATCTTACAGCTGTATTTGTATAAGGACAAACCGTTAACGCCTCGTGCTAAAGACTTGCAGTATATTGGCAAGATTCTTAATGTAATAAAAAAATAAAGGTAGCAGAATTTTCCTTAGCACAAATATTTTTCTTTAGTATTTCACAATAGAATTTTTTCTTTTACAATGTGGAGCTTTTACAAGTTCCTAATTCTAACATTTACTGGTTTGCAATGAACTTTCTTTGGATTCGGATGGAATTGTCAAAGAATTTTGTTTTTAAAAGTACCCTTATTATCTTTCTTAATGCTTAAGATTAAACTTTTACTGGTTACCAACACATTTTGCCTTTTTTTTGTATTTAAGCATTAAAATGATCATTAAAAAAAAAAAAAAGTTGATAATCTGCCATCTTGCTGACTAAAAATGTGCAAACGAGGGAAGAAAAGCAGATCAAAATGACTCCAAATTACAGTCAGGATTTAGTCCAATTCTCAGTGTAGATTTGAGTTTAACTCATAATGAAGTTCTAATTTGCAGATTTCAAGCTCAGTTTGACTCACTCCAGCAGCTGCTCAGCCTGAACTTACCTCCAGTGATGATGCACTGATGTTTTGGATCACATGCAACAGTCCAGGGACCAGGTGAGAAACTTGCTGAGGATTTTGAAAGAGGAATAAGAGTTAGTAGAATCTCACCTGGCAAGTACGTTTGCAGTGCTGTGTGTTTCCCCCAGCACATGTCTGTACAGGCCACCCATCCCGACTCATCTGAACCATTAGGGCGTGTCTGTGTTTGGTTAAACAGTAACCGGTTCATCTTCTCCTTTGCATGTGAGCCGAGTTTGCAATTATGTTCTGTGTCTCTGTGTGTTTAAGCAATCATTCAAATAAAATGAGTGATTGTGGCGCCTTGATTGACCCCAAGATTTTGGGGGTATTTAATTTCAAGAATAAGTATGTAATGCGTTTAAGTTTAGGACAAATCCCAGAAATGTATTCAGGTCAGAAGATGGATTAACTTGACTTGCGAGGAAAAAAGTGGCAAATGTTGGGAAATACCGCCACCTAATGTTGGAACTTGAGCAATGCAGAAAAACGATCAAAGATAGAAAGATAGTAAAATAAAGTTAAAATAAATAGTAAGAAGTACTAAAGATCAGTAGAACTTAATTAAGGATGTGATAAAAATGGTGTCTCCCCACACTGTGGAAACAAATCAGCCAATTAAGTTTCGTACAGCATAAATATAGCAAATATAAGTAAAACACTAAAGATTTAGAGCATTTACAAGGTAAAATCTGACATAAAACATTAGTTTTCAGGCAGTCCCCAACAGAGTTCAAATTTATATTTAACTGCGAAATAATCATAAAGAAACAAGTGACAAATGTTTGCAAATACTGCTATCTTGTGTTGGAACATGAGCAATGCAGAAAAAGGGAATTCTTTTATAAATTTTAAAAATTACTATCGCTTCATTAAGTATATAATACAAAACTATTTGGCCAACTATTTTTTAAATAAATTAAGTAACATTCCTAATAGTAGCAATACATTTGTATGTAAAATCTATATAGAAGAAATGAAGAATGTTTGAAAACACTGCCACCTTTTGTTGGAACATGGTCACTGCACAAAACTGTGTGAAAACTGGTAAGACGTTGTAGATATAATTCATCTTCATCTTATATTTTTGGATATAATTTTTTTTTTTTAAAGCGTTACTTCCCTAAACTGTGGAAATAGGTTGTCTGGAATAGAAATTTAAAGCGGAGAAATGTTTAAATGGAAATAAATTAATGATAATAATAATATAAATAATCAACAGTGAATTGAAGTTCTTAATACTTATCGATGCACACATTTCTCACATTGGTAAATGATTTGAAATATGAATTGTATTCATTAAATCGGTATTAGTCGTAACTGACTGGCCCACGTCCTGTTTTGAAGCAAAATTATATTTATTGTTGCTTTAGTATGTCAGCTTATGTTTACTATTGTATATGTGCGTCATTAAAAATAGCTGTTTTCCTAATTTAAGTGGTTTTTAAATATTTTTAGGCTCATTCTGGATTAAATCTCCATTGAGCCTGCAGCACCCAGAAGTGAACGACAGGCGACCCGGAAGGTCTGAACTCCGACTGGAGCCAAGCTGAAAGAAACATCTTTACCTTTTTTTATTATTAAAAAACAGATTTAATCCGGAGCCAAATTGATCGCGGTATGTATGAGCTTCTTTGTTTATTGTTGCGTTTGTCTTTTTTCGGGATTTCGGGCTTTGCATTGAAATGTCTGTTATAGTTGTGCCATCGTATGGGCAAAAAAGTTCAAATACAAAAAAATCTAAAGCAGATGGAGATTTGGAAAAAGAAAGGCTTTGCATGTGTGATGCATTTAATCCGATTGCTATTTTAATGTGAAATGCATCGGGGAAGGTTAAAAAAGGGGGATGGAATGGTGGTGAACGAGTCGGATGCTGGTAAAGCATCGCAATTTTGTGCAGCGTGATTGTTGTAGGAAGTCTGGAGGGTTTTCCTCTCGCTCGCTCTCTTTTTTTTTTTGCTTCGAGCCGGGCTATTCAAACCTGCAGATCTAAAGTAAACAATCGGCCGAGCTCTTAATGCAAATAAACGCGCGTCGTCTTTTAATTCGAGATGCGATCAAAAATTTCAGCGCCGACTGTTTTTTAATGACGTGCAAAATGTGGGATCTGCAGAATATGGCGCCGTGTCCTTATAAAAATAAGACGGGCTGCCATTTTTGTTTTCCTTTTGTCTGAAATTTTTAATAAAACTGTCTGAGAATGTGGGAGAGGCCGCTGGAGAGGGAAAAGCGGCGGTGGCGGCGACGGAGGATCCAGCTGCAAATCTGCGCCTTTTAAAACACAGCCGCGGTTTATTTTTTTGCACAAATGTAAACGCTTACAAGGAAAAAAAGAGACCGAGAAAAGAAGGAGAAGAAGAAGAATAAAAAAGGGGGAGGGAAAAAAAAAGTTAAGGAGGTCTAACTTTTTAAATCTCGCTTTTCGGACAGCATTTTGAGGGACGTGGAAGCCGTCGACAGCGATGTTTGTACGTATACAGCGCATTTTAAAGCCATCTTTAATGTACTCGTTTTATTTTATTTTTCTTTTTGCGAGATTATTCGAAGGATTTGCTGCTGATTTACTCCATCCAATCAGGAGGGAAACGGTGTGTGTGGGAATGTGGTGTCTAAAAAAGAAGAAGGATAAAAATACGTAATTTTTTTGATAGATTTTTTGGGAATGTGTCCGTTTAGGATTTTATGTGAATGTTCATTGTCATGTTAAACATATTTTATGTATAATTCTAATCATTTTTCAATGTAAAGCGTATTATTCCTTGTGCAAATACCTTCAATAGCAGATGCTGGTTCAAACTTCCAATTTTGGAAAATGGATAAAATCGCAGAATTATTGTCTCATAATAAAACTACAAAATGAAAAAAAAAATTATGATTAAATATTTCCATAGTTGTCCTTATTATCCAGCAAAGTTAATTTCATCTTTAAACAGCGTTTAATTTTACGGTTATATTCAGTATGATTATATTTTGTGATTGTGTTATGACTTCACAGTGTGTCGTTTTAGTGGCATAACTGCGCATGCGCACTAGTCACAAGCATAAATACGTCAAAACTCATTTTTGACATATTTTAAAAGCCTAATCTGCAGTTTTAAAAAGTTTTTAAGGATGGTTCACATTCTAAAAAAGATCACAGTGAAAAGTTTAGTTTTTTAAAAATTATACACCAAGTACAAAATCAACCTGGTCCTTGTGGAATTAATCATTCTATTAATTAATTATTATTATTATTAAAGATTAATAAATCTTTGCAAAAAATCATGTATTTTTTATATTACTATTGAAAAAAAAGAATACATATTGCAATATCAATTTCATCCAGCCCGTTTATGAATATAAAGTACAATCTAACTATGTTTTCAGTAATTAATAATAAATAAGTAAAACACTAATAAACAGGATGTCAGGCCTGTGTGATATTGAGAATAAATGTAAGATTTTCTGGGCTGTATTTCAATTTAAAAACAGTATTTTGTTCCCTAAATAACTTGAACAGCGTTATTTGGAAGGAACTAATCCTTCCAGGATGATTGGGGTAAATTTGTAGAAAAAAAAACACTAAGTTATGAAAAATATCATTTATCTCATTTATAATTGCTCACATCACAGTGGTGACACTGAAACGATATATCGTGCAGCCCAAATAGATTTAGCATCCAGTTATCAGGCGCCAAATCTGATTTATTTTTTTTATTTTTTTCCCGACAAGCCACATGGACCTCTGGTAATCTTTCCACACAGTGCGATTATTTTGGGAATATCATTTTCATGCATTGTGCTTTTCTTCCTACAGCACCATGCATGTTTTGGCAGCGTTTAGCCAGGCTCCAGTCTGTTTGACTAACGCTCTGCACAGAGAACTTCACTTCTCGTCAGCCAAAAATAATAAAGCTGATATCTCTATGGCACAGGGACCGCAGACTTAGAAGAATATTTCTCTAACGATGGCGGCGAAGGGGCGTCTGTTTCGCTTCCTGTGGGCCCCACCGGGTGTGAAAAAGACACGCAGAACTATCATCTTTAAAATGAACAGTTAGGAAGGTCTGGTCCACCGGTTGCACCAAAACGTGTGAGCCGTATTTACAGTTTAAGCCTAAGTCTTGTTTTTAAAGCATGTTAATGTACTTCTTTCATTTACTTCAACGTGATTTGAATTTCAAACTAACTTATAAGTATATATTTGTTATGAGGCTGTGTTATAGAGTACATGTGTTTACACCATACAGAAACCATATGTATTGAAATTTGCTAAATTAAAATATATTGTGGTTCTTTCCAGAGATATACCGCGTAGTACAGATACAGTATATCAATTATAACATTCACACAGAATGTAGGGTTTTAAGTGAAACTGTTAACAGAAATTTATTACCGAGAGCAATACAAAGCTAAAACTAGACTTAAAAAATACGAGTAGTAATGATTAGCAATACAATTTAATTTTAGCAACTAAGCTTAAGTTCCAAAGTTCAACCAGATGTCATTTTTACAACCTCTGAAACGTATTAACACACTCACTTTTAAACATAGCTGTAGTTACAACAGACGTAAGCACAAACCCGGAACTTTTCTGTGTCTGGTAGAACTGGATGAGATAAGGAACGAATGGGGAATTTTCTCTGGATTATGTCTCACAAAAGTGCTCCTGAGGCACCACAAAAGAGTGGGATTTTGGGGGTTGGGGGTATGGGTTTCTGCATTGCTTCAGCTCATTCAGTTTATAATGTGTATATTGAGTTCATGTTCAAGGCTGAATCAGCAAATGATTATAGTTTAAGTTTATTGATGACTTCATTCACTTCTACTTGGTGTTATCATTAAGTATTTAGGTAGTAGAGATAAGTGAGGGATTATTTGTTGTTGTGAACGCACCATAGCACGGCACACGGTGCACCACAATCAAATATGACCCACCTGTGAATTAGCAGTGGACAGCTTATAGTTTGGCAGTTTATAGTTTAGCTTGCTCATGAGTACGTCAGTGGTGTACCTTTTACTGGTCCAGAACTTGAATCATCGACCTTCTGATCATGAGGCCAACTCCCACACTGTTATGCTACCTACTGCCCCCAGTATTTCTGAGCTTTGTTATTTTAGCATTTAGCATAAAGTCTTTATCTGAAATGACAATATATTTTGAAATGGAGTAATCAGTAAAATAGCACTTGAAAATCTTTTTGATTTTTTCAGGTCCTGGACTGCTACTAAACCTGAGAGTTTGATGAATGTGTAAAAAGGTGAAACAGAGCAGTGTTGGTAGTGTAATGGTTAGTGAGTTGGCCCTGTGATCAGAGGATTGCCAGTTCAAGTCCCCGACCAGTAATGTTACTACTGAGGTATTCGTGAATAAGCTACCGTCCCCCCAGCACCGCTCCCCAGGTCAAATTTCGTGCTGTGCTGTTTACAATAACAAATAATCCCTCACTTACATTCAGATTCACATATGGATTAAAAACACAATACAGTGACTTTAGTGTGGGAATTTCTTCACATTATTTGTTCTGGATATAACTGTCATCGACATACTGTCTTTGTGAAACGTCTTTAAACTGCATGAGAAAACGAACATCATGTCCCTGAGTTTGTTTGTTCACCTCACAGAGAGAAGAGCTGAACTCAAGTTTTTTGGGCTAATGAGCTAGAACACAGAACACAGAACACATACAGTATTTCAGCCTGTGTCTCTGCATCTTATTCCAACAAATATTTAACATGCAAGTTATTCCCTTTATTCAAGAGCTTAATGAGATGTTCCAAAGACTCTTCTTCTTTTAATGAGACTTCAATCGTAATACTTATCTGAATGCAACATTGGCACTGTATGTTGTTGAACGTTTTAGAGTTGAAATTCATGAATTGAACATGCAATGGTGTGTAATGCTCTGTTGACTTCTGGTTGTTTCTCTGTTTATTCCAGCATGGCTGAACCACGCTTTAATAATCCATATTTCTGGCCCCCACCTCCCACAATGCCTGGTCAGGTAATTTTTCCTCTTGCACCAAAAACAACCATTATTAAGATCTCAAGATGGACCGCTTGGGTGAAGCTGATGAAAACAAGAATATCGGCTGATGTATCATTGGTAGTGTTGTGACGAGACACTTGGCTCACAAGACGAAATTATACACAAGATCGGCGAGGCGAGATTTTAACACTAAAAGTTCAGTGATGAAGCATATGACTGGAATACAGCCTTTTATTTGAGTGAAAGACAAGTGAAAAGTGTATTTAGTGCATCAGTTTACTGGACTCTCTCTTGTATCATGCATCTCCTCACACCATTACTGTGCATCAATTTTAAAAATCGTATTAAATCATCAGATTGCACATAAAATCAACACATTAGAGGTGCAATCCCTGCAAAATGAAAATAGTTACTGGCTGAAAAATTTACACACAAAATCTTCAAATAACCCACAACTCCCCACAGTTTTGGTTTCGTCCTGGGAAAAAGTGTATTAATATTCGCTATCTGACCTTGTTACCGTATTAGAGACCTGATTGGAGCCAAAATCACCCAATCAACTTCTTCCAAGCCTGTGATTGGCTGTTTTTTTGTCACAGGTATAACACAGTACCAAGTTGAGCATATGTAGACGCTGACGAAAATTCCACAATTTTGGCACTAAAACGATGCCGTAATATTCTTTTCGCCTCGATGAGAAATAATGTTGCATTTTGGTATCGCGAGATCTTGTCACACCCGTAGTCATTGCATTTGTATTCTCTACGTCAGTTCTTCTGCACTGAATTGATGTTCTAAAATTGGCCAAAACGGCCAACAGATGTGTCGAGAGAACGCCTGAATCTCTCCTCAAATGTGACTAGATCTTCTCACTGTTTCAAGCTGGACAACCTCGTCCTAATCAACAAGATCAAGGAGCAGCTGATGGCCGAGAAGATCCGCCCGCCCCACCTGCCACCCACCTCCGTCTCGTCCCAGCAGTCCCTGCTGGTGCCCCCGAGCGCTACGGAAGCGGGTCAACACGGCATGTCGGTGCCCAAACTTCAGCAGATGCCTGGCCTTCATGCCCACAGCCCCACGCAGCCGGACATCGCCCTGCACGCAAGACCGGCCTCCAGCTCTGTCGCTGGTAAAAATCCATATACCCTTCTGCTGCATTTCCGTTTGCCCATGCCTTTAAAATAAAATCGAATAAAAAGTCTTTGAAACCGAAAGAAAAATTTGAGCCTGGAAGCTAGGGCTGGAAGATACAACCTTGAATCAGTATCATGATTAATTGAAAAAATGACCTCAGTTGTGATTAATGAAGGATTATTATTATTTATTTATTTATTTTTGCTGTCATTTAGTGGTTCTGAATGTTGAATATATCAAATAAACAGTTGTTCCTTTCCTTACACCGAAAATAATAATGAAGATTAATTAAATGGGAGGATTTGTGAAAGTGAACATTTTGCCTAGCTTGTGGTTTGAGATTGTACCAATCGTTATATTGGTCTAATAACAGCTGAAATAGCTGGCGGTATCGGTGGCATTGGGCCGATCTATGAAGTCGATGTGTAAAGTTTAGCTTTCTCTGTTTGCGTATGCGCACACACACAATTAGTTATGCATGGGAAGAGGCACTGCGGTAAAGCTAGTTTATTGTTCGACATTTGTGTTAATTTCTACATATTTATATGACAATGAGCAGTACAAGCAATGCAACACACTGCAACCCCAAGAGCAAATCACATGATCATACTGTTTAATTTCCTTAACACCACCAACGTTTGCTCTTGATCTCTGTGTTCCTGATGGTTTTAGCGCTGCAGGATTAGGCACCATCCCAAAATTACACAACTGTTTAAATAAAGAATTTTCGAGATGTTATTTTAATAATGAGTAATTTAGCTTATATATATATATATGTATATGGGTGTGTAAATGTTACATTGTTTTAGTTGGAAAACAGTATTTAAGTCGAGTAGTTTCCTAAGCGTAACAGAATATTCTCCTCACAGAGCAATACACAACTTGTTCATTAAAAACTGCTATCGGATCGGTACTGGAACTGAAAAAGATGGATCAATGCATGTCTACTTGTGGTGTTACATTATGCCCCAAATGTCCCAGTATTTTTTTTTTTTTAATGGCAATTTAAGTTACAGTAGAGAACATATTTTCCCTATTTTTCTTCTCATTCACAAGCCTTGAGAAGAGAGTCACCATTTTTAGTCCCCAACCACACAGCAAAACGGCAAAAATAAAAATATTCAAGTAAAAACGTAAGACGTACCTCTGTTTTGGCAGCCCTCTGCTCAGAGTCTCGACAGCAGCTTTCTTAAGAGACAAGGACACGTCAATGTTGAGATGAACTGTGGAATGTGATCGTCTGCATCTTCTTGCGTGGAACCCGGGGGGTGGAATATTATTGATGTAAAAGTTGGAATGTTGTTGGTGCAAACAGCAGGACTGATGGCCTTGTGGAGCTCTCAGTGACTCCAGAGCCAATCTGGTCACAGTGACACGGACACAGATTAGTGGAACTTTGGCACTCAACTCTGCCTACACACTCGAAACAACATAAAAAATGGGTGTTTTACTGTCAATCGTGTAAAAATATAGGCAAATTGTTGCTGTTCCACATGAGTGTATGCGGAGTGTGTTGGCAGAGTTGAGCATGCACAGACACCAGATCTTGCTTGCGAAAGTTCCCATAATCAGAAAAAACAGTATACTGTATTGAGATATATATATATATATATCGTTATCGGGATATGAGATTTTGATCATATCGCACAGCCCTAGTCGTCGTATTTACTGTAGCTGGAACACAGATTTCGCGAGGCTGAAGTGTTCCAAATCACTGCTAGGATGAAGTGATTAACATTGATTAACATTCATATTAGAGTTCGATCAACAGGTTACATTTTGACCGTATGATGTAGAAATAAAATATCAAAACATTTCCCTTTACGTTTGCCGCAGGACGTATTCTTGGTGACGTCAACCTGAATTTGGACGACAAGAGTGCCATCAAAGCCAGAGGACTGTGGGAGGACTGGCATCTACGACAAATTATAGACCAGCCGTCTAGAGTCAACCATCTCTCAGGTAACGGCACAAGCTTTCACACGACAGGATACGATAGTACCAAAGAAAAACTGATCTTATAAAGAATGGTTCACATTTGGGAAAAAATTATCACAGGAAAGTGATTTTTCAACATACTGTTGTTGAAGATACACTTCAGTACAAAATCACCCCAGTAATTCAGAAGGTACTGCTCCTTGACGTATGGGCCAAATACAGAGGTCACATATGGTTGTGGTGCCCGCCAAATAATCACCCAATTAATTCATGTAATATTTTTACCTCTCAGTGCTGTCACCACGGACGGGGAACCAGAACGCGTCGGATGCCGTGAGCATTGCCACGCCGACGTCCAACTCTACCAGCAGCAGCAGCCAGGCGCGTCAGGCTGGAGTTCCGTCCCCCAGCCTGGTCTCGGGGCTGGCCTGCGGGGTCGGCATGGAGGCCATCAAGAGCGGTGGGGGACTGGTGGGGCTGCTGGGGCCTCCGCCCAAATGTGTAGGACGCGGACGCAAGAAGATCAAGGCAGAAAACACCTCAGGGCATCTGCTGGTGATGCCGTACCCCATCTTGGCGTCGGGAGCCGAGCAGTCGTCCGTCACCATCACTGCCAAAGAGGGAAAAACGTACAGGTACGGAGACGGTTTTTAAGGTAAAAAGGCTAGAATCTTGGTGCCTTTTTTACGACTAGAACCAACTCAGATCGACTTAGAATGAGATCTACATTTGGGCCGATATTTAGCATTTACATTTTACATAAATATATAGTTTTAAAATTTTGGTTGGAAAAATATAGGACCTGGAACAAATCTAATTGTGACATTCCCAATGCTAGATCGTTAACATATCAAATTTTTGCTTAACGATAGTATGCCATTGCAAATACAACAAATACACCCAAATTAAAGTTTAAACCCTTGTTTAGTGGAAAAATTACATATATATGATGGTCTCTGTTGTTTTCCCCCGCTCAGGTGTAAAGTTTGCCCGTTGACCTTCTTTTCCAAGTCCGACATGCAGATTCATTCCAAGTCGCACACCGAGGCAAAGCCGCATAAATGTCCTCACTGCACCAAGTCGTTTGCCAACGCCTCGTACCTGGCGCAGCACCTGCGCATCCACCTGGGCGTGAAGCCGTACCACTGCTCCTACTGCGAGAAGTCCTTTCGCCAGCTCTCACACCTGCAGCAGCACACCAGGTTAAAAATACTGCCCTTTGGGTTGGAGGTTCTGCACAGCATTTTCACGCTAGTTTGTGTTAGGGACACTTGAGGGCTCTTTTCGGCTTAGTGTTAATTCATTAGCAAAAGGTAGATCTGTGTGATATGACCAAAATCTCATTTCATATCATGATAACAATATATATCACAATATAGTACATTTTCTGTAAATTCAGTGGAAGCTTCACAAGCAAAATCTGGTGTCTGTGTACGCTCAACTCTGCCTACGCACACTCTAAACACTCCGTATATGGAACGCCAGAGGTGCCACAATTCGCCTGTGTTTTTACACAGTTGACAGTAAAACAGTTTTGATGCCGTTTTATTAATTATAAACTGGGGTTTTCTGTGGCGCTCTAATTTACCGGTTCATTTCACGCTGTTGAAAACGTTGCTTTTTGCGGCGCTCGAGTGACCTGTGGTCAAACACCGTTTTTCACACCGTAAAATGGCTGTAAAAGCGTAGTTTTTTACGACATTCTAGTAAGGTGCGTATAACGGCAAATTGTGGCAGCTCCTGGCATTC
This sequence comes from Distichodus sexfasciatus, assembly GCA_032718565.1. NCBI lineage: Eukaryota > Metazoa > Chordata > Actinopteri > Characiformes > Distichodontidae > Distichodus > Distichodus sexfasciatus. The sequence continues at coordinate 1,695,819 of JAVGVS010000064.1, read as the reverse complement.
CATAGATCTAAGTGTGAGTTGAGCACACGCAGATCAGATTTTGCCTTCAAAATATCCATTGCATGCACAGAATTAAGGTGCAAATAGTAGTTCTCATGGTATTCTCTGTGTCTACATCTATGAGACTGCATGGTGACTACTGCAAACCCTCATCCAAACCATGAACAAAGATTGCGTCTCACGAAATAAATGAGTATAATATGAAACGATAAACGTTTTCATTTCGTCATCTGATAGATTTTGACATATTTCACAGCCCCACAATAAGGTGACTGCCCTTTTGTAAAAGAATGATGAACATTAACGGTGCAAATGTTTATTAAGCATAGAGGCAGGTCTGCAAACCTCAATTTTGTGTTAGTAATTTGTCTTTCTTATCCCAACCTTGTGCAGAATTCATACAGGCGACCGGCCGTATAAATGTATCCAGCCCGGCTGTGAGAAAGCCTTCACACAGCTCTCCAATCTGCAGGTAAGACAGCTGATGTTTCAGAATTGAACAGTTGCCGCTAGTTTTTACACTGCGTTCGTGCTTACTCTTGCATGCCAGATCATTTGAACGTAAAGATATTTGTAGTGAAAGGTTTGTGTTTTCTCTTTTCAACAGTCACACCAGAGATCGCACAATAAGGACAAGCCATACAAGTGTTCCAACTGCTACCGCACCTACTCGGACTCGGCGTCCTTGCAGATTCACTTAGCCGCTCACGCCATCAAGAACGCTAAGGCTTACTGCTGCAGTATGTGTGGCAGGGCCTACACTTCAGTAAGTCTGGATTCTTCTAAATGTTTCATGTAAATAGCAGAAATGCACAAGGTTATCGGAATCATAACGGAATCGACCAGATTTGCCTGATATTTTATGACGCAGTTATTGCACATCGGAAAGATAGTGTTTGTGCCAGGCATGTCCGAAGTCTGAGGTGGGATTTTATACGGCCCACACCTTCTGTCTTAAAATGTATGTGTGGCAAATTCTATGGGAAAATTCTGAGCATGCAGTGGAACATTTGCACGTGAAATCTCTTGTCTTTGCGTGCTCAACTCTGCCTGCACATGTGTACAATTGCGTATTTACCTCACTTAGCTAATGTGAGCTTGCACATGAGCTGTGTCCTGAGCCGCATGCTACTGCATTTAATAGTATGGTAGGTAAGGCTCCTATTGTATATCATATGGTAATATGCATCTCAGGAAATAGCTGGGGTTGTAGCTTAACGGCTCCAGGCACTAGGTAGTGCACATGGAGTGTCACACTTGCCCTATTAGACTGCATAGGGTGGGTAGTAACATTTTCTTAAAATGTTGTGCACTACGCTGGAAATGCTCCGCCCTTGCTCCACTCGGCTTTCACGCTCACTTAACTTGCCGCTGTGTTAGAAACGTCAGAATTACGGCTTTATTTTTGTGCCAAACCTCTGAGGGTGCAGTGAAACTTTGGTGAGCAAAATATCATGTCTTTTACGCACTCAACTCGAGTCTGTCTTCCTCATTTATCAGCATCGGTATTGGCAGTTATACGCATGAAAAACGTTGGATATCATCATCAGCCAATAATTCCCGTATTGTGCATGATTTTTCTAATTTGTAACTTGGGTCCACATATTATTTCATGATTTTAGTGAGTGATTATTAATACACTATCGTACACGGTGCACCACAACCAAATCTGACACATTTGATCCGTCCGTGAAGGAGCAGTGATCAGCTGTTTTGGCAGCAGTGCTTGGTGATGGTACGTTGCGCATGAGTTCTTCATTGATATCTTTACCGGCCTGGGACTTGAACCGGGGACCTTCTGATCAGGAACCAACCCCCTAACCGTTACACTACCAACTGCCCAACTATCAAAAGAGCTGTCTAACACCAATATGACGAATGAAGTGAAAATATGTTTGGTGTGGTTTTATGAAGTTCGAAGATTCTTCATGGTTTTCTGGCACACATCTCACTGTGAATGTTGTCATCATATTTGAGTGACATTTTGGCGTCTTTTCCGTCGTCTTTTTTTCCCTTGTAGGAGACATACCTGATGAAGCACATGTCCAAACACACGGTAGTGGAGCACCTGGTGACCCCTCACTCGCCCCCCAGGACAGAGTCCCCCAGCATTCCCATACGCATCTCTCTCATCTGAGCTGCTCTTCCTCACGTGACACAGTGTCGGTCATAATCCATCCCAAGATAATCCAACCACACCTCACTTTTAGCGCTGGCATCACCGTTGGCGACGCCCAGTTTTCATGGGATACATTACGAAATGTGTTCAGCGATCTTCATAATGCCAAGTTGTATTCAGTTTTGTTTTTACTCATGCATTCGCCCCTTCTCTACTCTTGGCTCAGTAGAGTTTTGGGAGTAGTCAGGATATCCAAAGACAGTTTCGCAGCACTTTAAGGCACGTGGCATCGGATGAAGAAATATTCTCTTTTTGACAGTAAAGGCATCGTTCTTGGCAGCTAAATTTCTAGTCATTAGTAATCTTCTAACTTCTACTTTTTGTCCTATTAATAACCGTTAAGCTCAAAATCATGCCTAGATTTGAAGCGTGGACCAACATCTTTTTCATACATTTTGCAATCTTATTTCCTGTGTTAGGAAAGTCTCAATACGAAGATTTTCACTTTGGGTGAAAAGAATGGTTGTTACTTTTTATATTTAGATGTTTCCTTTCAGAAAACGCAAAATTGTTTTGTCATCCTGTGTTTATGCATCAAAATGAAATGTTAACAGATTGACACGTTTAAAGGATGAATGCTTAGTACTTTCTAATTGTGCTTCAGTGCCAAAAACGGAGAACAGTACAGCATAAGATGCTGCTATCTCTGAAGTCTGGTGTACATAAACACACACAGCCCATGATATCAGATCAGCCTCTTTTGGGGATTATTGCGTGTCCAGCATTTCACAAGTTACTGTCTTAACGTTTACCTTGTACATATTTGTTTCAAATGCCTTTTGGTCTCAGCATTCATGTATTACCATGTCTAGGTATTAACTATTACCATATTATTTTCTATACAGTCAAGCCTTAACTATTTTATCACTAATCGTTTATCACATTTTTATATCCACTTTTACCATATTGGTGTTTTCATTGTACTCACAGTACTGTATTTTGTTTGTTTATTTTTTATTTCTAAGCATGAATACTCTGTAAATAAATGATAAAATACTTGTGTTAACACATTTATATAAAATGTTGTTATTATTACAGATATGTTTTTATTTGTCTTGCATTGTGGTACTCAGATTTTGCCTTGGCTGCTATATGCAAAGTCAAGACTTAGAATGGACTTTGTATAAAGGAGAAATAAATCTGAAATGTGGGCCTTTTTTGTGTTTCATGAAACAGTGACTTGCCTTTAGTTGGAAGATGCAGTGCGGTGAGGAAATTAACATTCAGTAGAGTTGCATTGATTCTCCAGTCAATGATATATTTTTAATCAAAAACATTTAAAAAGAACCCAAATGTACGTGTTAAAAGCCAAACTTCTGACTGGACTAACGTCTGTTATTATACCTTCTGGTAGCCATTAGATGTCGCTGTGTTCATGTTCAATACAAGTCTAGTTTACTGTAGATGATGAGTTTAAACTTGGACTAAAGTTTCAAAAGGAAAAATGTGTAACTCAGCTGTGGACTGAAGCCTAGCTTTACAAGTATGAAGTTGTATTTGTGGACTACAAAGCTCTAATGTAGGTCTCTTTTTTTGAATTAGTGAGTGTGCCAAAAATAATTCTTTAATTTTACAACGTTTTAATATCTTAAGTCTTATCCATAACCACATGCACTGTTGAAAACAAACTCATTATAATCTCATTTAAAACGGCCAGTTAAAACAATCCAACTTTCCAGCAGAATAACTTTATTCAGCAAACCCCCACAATATAGTGAGTTCAATATATTCTGACATTGTGCTTTAATTTGAGCAATTTAGCAATTTGATTGGTTACATATTCTGTTAACAATATAGCTCAAAATATGTAGAGATTTAGATCCTCAGTGTATGACATTTTAGTATATACAAAATATAAAGCTATGCATATTTAACAATGCATTTTAGGAAATACAGGCACAGAAAATTTTGAGACGAACCAAAGCAAGGAGCACTGGAGCCTCTCTGCAAAAGAGTCGGTTAGTTTCATTTTATTTTTTACTTGCAAGTCAGTGAAAGCAACTGGAGAAACCATGTAACATTGTTGTGCTTTATCTTTCCATTCAGCCATCTGCGTAAGATGACTGCCCTGCTGGACCCTGCTGAAATTGAGGAGAGGAACAGGAGGCATATTAAAAACCTTGAAGTTCAGGTTGGGGTGGTTTGCGATCTGTCATATTCTTAGAAATGAAGTTCAAATAGGTTTAGTTTTAGTTCTTACTGACGAATATTCTTTTCCGAGTAAACAAAATGAAAATATTTATGTCCATATAACTAGTTGATGTTATAAATAGTTGGTGAAGCATCATATTTGTTTCTGAGCTGCATATGGAGTGAACAATTAAAGCATTAGAAGAGCTTTAAGAATAATCTACAGCATCATAGCTATCATTATCAGTTAGTCTTAAACCATAAAACCAGTTTTGGAGCCCTATTAAATCATTTTTCTTGGCAGGATGACAAGTAGAAAATGAATTAACCTGCTCCTTTTGTTCATCAATACCTATAATACAAGAGTCCATTAAAAATACAAGTCTATTAATCAATTTTTGATTTGTGTTATAAATGATAAAAAAATTCTTACAAAATATTATTATTTAATTATAAAGGTTGGCTTCTCAAATCTATCAAGAGTCATGTTTCCAAATGAATGAATTTCAAAAGAAAAGATAAATCAGATAATGGTCAGCGCACAGGTTAAAATTGGACCAGAATTTGCATTTGCAGTCCAGGGCCAGAGCAGCATTAGTCCCACAACATGGTGAATAAATACCACCGATTTTCTAGTGCATGATTCATCAGATTCTCTAACCCTGTTTTCATCATGGACTCTCCTCAGCAATTTGTCAAGGCCCAGATCCAAGAGCGGAGACTTCTGAAAAAGGAAATGGAAGCAGCAAATAAGGTCTCTAATCCACAAGAGGAGAGGACGTTGGACAGAAGAAAAGCTTACCAACACAAAAAGCAAAATCAGGTATAAACATGTTTAAGCATTTTGTCACCTGATGAAAATTACAAATTCAGTAACTGGGTTGCCAAAAATGAAGGCAAACTTTTATAAACTTTAGACACTTTAGTGACTGGTAAAATAGTATGTCTGTGTCACTTTTAACATGGACTTACTACATTCTTCCCACACTTTAAATTAGGTTTAAATGATATACAATCTTCATTTAAGAGACACGTTTTCATGCTTCTAGACTGTTCCACAGTTGCTGCAGTGGGAAAGTTTATATTCTGCATGTTGCATGTTTTGGAGTTACAGTCACCGAGCACCATGAAAGGAGACAACATGGATACTAATGGGAGAAATCTGCCAAAGACTAGGTTGGTTGCTGCAAAAAGGCAATGAAAATAGTAAACGCACACGTCAGTGGTTGTCAAATAACATTATGTGGATGCTCATAGGGTTGCACAGAGCAATATTGAGATGTCAGACGATTGCATCACAGACTTCTTAAGCACAAAAGATGTGTATGAACTGACTGTAATATTCATGAAGTCCCCAAAAACTTTACACCAAAATTTGACTTTTGTAGATATCATAGGGATGTCACTTGTTAGCTGAGAAAACCAGCAGAGAAATTGATGTAAGAAGTTTTATCTTTCTCTCTAGCAACCGGCTGACTGTGTCTTCTCTCCTGCATCCGGCCAGATTACAGCAAACAGTGATGGAGCAAAACAAAAAGTTTGGATTACATGTAATATCAGTGATCAGTGGTGAAACAAATGGCAAAAATAATCACATTTATTTGATCAAACACTTTCTGGGATCAGGGCTGGATTCGTCATCATTTTAGCTATCTATATTTACATTAACAACATTTAGATGTTGCTCTTATCCAGAGCGACCTCCATTCTTCTTTATTACAGTGACCGTTTCCCTGAGAGCAACTTGGGGTTAAGGGTCTTGCTCATGGACGCAGAGGCAGTAGTGTTAGAGGTAGGATTCGAACCCATCACCTCATGGTCCAGAGGCAAGTATCCTGAACACTACGGGGCGGTTTCCCAGACAGGGATTAAGACTAGTTCTGAACTATATTTCTTTTTCAATGGAATATCTCCATTCAAAACACTCTGTAATCCAAGACTAGTCTTAATCTCTTTCTGGGAAACCGTCCCTACAGGTCTACACTTCCTTATAGTAGTCAGATCTTATTGCTGGCCCATTCGGAATCATCAGGTGTTTTGTGATTAGGCAAATAACTGCAAATTCCTGAAACATACTTTAAAATGATCAACAATATTTTGATTCACATCCTCGCCTAAAAATAGCCTTTTGCATATGCAAAATGAGTTGAGTGATTATTTCTTGTGAACACACCACCACACCGTACAACGAAATGTGACCTCTGCATTTGACCCATCCATAAAGCAGTGGGCAGCTTTGGCAGCGCCCGGGGAGCAGTTCTTGGGGACGGTAACTTGCTTATGAGTGTCTCCGTGATACCGGTCCCAGACTTGAACCTGCCACCTTCCTATGACAGGGCTAACTCTCTAACCATTACGCCATGCACTGCACCAGTAAAATATAAATGTGTGCCCCCTGTGTTAGGGTAATCTTGGTGCTCAGATCAATGAGCCGTGGCACGCAAGTGAGAGATTAGGAGAGACTAGAAACGCCATGGAGCGTCAGGGTGAGAAAGCGGTGACAACGGAGCGTGCTAAGCAGGTAGGAGAAGAGGTTTGTTATAACCAGTAACTCGTTATGTGTGGGTTTTAGGTGACCATCTCCCTCACATATCTATTCTGATATGTATATTTAACATTGACGCACCTTGCTTTAGAAGTAGGTTTCGGTTCAACTAATTAAATAATAAAAAGTCATTCATCAAGTGAGTCATTTATATGCAGATTGTGTTAAACCGTTCCACAGAAGTAGGATGATAAAAGTTGACCTTCTGCATGTTGTATTTGTGGAGTTACAGCCCCAGATACCTGTTAGGGGCACCATCATGGACGTGGCTGGACACAATTTTCCAAAGTCTAGGTAAAATTTACGAGTATTTGATTTTTAAAAACCCAAAGAGAAACTGGATATAAGACACCCATATGGACTTTCTGTTCAGGCACGCGCGTTCCATGACGTCACTATTGGATCCGGCTGAATTGGAGGAGAGGGAGAAGAAGCGTATTAAAAATAGAGAATTTCAGGTGAGGATGGCGATTGTTAATCCGGAAAGCATTTAGTAGACTTCCATTTCATAATTACAGCGACATTTCAAATTTCCTCTTGTGTTCTCTCACTACAAAATGTCCAGACGTCCAGCTTTCTGGAATACGTTCCTTTAACATCGAATACATTTTATCTCGAATGCGTCTGAATTTTTTGTGTGTGTTTTTTACTGGTGCTAGCGTGACCTTTTGGTTCAGATTGAAGAGCAGAGGCGCAAGAAGGAACAAGAAGTGGCAGCACGCAGGGCCTTGAATCGACAGGAAGAGATGAAGTTGGAAAAAGAACGTGAACTGATAATGGAACAACAAATTCAGGTATAATAGAAGGTGCTGATTTATGTCGAATTCCACTTTACACTATGCAATTTCCTAGTACTTTTATAAATTCAATGCAACTTGTATTAAACTGCTCCAAAAATCTTGTGGACTTACAGTCACAAAAATCTGTGAACGTGGCCACTGCCAACAGCACTCTGCCAAGGATCAGGTTGGTGACTAATTGAGCAAGTGCACAATACAAAAGAAGAAGAAGAAAGTCAGTGTAACACATTTTGCTTGCTTTGTTCAGACACCGTGGCATGACTTCCCTGCTGGATCCGGCTGAAGTAGACAAGAGGGAAAAAAATCGGATCAAAAATATTGAGTTACAGGTGAGAGTATACAGTCGTCCCTCGCCACCTCGCGCTCCGACTTTCGCAGCTTCACTCTGTTGCAGTTTTTTCAAATATATGTGTGTAATTAAATGTACAATAATAGTATGATATTTGTAAAGTCTATTTTGTCTAATATATTGGGTAATACGAGTGTAATGATGACTAAAGGGTGTTATTTCATGTCTAGAAGGCTCTAATAATGTTAAAACCCGTGTTGAGAAGGTGGTAAACAGGTTTTCTATGCTCTAACTACGAAAATATTCCATTTATAAATAAAAAAAACACTACTTTGCGGAAATTCACTTATCGTGGTAGAGTCTGGAACTGATTAACCACAATAAACGAGGGCCTGTAGACTGTACGATAGGGTAAGGAAAAATGGACAAGATATGAGAACATAAAGAGTGTAGACCTGAATCTTGTAAATAATGTTAGACAAAGTAGTTGAATTATTTAGGGGTCTGAAAAGTCACTTCCGGTCAAAGCACCTTTACTGTCTTTTGAAGCTTGTATTATTGAGATAAAAACAAGTACAAGAGGTCACATCTATAATTTGAGCCAAGAAAGTGCTCATTTTCTCGTTTTATCTTTCCCACTTTGTCACAGCATGATCTCAGAGCCCAGATGGAAGAGCAGAAGCGCAAAAAAGAGAAAGAAGAGGCCGAACTTAAGGGCTTAGAGGAAAAGGACAACATGAGGTTGGAAAGACAACACGAACACCTCCGGCAGGAATTCTTAAAGGACCATGGGAAGCAGGTGTGAGAATGAGTTTGTAATAGTTAATTATTAAAGAAAACGACAAGTTTTTGTAGCTGTGACATGAAAACATAAAAGCAAGAAAAAGACGAGTGCGGGTGGAAATGGATTGAGATGTGTGTTCAGTGAGGTGTTCTGAGGTGGCATAAGAACGTTGACTCTCGTGTGAAAACAGGTGAAAGAAGGGGTTTGAGTCTCAAATCCCATGTATATTCTTAAGGTTTTGGGAGGAAACGAATTGTTTCCTATGGGGAAAAATAAACAACACAAAGGAGGGTGAAACAGATGAGTGTGGGTCAACGATTACAGATATGCAAAAAGGCCCAGAAAACCCCACACTTTTTCTGACTGCTGCTCCTCCTACAGTTTTGGCCTATTCTGGTGTGGGGAGCTTTCATACACGTTTTTGATGCACGCTTGTTCACAAGTTTGTCCGTTTTTACTCCCTTCGACTAACACAGAGCTTAAATTTTGATGGTTAACCGCACACCCGCCGTTCTTCACAAACCCACCAAATTCAAGGTCTCATGTTCCTCTTGTAATATCTGTAATCGTCATGACTCACACCCATTTTTTTTTTGTAAAGAATCTTTCTTAATCTTTATCTCCCCTTGCCAGCATGATATTAAGACTAAGATGGAGGTGGAGATGGAGGATCCTGAACGTAAGGCCACGGAGGATAAAGAGGAGACGCGGTTAGAAAAAGAACACAAACACCTTCGACAGGAATTCTTAGAGGCCCGAGAAAAGCAGGTATTTTTAACAGTATAACTAAGCGTGTTGGCTTAGATTTGAACGTGTCCTGCAAGTTTGATCTTTTTATCAAAGTCGCAGAAAGACATTAGAAGGGTCAACAGGGTCGCTTCCGGGAACATTTTACCCACACGGCGCAGTACGGATTTAAAATCGCCAAAACCTGGGAGACGCGTCGATGTGGACTCTACGGCAAAGACAAGGTTAGTCGTTGTATTACGAAACTCTGAGTATGAGATCCACGGAAGCCCCCGTGTAACACATTTTGTCTATGTTCAGCCATGTGCGTTATATGACTGCCCTGCTGGATCCCTCCGAATTAGAGCAGAGGGAGAGGAATCGTATTAAACATGCAAAGTTACAGGTGAGAGTGAAAATTCCCCTCTATCCACGTCCATAGTACTTTAGTTGTTGTACATCAATATTGTAGTTAAAATATTATTTGAGTGCTTTGTAATTGGACTGAATATGATCAATGTGAGTAACTTTTAATCTTTACGTCTCTACAAATACATTAAAACCAGTGTGCATTTTCCTTGAGTGCATTGTCTATAGTCACAGAGAAATGTTCGTTTTTTCTTTGTAAGAAATTCTTTATTTGTGTTAGAATGATCTTAAAGCTCAGATTGAAGAACGAAGGCACAGAAAAGAAAAAGAAGAGGCTGAACGCAAGGGCTACGAGGAACGAGAGGAAATGAAGTTGAAACAAGTACATGAGTGCCTTCGACAGGAGTTCTTAAAGGACCATGAGAAGCAGGTGGTGGATTCTGCTAGTATTACACTCTAATATATAGCTGATGGAAACGGGAAGATGATCCTACGTGTCATATTTATTTTTGGGTTCGCAGTCACAGAAGGCTAGGAAGAGAGTCAACTTTAACACTTCGAGGATCTTTTTGCAGACTCCAGAATTAGAGAAACCTAGGAGGTGTGAGCACGTACACTACTGGGGTCGTTCTGTTTGAAATTTGGGAACCAGTGTAACGCATTTTGTCTTTGTTCAGCCACCGGCATTCCATGACTTCCTTACAGGATCCATCAGATTTAGAGCAGAGGGAGAGGAATCACATGAAAAATACTGAATCACAGGTGAGAGAGGGGATGATCGATCTCGACGTGGCATAAATAAAGGCACGCACCTGAGTTATTTGAATATTTATAGACGAAATTGCAGAATAATTGAACTTTGCGCCATTTACAGTTCTCACCTTAGTAACTGTACTGAAGTCATTTTCTTTGTAAGGAATCTTTACTTAAGACTCAAATGAAAGAGAAAAGCCACGAAAAAGTAGAAGAGGAACTTTCAGAACCAGTCTTGGAGGAACAAGAGGAGACGAGATGGGAAAGTGAAGATAAACATTCCAAGCAGGAATCCTTAAAAGATCAGGTAGGAACGTTTTTAACTAGAGGTCGACCGATATTGGTTTTTCAGGGCCGGTTTCAATACTGATGATAGCTAGTTAACGGGGACGATATTTGGAACCATATGCAAAAAAAGAAAATCTGTCAAAATGTTGAATTTTACAAACACCAAGCTCAGCTAAAACTCTCCTCTCTCCTCTTCTCCTTCTCGGAGATTCACGCTGCGCTGGTGTGTGAGTGTGGTGTGAGTGACACACAGCGTGGTCCGCGGAAGCATTACAGGTGTTTTGTGACATGCAATCCAGTTTCACTATTGAAATCTTTTTTTTTTAATGATTTCATTTTATTTATTTTTCAAAACATTTTAAGATGATTTGGGCATCTTTATGAATAATAAATTTAAAGCAAATATCTAAAAACTGCAATGTAAAGTAATGTAGAAAAATTGATGGGATGCATCGTGGTGCTTCAAGATATCGTATTGAATCGAATGGTTGATCTGATAATCGTAATTGAATTGTGAGAGCAGTGAAAGTTCACACCTCTAGTTGTGGGTGGAAGCAGTGAGTTGAGAGCAAACAGAGAGAAGAGATGGCAGTGGAGCCACAGTAGCGCACCTTGTAATTACTTAATACCGGTGATGGTCAAAGTTAAACACAGATGTCGATAATCGGCAAAATATTGCTCCCCGATAATCGCCCCCTTATAATCGGCCGACCCTTACTTTTAACTGTATAAAATAGCTCAATGTGAAAAGTTGTTCCTGTATGTTTCGTTTTTGGGATTACAGTCACAGAATGCTCAGAAAAGAGTGGACGGGGACAGTTCTGAGGACGTTTTGCAAATGCAGCACGGTACAGAGTTGCAGTCGCAGAAACCTATGAGGTCCGTCAGCTTGGCCTTGCCATGGTGAATTTTTTCAAAGACAAAGTTAGTTGTTGCATAATAAAACAACAATTGAGTCGACCTACAAGCACCACAGGAAGTCCAGTGTTAACGCATTTTGTTTTTCTTCAGCCACACGCATTCCTGGGCTTCCTTACTGGATCCGGAGCAACTGGAGCAGAGGGAGAGGAATCGCATTAAAAATACTAAATTCCAGGTGAGGGCGGAAAAGATTAAACTGTGGTTTAGATGTAAGATGGATAAAGGTACTTGAATTATGTGAATTTTGTTAGACAAACTGGCTGAAGCATATAAACTTTGGCCATCCGCAATCCCCCCTTGAGGAATTATGTTACTGCACTGACCATCACACATCGTTATCCGATTTTCATCCTACACATTTTTCCTGACTGCTACTCCTCCTACAGCTTTTGTGCTAGAATCTTTATCATGACACATCTCACTTTGTTTTGACCCACACTTGTCTTTTTCTTACTTTTATCATCACTCGTTCTGTCCCCATTCTATTCAATACATTTTAATCAAAGTCTTTCTACTCGACCAGGTTTCATGTCACAGCTACAAAACTTGAGCAACCACATTGGTGTTTTCTTGCAGAAACGCATCTCTAGTTGTAGATTGGTATTATTATTAATATGCCCAGCTTGACTATAATTAACAAATCTATCTTGAACTTGCATTTGTAAGTACCGTTAATTATTTTCATTATAATCATTTTGAACCCTAATTTTAAATCCTATTTTTCTTAGCAAGAAATATTTTCTTTTCCTCCAATTTGTGTTTCATTTACACACTACACCATTGGTATTCCTGCCCCATGGGCATGTTTCAGAAAGCAGGGTTTCTCATTTAATTACTATTTAATTAATATTTAAAAATTAAATCTGGCAATTAAACTGTTATTTGGAATATAACTATTGGAGGGCTTTTGACTTTTGTCTTGTGTCAACAGTGAATTCCTGCATTCTGGAATTAACCCTTTCATATTTGATCAGCCTAATCCTGTTTCTCACATCTTTACCTAAACATAACTCATAACAACTGATTTAATATTTTAATGTATTAAGAAAAATAGAAAAATAAAAAAATTCTCCCTTTGTGCCAGTACGATCTTATGATTCAGATGGAAGAGCAGAGGCAAAAGAAGGAAAGAGAAGAGGCAGCACGCAAGGCCTTTGAGGAACAGGAGGAGATGAGGCTGGAAAGAGAGCGTGAACTACTACAACAGAACTTCTTAAAGGAGCAGGAGAAGGAGGTAAAGAGAGTTTTTTAATATTAGAGAGTTAAAAATTTGGCGTACATTGGATGTAGAAAAGTTTTATTGGTTTCATTTTCTGTATTTTGTATTTTTAACAAATTAGTCACAGAAAACGTTAAGAAGAGTCAACATAGACACTACTGGAGCTGTTCCACCAAAGACTAAGTTAGTTGTTGCATAAAAAATAATGTTTGAGTAAGTACTTGGTACAAGAGCCATAAGAGAAGCTGTGTAACATATTATCTCTGTTCAGCCTCCTTCGTACCACAGCTTCCTTGTCACATCTGGTCGGATTGGAGCAGAGGGAGAGGATTGGTAAAAAAAGTACTGAATTACAGGTGAGTGTGGAAATTATTGAGGCAAAATCATTCATTCAAAATATACTGGAGTAAAATGTACATTTCTTTTATTATAATTTGACAAGTAGAGCGTGAAAGTACTCAAAGATACAGTTAAGTACAATCACTTAAGTACTGTACACCAAAATCAGTGAGTGCACACTTCTGCTTATGTGCACAGTTTTTATTTACTTTTCATCATTGTTGTGTTAGCATGATCGTAAAGCTCAGATTAAAGAGCAGAGGCCCAGGAAAGAGAAAGAAGAGGCTCCGTTTAAGGCCAGGGAGATGCAAGACGAGAGGAGGCTGGAAGGGCAAAGTGAACACCTTCAAAGGGATCACTTTAAAGCAGACCCGAAGCAGGCAAAAGAGAGATGCAAAACGCAGATCAGCTCTGTTAAAAAGCCAGCGCAGAGAAGCTGTGACCTCACTGAGAAAAGCCGTGACGCGCGGCTAAAACTGAAGGGCAAGTCTTTCTCCCAAGGTAAAATAGAGAAAATGTGTTTTAAATGGTGTACCGATATGAATTGTAGCTTTAATGACATTGCTTGCTTGACGCTCAATAACCCAGAGAAGAAGACAACCACAAAGTTACCCCACCACTCATCCCAAACTCAACACTCGGAGATCTCACGCCCACCAAAAGGCCACATGACTTCGCAACCCCCAAATGTAAGGGACAGTCCCTCTCCATGGTAAGTCTGCACTTTAGATATGTACAGTAGAACATTCCGATACATATACGGTAGAATATCAATATATATCCTATTTCTTTACAGCAAAGGGAGCTCTCCGACTTTCTCTGCTCGGTCGAAAAAGCTCCAGCAGGTCCAACAGTCCTTATCTTCTCTGGTGTATCATGAACCTGACAAGCTCAGACAGCGGTAAACTAGATTTTAAGAATCGGTGAACATTATTAAAGGGTTAGCTAGCAGTACAAGTACAAAAAAATTATAATCAGACAATTATAAACCTTGTCTCCGATGATGATTTTGAGATTCTTGAGAATAAGACTACCCTGATATTGAGTCGGTGCAGTTGTTTGTACTGCTAGACTACACGCAGTACTGTGAAACTTGCTTTCTTTGAAAGAAAGTGCTTCCATGTGTGTTTTAAATGTAGTCTTGAGGAATAGTATTTATATTTATGTTTGCACATGTTGCAGTAAATCACTGTTAGGGCTGTGCGATATGACGAAATGAAAACATCTATCGTTTCATATTATACTCTATCGTTTATCGTTACGTTTGTGTCTTAATTCTGAGCAGTGGATCTTTCACATGCAAAATCTGGAGTCTGTGCGCGCTCAACTCTGCCTACACATGCGCTCGAAACAGTCCGTGCCCTCATGCTCAGATCTGTGGAACGTCAAAGGTGCCATGATTCGCATTAAAGACACCGTACTAGAGCTCCGTTAAATGTGCCACCATTTAAAGTCATTTTACGGCGTAAAATGTGACGTTGGACCACAAGTCACAAAAAGCCGTGTTTTAATGCAGTAAGAAGTGCGAGTATTTTGGAGTGCCGCAAATAACTGTGTTGTTAAGCCTAATTGCAGCCTAATAAACGGGTGTTTTACTGTCAGTTGTGGCACTGTTGGCGTTCCGTATGAGCATGCACGAGGTGTTTGTAGTACACGTGTAGGGAGAGTTGAGTGCACACAGACACAAGATTTTGATTGCGAAAGTTCCACTGAAGTTCCAGAAATATATTGATATATATTGATTTTAGGATATGAAATGACATAACGGGATATGAGATTTTGGTGATATCGCACAGCCTGAAGTCGCTTGAGACTTTTGCACTGTATATTCCATAAATCGAATATTTAACCTCTTATTTAACAAATCAGTCCATGAATAACTATACAGTCTAAGTCTGACTGGATATTGGATATCTACACGTATAGCACTACCTAACAATGTCTAATAAGCAATTTAATATAAAAATAACAAAAGCCAAGAGTGCTGCACTGGTCTCTTCAGTAAATCAGCGGTGCTCTTTGGACATATGGAGGTAGATTTCAACTGAAAAACAAAATGTTCCAAGGCACTCGTGTAGAAAAAAGCCTTTAATGGACTTGGGCTACATCATTAAAACGATTAAAAGTGTAGATCTAAGCGTTTCGGCATACACAGCCTTCTTCAGGATACACATCACAAGTTCAACCAAGTATACTTAAACAATCAGTAGGCAATCACAAGCAGCTGGTTAATCAGTGGGAGTGGCTAGAACTTTCCTCCTATTCACAAGTAAAAAAATCTACATGTATATAACAATACAAATACCAAAAATAATTACAAAAAAGGTAAAAAATTAATTTCTTCGTTAACTCCAGGAGGCTTAGTCCCCTTAAGTGTATAAATCCAGAAAGTTTCCTGTTGTAAAAGTCGTTTCAATCTATCTCCCCCCTCTTTTACAACGGGAAACTTTCTGGATTTATACACTTAAGGGGACTAAGCCTCCTGAAGCAATTTAATATGTTGTAAATTTGTTCTGTGCAGTTACTCAAGTGCTACACACCCAGAGTGGGCACCTAGACGACCAAAACCTGACGTTGGCTCCAGTGCTGGTCACGAGGGTATGGTGTTGACGGATCATAATAAATGTTCATATTTTTGCAGTACATTGCTGTACTATTAAAGCTATGCCAAGTGAGTTCTAAACAGGTAGCCTACTCATCTAGTCTATTTGTAATGTACATTTTACTTATTTTTACTTTTTAAAACAGAAGTCATCCAGTCACATGAGAATTTAGAGAAGAGATCATTCCCAAAAACTGCTGAAAGGTACATTGACCTCTTATTTGGGTTCAGATCGTAACGTTAAACACAAAAAAAAACATTGATCATTCTGAATGTCTTTAATGGTGTGTTCACTAAATATTGAATTCATCTTTCTACACCAGTCAGAGCATCAAACCCTTCCCTGATGTCCAACACAGATTCCAGCAGTTCAGCCGTCCGCCGTCTGCCCTGGAGTTAAAAACAGTAAGGAGAAATAATCGCTCCTGTGCACGACCTGAGGACAATGTTACGACAAACCCAGGATCCTTACACTCAGAAACCCTGCAGGATGCGGACGGAGGTGTGTGTGCTGTTGACACACTTATTATTAGTTAGGGCGTTATTATTAGTTGACACATCACTTGAGAAGAATTTTCATTTGCAGCACAACTCCCAGAGGTGCCAAAAACCACAGGAACACGACGGCCGGTTCTTGAGGAAATGTCCGTCCTCAAGCAGGTGAAGGTTTGAAATATATGAAAGATAACATCCTTAGATTCATCGTTTACATTAGAATTTTATGAGAAATCTACTGTATAACAAATGTATAGTTGGGCATGCATTTTAACAGTGTGTTGGTTTGTCATTTATTGATTATTGTTAATCAATTTGTTCATTAGGAACAGTATCATAAGTTCCACGGGGGTTTGTGGTGCTCTAGTGGTGGTCTGGTGCCGAGGTCATGGGTTCGAATCCTACCTCTGGCACTGCCACCACTAGGTCCCTGAGCAAGACCCTTGACCCCAAGTTGGGGAACTGTCCCTGAGATTAGGAAAAAGGAAGATGCTCAGATAAGAGCATCTGCTAAATGCTGTAAAATGTAAATGTAAAAAGAAGAAGCAGATTAAGAATGGAAAAAGTGTATATAAATATGTCTTAAAACAAAAGTCGACCAATCCTGGCAGCAAGTTTTTAATTTCCTTCGTTTTCAGGGGCTGTTGTGGGAGAAGACGAAGCTAGAAAACGCCTTGAACAAAAGCAAAGTCCTTGTTAAGTCTGGCAGTTCAAGGTAATTTTTTATCACCTCATAATATTTAGAATTGAATCAGTTAATCTAGAATTATTAATTCTAGACCCTAAAAGCACTATTTTTTCACCAGCACTTAAAGTTAATTCAAACGTTACTGAGGTCTTAAGGTAATTCATTTCATTAAGGATTTTATTTTGTTATATCACCAAAACAGCTAGGTAGCACTGTATTTGGGACTTGAACTTTAACGTTCTGGATCAGTTTAGTTCTTTATCCTATATATTTGTCATGGTTCTCCGTATAATACATGATCACAATTTAAATAGTACTTATACTTTTAAATGATCCAGCACATTAAAGCCCTTATGGTTGATAATCGAATACTAAAACATTTACTTGATAAAAACAAGATCAGCAATCCAGTCTGCTTGTGCTTGTTGCTTTTTGTCAAGGGCCCACACATTTACCAAGCTATTTGGCTCCTGAGACTTTTTGTTCTTTTTTACCTCTTAGGTCATCGCGCTACAGCAGAGAGAGATCCTCACCCGAAAGCGTTCACTTCCCCGCTCTCTCTCCACCCTCTACCTCCAGCAGTCAGTGCACCGTGCAGTCAGGTAGATAAACAACTTTAAGCAGGTTTGTGTGCTGCTGACAGGTTACACGTCCTTTTAGTTGTCTTCAGTCTTATCTCCTGTTCCATCAGGAATGCAACAAGCCGTTTGCAAGGAGTTGTCAGTCCTCAAGCAGGTAATCATCTTAAATTCACACCACACGTCATAACGCCTGATATTCTAAGAACAAAACCATGTTTTATGTAAAAATATGAACACAAATGACAACTCTAGCCCCTTTTTGGAAGCTGGAGCCCCTTTGTGTATTTCGTAAAACATCAATATACAGTATATATATAATGTTGCTTTTCTATGCTTTTGATTCAGTTGTGAATCTACTGGCTACATCATCTACATCAATCATTCTGTTAATATAAAGTGTTGTTCATCCTTTATTTCTAGGGGCTCTTGTGGGAGAAAACGAAACTGAAAAAAGGCTTAAAGAATAGCAAAAACCACGTACCAGATTTAGAGCCTGAGTGAGTACTCGTCTTACTTCATTTGACAGCCAGCTTTACATCACACCTATTTCTGGTGTCACTGAAGTCTTTGAAATCCCTGAATTGAAATATGTATGAAGTCTAAGCTAAAGTGAATTTACTCATTGGACCCAAAAGTCTGTTAAATGGAAATTCTTGGATTTGAACAGATTTAACTTCTCTATTCCAGATCCAGAGGTAATTCAGCAGCTGAGGATGTTCACTTTCCGCCCATCTTCTAGCCTCCTGTGCATGGCTGGGACGATGCTACACTTTGAATAAAGTAAGCGGATGTGTATGCTAATATCAGACTGAAGCTTACACAACTTTAACTCTATTAAATTTGGAGTTTATCTGTTTTATCCCTTTTCAGGTCCTGAAAACTGCAGGACTGCACCAGGCTGTTCTGTCAGCGGTCTGTTCTTGAAGCTGGTAATTGTCAAGATCAATTTACAACTAGATAATAGATGATATATTATAAGAAGTTATTCACATTTTACTCCTGACATTTAGAGAATCATATCTAAGAAATCTGTTCAAGTTTTCTTAATAAACCAAGCACTGTCTAACACAGAGATATGAGACAAAGGGATCTGCAGCTGGTACAGTTGACACAAAACTTGATCATTGCTGCTGTTTAATTTTGATTATTTTTAATAGCAGCGGGGGCTGATTTTAAGGAACTGTCCCATCTAGGCTCTAATACTGCCTTTGTTTCAAAAACCCAGCATGACACAGTGGTTAGCACTGTCACCTCACAGCAAGAAGGTCATGAGTCCAATCTTCAGGTCGGCTATGGGTTCTTTCTGTATTGAGTTTGCGTGCTCCCCCCCGTTCACATAGATTGTCTCCGGGTGCACCTGTGTCCTCCCACAGTTCAAAAACCGCCCAGGGTTGGTCCTCGCAACCGTAGTCCGGGATAGCCTTTAATATTTAATGGGGGAAGTTTGAATGTGGTAAAAAGCAAGAAACTTGCTTTTAATCTCGTCATTAATTTCCAGCTGAGGTCAAGGAAACCTAAAGAGTTGAGGACCTCAACTTCACGTGATAGTGAAGACTCGCAAAAATGGATCAAGGCACATTAATAGCCTGTTTAAAGTAAGTGGGTTTTTTAAATGTCAGCACTGAGTTCTGAGATTAATTGACCACTTTTTAATGATAAAGAAATACTTCATATCATTTCTCAACAACAGAGGCAGAGGGACTTCACCAACTGAGATGGGTCACTTCCCTATCTTCTTAATCTCTGCCTGATGTTCAGGATAATGCTCATACAGGTACATACAGTACATACATTGGGTATATGTATGCTGACGACATCTAGAAGTTAGGGGTTAGGGTTAGTCAGATTTAACTCTACTTCATTCCTCCTCTTATCCCATTTTATCTAGAGGTTCTAAAACCGCAGGGCTGCTTCAGACTGTTCTTGACGAGTAGTCTGAACTCCATCAGGTGATTTTCAACCACATACATACTTAGAAATGTATAAACTTCACAACATTTAATCTCAGAAACTTGAACTATTCATTAACCATATGTAGAGCCAGGTTCAAGAACACTTGACGAGCTGAGGAAAGAGCTTAAATTACGGACGCTGAAGGCTCCTGAGGATGGAGGAGGCTCAAGGTGCATTTGTAGACAAATATCAAGAAGCTGCAACATTTAGAACAATTTTTGTGCAGACAGCCTATACATGTCTTTTTAGTTGCAGTGTGCACAAATTTCAGCAGGCAAACCAGACGTATGGAGAGGTCACCAGTCATCCTAACTAACCTGCTCTGGTCCTGAATCTCCAGATGTAACTGTCCTGCAGAGATTGTGCAGTTACACTATGCGCCTCTCAAACTTGGGTTAGTACAACAATCAACCACAGTGGCAGAATTCTCAATAAAATGTTGAAGGTAAATTGTTGTCATTAGTCCAGATCTTAACCCTAGAGAGAGAGGGAGATCTTTGGGGAGATCTGAAGAGGCTGGTTTGTGCTGGGAAGCCCATCAATCTCCAGGATCTTTTGGCAGTGAGGAGTGGTCCAATATCCCAGAGGAGAGCTGCTGGGAAACTACCACAAAGGATAGTCATGGTGCACGTTACAAGCAGACCATTTGTATAAAATCCTTCCAAGAGATCCCTCCACTGCTGCTGATGTTTAAATGTGTGCTGTGGCATGTCGATCCCAGTTCATATCTATTTGCACAGTTGTTTACTTATATTAAATGCACAAGAAAGATCTGCTACAGCGATGGGAGTATTCACTGGCCTGTCCCTGTTTATGTTGCAATTTTAAAACTTTAGCAAATGTTTTATACCCTTTGTAAAGTTGTTTTATTGTGAGTCAATATTTTTTTGTTATTTATTATATTTTGAGAGCAACAGCAACAATCCAAGCATAGAAGTAGTAGCTTGGTATATAAGTTCTCCTTTCTTTCTTGGGTGGTCTGCATTTCCTCCAGCAGGAAATGATGTAATAACATAATTCAACAAGGAGCAGTGTAATTGCTGTTATTTATTCACATGCCCATGAATGAATGAAAGAAACCTGCTGGCATTTGTGCGCGTTAAGGAAAGCAACCAGTTTCATTTATAATTATATTTAATTAATTCAAAAACATATCTTACTTTCATACAAAAGTTTAGGCTTTATTAACAGATGCTCTACCCAATCCAAACAATGTGCAACAATTAACATAATGTATGCTTTGTTTTTAATTTTATTTTTCTCCACTGATTTGCTTTGGGTAGGTGTGCTAACAACCCTTCTGTAGTTTCTGAGGTCCAGCCCAAAGATTTAAGCGGGATTTTAGCTGAGCTCAGAAGGAAATGGGCGTCAAGAAATTTTTACAAACCAGGCCTACATTCCTCTGACCCTTCTATTTTTTCCTCGTTAAAAGTGAGTGGAGAGAGTGAGTCAGAGGGGGGAGGGGCGTGGCAGAGGACCACGAGAGGAGAGAAGTGGAGAGGAGACAGTGCTAGACTTCTCTGAAGTTTGTTGTTGAGATTCTTCCGTCTACACCACAAGGTAGGTTTGACTCTTTCTGTTGTTTTATTGCACGTTTGTACATGTGAGACTTCGCCATGTCATTGTGACTTTTAATTCGTTGGAGTTTATACAAATTCAAAACAGATTTTGTTGTTTATTATCCAGAATAGAGGGCAAAAACTTGTTCATGCATCCAGTTTCTGAGAATGTGGATGCCTCCGTCACACATCTTTCATTCATATACATTATCCTTATGCTTATTTGATTGTTGGTAGGTGTGTAAGTGTTTTGCTCATGATGATTGATTGAAATCCCCTTGCAAAGGACAGGATTTTATCCATGCCTTTATTAAATGCAAACATGCTTGCCTTAAACTAGCACTGACTAGCATATTAGCACTGACTTCCAAACCTACATTGTGACATCACAGTAAGGAGTGGAATTTTAGGGCTGTGGTGGTCGAGGTCCACTGCGAAAATGAGTCAGACCTTCCACAACTTCAATCAAGATCAGATCCAAACCTGACGTCTGAATGGAGCATCTGTGAACAGTCTCTTTAATGTCACAAAAGGCTTATTCATGGGCTGGCCGAAGTTAGTTTGAAATGTACTTAAAGTTTTCTGACCAAGCCGTGCAGTGCAGTGCTACTCCTTGATCATTCTTAAAGGAGTTTTCAGCTTTGGAAAATCTTGTATATAAAGCAAATGTTAAGCTATAAATGTGTAATTAATTTGCCATTCATTAAGACAAGTTATATGGAAGGTGTCCTGTTTTGGGTATGTAATTAAAATACTAAATGTTCCACTAAGAGAACATGTTGCTTATTGTACTAGGAACTAGGAGAGTTTTGCATCAAGAAAATTACTGGCTGTTCACTTAATGCACACTTGTTGCCAATCGCTTTGTTTTGATGGAGTTTGGTATCTAACCAGATGTTTTTATAGCTATGATGGTGGTAGCAGATTATTCTTCCGCATTTGATATAATGCTGAGTTCTACAAAAAGAAAATCCAGATGATCTCAGCGAAGAAGGAACTGAAACAGGGAAATAATTCTTGCCGTGATACCCTGTTATGTGAGATGGAGTTTTCAGCTTTGTTGGGAGTAGGGTTGCACCGATCCAACTTTTTCAGTTCTGATACTGATGCTGCTACTTGTGCTTTAGGTACTGGTCAATCCCGAGTACAGATCCGATGCCAATTTTTAATGAATAAGTGAGGAGAAGAATAAATAAGGAAGGAACTAATATGCTTAAGGAAATACTTGACTTAAATACTGTTTTCCTAACTAAAACAATGTAATAACTGCACACCTATATGTATATGCTTAATTATTTATTATTAAAATATCTAAAAAATTATTTATTTAAATACAGTTGTGAGTGTGCGTGAGTTTGTGAGTGAGAGCTAGCGTTGTTAAGGAAATTAAACAGTTAAACAGTAGAATCGCATGATTTGTTTTTGGGGTTGTAGTATGTTGCATTGCTTGTTCTGCTCATTGTCATATAAATATGTAGGAATTAGTGCGAATGTTGCCCAATAAACCAGCTTTACCGCGGTGCCACTTCCCTTGCATAACATACACGAACATAGAAAAGCCTACAATTTAACTGAACAGATCGACGCCATAGATCGATACCCAATCCAGATATTTGAGCTAATTTATCGGACCGATATCCCATCCACATGTCAGATCGGTACATCCTTAGTCCTGAGTTCAGATCTGTTTGAGATTTTCTGTGAGAACGTACATGCCCCATGTAATTACGGCCCAGCGTTCCTAGTTTAAGATGAAAGAGTCGAGAGCACACTACTGTTTACATGACACTCCAAAAGACATGCTGCTTCAGAGACCAGTTTCCTGCTAGATCCTTGGCGGTGAAGATGCCGTTTGGCCGATAATAACTTGGATATTTGAAGGGCCGTGATGAGAGTCCCACATCTCTCTCCGCTGGGACTGAATGAGAGAGTGGAGAAAAGACATGAGAGGAAGGGAGATGCTTATAAACCTTTTTTAATCCACAGAGCACCATGGCATTCTTATTGGTATCGCTGATGTTGCTGCACCTGATCACACTGGTCATGCTGTTTATCGCCACCATGGAGAAGGTAAGAAGAGTTTTTGCGCTAGAAACTTTGTTCCAACTCTAAAACGTGCAGCCTATAGCGGTGTGGGGAGCATGTATATACATTTTTGATTCACACACTCGTCCACGAGTTCTGTCCATTTTTTTCAGCCATTTTTTCCTCATAGACTAACATGAAGCGCAAATATTAACACATTACCACATGCCCGCTGTTTTTTTACAAAGCCACCAAAGTAGACATGATTCGAGGATTCATGTGCCTCTTCTCATATCTGTAACCGTCACAAGCCGCACTCATCTTTTTCATTCTTTTTTTGTTGTTTATTTTTCCCAAAGGAACCCATTCCTTTTCTCTCTCGTTAAGAATACATGGGATTTGAGACTCGAAAGCTTTCCTTCACCTGTTGTCACACGACAGTCAACACGGTTCTTATGCCATCTCAGACCACCCCACTGAACACACATCTCAATCTGTTTTGATCCACACTTGTCTTTTTCTTGCGTTTATCATTCCTCATTCATTTCCCATTCACTTCAGTGCATTTTAGTCACAGTCTTTTTACTCCACTTTTATTTCACAGCTACAAAACGTGAGCAATCAATTGTCTTGCGGAAATGCGTCTCTAGTTACTGTTTGTTACTTTACTGATTTTTCCATGTTCTAGGCATGGTGGACATGGGATAAGCCTGCTGTGGAGAATGCAGACCTCTGGCACAAATGCATGTATGACAACAACACCAGCACCTGGTTGTGTACCTCTGCTGCTGAGAATGGTAAAAACTTTTACCATTTATTTACAGATATACTCTGTATATGTGTACTTAAATAGAAAACGTTGTGTATTGTATGCAGATTTTGGCAATGTTTTTCCTTTTTTTTACTCTACTAGAGTGGCTGCAGTCAGTGCAGGCCCTGATGGTCTTGTCAGTGGTTCTGTCCTCCATCTCTCTCCTGGTCTTCCTGGGTCAACTCTTCACCATGTCCAAAGGAGGACTCTTCTATCTCACTGGCCTTTGCCAGACTTTGGCAGGTACATAAACAGGCAAAGCAGGAGTGCAAAGCTTGAGAATTGCCTAAAACACAAAAAAGGCCTAAAACAAGAATACACAGCGAATAAGCTCAACTAAAGTTAAAGTTGTGTTAGGTAAGCAAACATTTGGAAGCAACATATTTCCATTGTGGGTCCTAAATCTGCGTATAATGTAACAGATTCTTAAAAGGTTTAAGACGCCACATAACATAAATGCTTTTATTAGTTACAGAAGAAATTGTGTAATTTTTGTGTGCTTAAAAACAGAAAAAGTTGAAAATGTTTCTGCTGATTGTAGTTGATTTAGTTGTTAAACTATGACCTGCCAAATTCCCGAACTCACATCAGGAATGGTCTGTGGCCAAAATAGGGAATTACATATTTTTTAGAGGACAAAAGGGTAAAAAAAAATAGTGTTTCAGTTGGATTGCTGACAAGCAACACAATACTCTGAATCTTGGAAATTTTAAGCCATGATAAGCCATCTCTTCAACAAAGACTGTGGATAGAGTTAAAGTAACAAAAAGTAGGAAGAACAAAGAATAAATCATGCACCTAACAAGACGATGGTTAATTAGTAACATAAAATATGATTGATCATTGGCAGCATAAATTCAGCAGCACACTGCCCCACTGTGGTCATTATTTAAAAAGTCTCTGCTTCCATCTCTCAGGTCTGTCAGCGTTCGCAGCCGGCCTCATCTTCACCTTTCGGAAGAATGAAATTCTGCAGGACTCTGGCGAGGGTTTTTTTGGCTATTGCTTCATCCTGGCCTGGTTATGTGTTCCGCTGCTGCTCTGTAGTGGGGTTCTCTATGTCCATCTTCGCATGAGAACGTAAAACTGCAGCATCCCAGGTCCTACTCGCTCCATGTGGTGTGCTGTATGTTACTAGGGAGCCAATCAGGTTAGCATGTACATGCACTATACCATGTGGATTGCACTTAGTGTTTAGGGAGAAATTTGAGGTGAACCCATCGACTATGAAGTCAGTTTGAAGCTGTATCCTGAGAAAATAGCATTGTTTTGCATATATTATATTAGAAGCCAGCAAAAGCTTTTAATCATTACTAGTGACAAACATTTTGGGTCAGCCTTAAAACTCGCTAGAATTTAGCTGAGGCATAAAATGAAGTTTACCTAAAACTATAGAACTTTATGAAGAGTTTGCCTCTTCATTGTATCAGTATTAGTTTGCTCTGCTTTCTGACATGAGCCCAAATTACTCTCAAATTAGCACAAAAAGTATTCCTTGCTAAATATATATTATTTTCTAAATTAATTACAGGCTGGTAATACAGCTCATGTTGACCATGTTTTTAGCACATATTACTGCTTCATTTTTTATTTGATTTTATTCATTTTTTAGTCTGTGAATACTTTTTGGTACATTAACATTACAGAATTACTATAAACAGAGATATACATAAACATTGTTACATTTTATATTCTGTTTTATTTTTCTTTTGCTTGTACTTTCACCTTTTTTGTCAATAAAATAGCTTTAAAATAAACTCTATTGGTTGAATTTCATAGCTACACAGATTTCTGCAACATATTGATTCATAACATACAAATGACTCAGTGTTCACCTGCCAGTACTGCACTCTTGTTATTCTTGGAACAGAAAAGTGCCTAAGGAATGTCCTAAGGCTTTAAAACAGCTGTTAAAGAAAAGGCGGGACTCCAGACTTTGAATTATGGCACAAACACACCTTGTGTGTGTCATCACCTAAACAGATTAGATATGTCAGAAATTGACACCTTAGAATTATTATGTACTCACTTAGTTATTGTGCAGTATGGTATTACATAATCCTTTCACAGAAACGTCTCATTACTAGCAAAATGTAGACAAACACATGATAAGCTGTGAGTCGAAACACTTTATTCTGCACATATGAGGGAAAATAAAGGATTTCCTCTGTTTACTAGACTTGCCCTAGTCCAGCTCTGAGACTTGCTCATCTGGTCGAACCAGTCACAATCTGCATGGCACTATAATGAGGACACATAAAGAGACACTCGGTGTCATCTGAATACAATAAGTACAGAAATGTAATATCGGGACACGCCTCATCAGCACAGTAAGACTGAAATAGGGAGCATTTACCTTCTCTCACTTCATTCATGGATCTTTAAAGGCGGCCAACCTTTTAGCGAAGAGTCAGGATGGAAACTGAAAGAATAACATTATAGAATGACGGCTCAAACCGCGGCTAAAGGGACGCAAAGAAATGAAGCTGACGGTAAGTATAAACGTTGTTTTAGTAATCCAGATTTTGGTCTATTTGAGCAAAGAACTCATATTTGCAGTTATTTCCAAATCGTACGTCTTGTGTCAACAATCCATATGTGACATATCTGAGTTGGGCAGGGAACATTCTTTAGCCTGCACTTGCTTTTGTCCCCTCCAGACTGAGGTCTTTACTTTACTAGGGATCACTTGGCTCTCTGCAGAAGCTGTGATGTCCACTATCAGGAGCAACTCCTCCACCACATGAAGAAATTACCACAGGTTTTTTTAATTACATACCACAAACGGAGCATGATGAAGCACACCTTGACCCTGTCATCTTCATAGAAAAGGCCGTAAAGATGATGTCCGACTCTCGGGAGCAGAGCCTGGATGAAAACGTGGTCTTCTTTCCAGTGACCGAAGCCCGGCCCGACTTCCTGCATAGCGAAGCTGAACGTTGTGCCCTAGAACATTTGCTAAGCGCCGGTCCCGGAGCGTTCTACACTAGGCTGGGTGCCGAACAACTTGGCCCCTTCCTCTGTCCGGAGGAGGTGAATCAGCTTTCCGGCTGGGCCGAAGACTACCGGAGCGCTGACGTTCGACTGGAGAATGGTGAGGCTGAGGATGAGGGCAGCTCCGAGACTCAGAAATTCTCCATGCAGTACTTCCCCACGTTTTCTGACACGCCAGCCCCGAGTCTTGAGCTGGGGTGGCCGGAGAAGGAGAACTGGATGGAAGCGGGGCACGTTGAGGTGTTCACCAACCCTCCGCTGGAACGAGCCCCCCATGTACGAGAAGTGGTTAGGAGAGTGCTGCAGGGAGCCAACATGGTAGGCAGTGGTTTTTTGTAGTAGTGTTTTGATCAAGCAGCTCATATGTCAAAGTTCGTTTGCCAAGCAGATTTGATACCAAATCTTATATGAAGTAATACACAAAACAGCTTAATATGTTAATCTTATGGAGCTATGTCCTTGATCATGGATTAAGCCCAGTCTTGGACTACCAATGGAGATTTACCACTGAAACTTAAAGCTAGTCTAGGCATAGGCTGGAAAAATGACCCATGCTATTTTGTGGACGGCTTAGTTGTATACCTTAACTGGCAGTCGATCAGCTAAATCAGTCTTAAATTAATAGTTAAAGGGCCAATTACCCAGTATAAGATTAAGCCTAGTCCTAGAATCGGTTTGAGTTTCAGTGGTAAATCTCTTTTGATTCTACAACTTAGTCCAAGACTAGACTTAATCCATGTTCAAGAAATCAGCCCAAAGTTGTTTAAATTACTGTTAGAACTGATTCAGAAATGTACTAGTCAGATTAAGTTAAGATTAAACATATTCTTTAGTGTTTCATGTTTTTTTGGTGGTTTAACTTAATTAAGCAATAAATTGTCATCAGCACCCTCTACTCATACATTGCAGCTGATTGCTATAGTAATGGACAAAGTTACAGACAGCGCAGTGATTGGAGATCTCCACAAGGCTGCCTCGCGTGGTGTTGCCGTCTACATCATCCTTAACCGCAGATCTGTGCAAGAGAACTTCACAATAAATCTACTCAGACATCCGGTTAGTTCACAAAACATGTTGAAAGAAGTCCTTTAGTATTTCAACCACTTATTGTTGATCTCTAGGGTTTATTGTTGTCGCTCTAACATCATTAATAATAACCAGTTCATCTTATCCCAGCCCAGCCATCCTCAGAATCAAATTTTCACTAATTAGAAATATACCTGAGCAGTTTCAGGAGAAACCAAAAGCTTTTGACACAAAGCAAATATATACTGTACTGTAGAGTATATTCTTTTCCTTTCTGTCTGTGAAAGACAGGAATGTTGGTGATGACTGAAGCGGCTCGCGAAGCCAATGCTGACAGGTTACACCACATTCATAAAGTCAGGACAAACGCTTGGCTGTAAAACGACCTGCTTCATGTGGTCACTATTCAAGAGAAATGGTCTGTAAATCAGAAGCTTATCGAAGTTAAAATCTGTTACATCAGATTTTATTCAAGGGAAATGCTCTGTAAATCAGAAGCTTATCGAAGTTAAAATCTGTTACATACTTTACTTAAAAAAAAAAAGTTTGCAGAACGCTGGTGTAATATGATGCCGACATCTGATACTTATGTGCTTCAGTTCTTTGGTGTATTTGTATCATATTTATCATAAGATATTATTATTTGAAAGATTTTTTAATCCATTTACTGTAGTATTGAATATTATGATTATTTAAAGTATTTGTCTTGATTTAGCAGTTTAAAATGGAAACAAAACTAAATATAACTGCAAGCAGTGATTACGGGGGCCATGCAGTTTGCAGCTTTATCAGTTTTTATAAGTGGACAGACGTTGAAAAATGACACGTTTCATCCTTTTATCTAGGGTGCTACGGTTCAAATCTTATTAGGCAAAACGCAAAATAGCTTATTATAGCACCACCAACTGGCAGAGTGGTGCAATTTTTTTGCCTGAGTAGTGGGAGGGGTGTCACGTCGGGGGTATGGAGCGGACGCAGACCGCAGGAAGGTTTACGTCTATTCATATTTATTGACAAAACCAAGGCAGACAGGGAAACCGGAGGGAACAGACAAAACGAACTAGGACACAAGACAGAGACGTTGAGACAGGCTAACACATTGACTAAACAAAACCCTATACTACTCTAGAGATGGGGAACCGGACTTGGGCAGGGACTTTATCAACAACGGGAACCGGAACACTCAGATGGGGATAGGAGCAGACAGGAGGCAAATCAGGGACAGGGTCGAACAGGAACATTAACTACTCTAACCTAACCCTAAATCTAAGGCTACTGCTAAATGGGCTAAGACTAATGCTACAGCTAAACACGCAGAGGAACCGGAAGTGGGCTAACACTATGAGTAGCCTATGCTAATCCTAAGGCTAATACTAACGGCTAATGCTAACTATGCTAATGCTAACGGTTCTGCTAACTATGCTATGCTAACGGCTAAAGCTAACGGCTACTCTAACACTCTAACAGACACTAACACAGAACACAGGATAAAGACAGACTTAACCAGAACATCAGGAGACATCAGACGGCAGCATGGAGGGGGTTGCAAGGTGAGACGTGGGATAGACAAGGCGAGACAAGGCATATTGTGAGGGTGCACCGACAAGGATTAACACAAATGACTCCACTTATGTAGGGGCTGACTGAAACACATGACACAGACAGAAAGAGAGAACAACCAATAGATTACTGCCAACTAGACACAAGAGGAGGGGCTGACATAACATCACTGTACAAGGACATACACACACACCACGAACCCTGAACCCTAGTGAACCTATTTACAATGTCTCTAGCGGCCACTAGTGGCCGGCGAGGCCAACTGTCCTGGGGGAGACATGTGGGAGACATGACAGGGGGTACCAGACCTACAAGCCAAATTTCAAAGCTGTAGCCCACCCACAGCCGGATTTCTATGACACTCAGTGTGTGGCATTGCAGTCCTATGCCAAGCCCACCACATTTATTTGCATATTACAGCCAAATGAAGACCTAAATTAAAAATGTGCTCGATAATAATTAAAGAAGAGTGTCTTAGGATTCAAATGATACCACTTGCATGCAGATTGGATAAAAATCCAGGGACTAGTTCGCAAGAGATGGTTTTGCATATTATGCAAATTAGCGAAAAATCCAATATGGCTCTATAAAGGGGGGTCTATAAAGATTCGTCTTGACCCAAGGATTAAGAAGATATAAAATTTTTGAGAATTGGAGCTACGGTTCAAAAGTTATTAGGCAAAATGCAAAATAGCTTATTATAGCGCCACCAACTGGCAGAGTGGTTCAAAAGTTATTAGGCAAAATGGCTTATGTTGGTGCAATTTTTTTTGCCTGAGTAGTGGGTGGGGTACCAGACCTCCCTGCCAAATTTCAAAGCTGTAGGTCTTACAGTTTTTTCTCCACAACGCGTTTTAAGGCAGAAAAAAAAAAATCAGCACAATTCCAATAGGGTTCCACGCAGTGTTCCACTGCATGGCCCCTTAATTAAATTATCAACATTATCATTGCTGTTATTACTATTATGTTTACCCACATATTCTATATTTGTGTACAGCACATAAGGGTTCGCACTTTGGGAGGCAAGACGTTCCTCTCTCGGGATGGGAGAATGGTGGTTGGAGAGCTGAAAGAGAACTTTGTCCTGGTAGATCTGGAGACAGTGATTTTGGGGAACTACAGGTACATTCTTCCCTGTCTTCATTCAAAAAGAAATAGGAAATAAGTTAAGAATGCAATATGAAGGTCAAGAAATACTCCAAACAAACTGGGGACAATCTTTTAGAAACTTGTATCTCTTTCATTTGGAACTGGTCCAGAGGCGCAGGTGAGAAGCTCTGAAGGAAGCCCCCATGGTCGGTTGCTCCTCAATGCCACTCAAGTTTGTTATGTTAAATTGTTGTGAAGTGCAAATACCAATGCTCAAATGACGCATAACGGTTGATGTGGTGAGGCAGGAGCATTGGGCAAATATTAAATATTAACCAAACATTCTTAAAAATAAATATATGTTATCTCTCATGTCCCAGCCTCACCTGGACTGATGCTCATTTACACCGGCAGCTCATCACTGTCATTAAAGGGCCGGCGGTGGAGTCGTTCGACCGGGAGTTCCGCGTCCTTTACGCTGCCTCGCTGCCCATTCCAGAAACTGGAAAAGCGTCCAGACCTGTTGGGATTCTTAATGCAGATGGAATTCATAACCTTTGCCAACCAGAGCATTTAGAACTCAAATCGACCACACCAGTTCTCCTGGACAGCACATGGAACCCTCCATCACCCCATACTGACACCCCTGTGGACTGGGACGCCTTGGGGGTCTTTGCAAAGAGCCGTGATTTCACCGAGGACCCGATTCTGTCACCTGAGCTCTGTGAAGAGACTCCTTATTGCCCCGGACAGGCAGTGGACTCTGGAGGAGCTGGGGTACAACCTACAGAAAAAGGGATTTGCACAAATAAAGACCTGTGAGTATTTTACAAAATTACTATGTTATTTGTTCTTAAAAAAATCATTGGCCCACCAATCAGATTTGAACTGCGTTCACATCTCCTTCTAGTACAACGGTTTCCATTTATGGGAATGTTTTCAAGTAGGTGAGCAAAGTGCTATGAGGTTACTCTACAGGTCTGAGACTGAAACTGGTTTAGAAGGAACAAGGTGTGACCTAGAAACTGCAAACTGTGCTGTGTTAACCTTGATATTGGTACAAATCACTACAAAGACTGGTCCAGAAAACTTGTCAGTCTTATCATATTCCGTCATGAAAGAGATAAGGCTTGGCTTATAAATTGTAACACATTTACTTTTTTATGCGAGACCCAGGTTACAATCTAGAGAACATGAGGCAACAAGACATGAATTGGAATATCAACCAGAGATCAGGTGAGATACAAACTTGAGGTTCATTTGCAAAATTTTATCTAATTTAAAGCCATCTTTTTAATATTAAATCCCAATACACAATACACTGTATTTAACCATGGCTTCTTTTGCTCTCTTTAGGCTCTTTCCTTCTTCCATCAAGCCTAATCATCTTAGCATGGGAATTGACAGAAAAGAAACCAGATCGGAGAGGTAGGGAGACGGACAATTAGATGGATAAAAACAGGTAGATTAACATTTGCGCAGTGTAACCTTATTATTTTTATCAAAGGAATTGGAAGTCAGATGGACTCCTAAATAAATTTGAGTCTCCAGTGAAGAGCACAGTCCCTGATCAGAGAGAGAACACGTACAGACCCGGAGACAATACGTCAGACATGGCGCTGAAAGACGATTCCGTGCCACTTTTATCCTCTCACAGACGAGAGAGTGCATTGAGCAAGCACAGGCGTTTTAGAGGAACTAAAATCCCTGAGGAGACGACGTCCCACCAGGCTCCTACTGATGAAACCAGTTCGAAGGTTCCTACAGCAATATCATACACATATCTATTTCACAGCACTTTCATAGCATTACTGTATGCAGTGTAGTATAACACAGTTCATATTGCAAATACTACTACAACAGGTAATACTGCTGTTACTTACTACTGCTGCTAACTACTATTACAACTGTTACTACTATATCTACTACTACTACTTCTAATACTACTACTACTACTTACTACTGCTGCTAACTACTGTTACAACTGTTACTACTATATCTACTACTACTACTTCTAATACTACTACTACTACTTCTTACAACTGCTGCTATTACTTTTACTACTACTAATGCTCAACCAGTTCTACTACTACTTACTCGGCTGCTTCTACTAGCACTATTACTAGTACTGATAAATCATTAGTAGTATCACTGGTGGCAGCAGAAGTAAGTATTAGTAGTAATAGAAGTAGTAGGAGCTGTGGTAAGTACTATGACTAGTATTAGTACTGCTATTGCTACTAGTATTCACTACTGCTGCTGTAACTAGTACTGTTTCTACTACTAATGCTCAACCAGTACTACTACTACTTTGCTGATTGTACTACTAATACCAATACTAGTACTGTTCAAGCATTAGTAGTAGTAATATCACTAGTAGCAGCAGTAGTAAGTATTAGTAGTAATGGGAATAGTAGGAACAGTGGTGGTACTATTACTAGTATTAGTACTGCTACTAGTAATCGCTGCTGCTGCTGTAACTAGTGCTATTTCTACTACTAATGCTCAACCGCTGCTGCTGCTGCTACTAGTGATATTACTACTACTGATATTCAATCATATGACTACTACTACTAATATTGCTACTAGTGCTAACTACTGCTGTAGTTATCACTACTACTCAAGCAGTACTACTACTTACCACTGCTGCTACAACTACTAGTACTATTACTACTTACTACAGCTGCTTCTAGTACAACTACTGCTACTTATTACTACTGTAGCTACTACATTTACATTCACATTAACATCATTTAGCAGATGCTCTTATATTTAGTAATGGTGGAGATGTCGGGAGGTGGCATCCTCTTCTAGAGGTGAGCTTCACTAGAACACCACCCCTACCACCTCCACTACTGCTGCTGCTACTGTAGGTGTTTACTGCATTTTATATAAATGAACAGCTACATGTACTTCACACAAATGTATAAACATAGTAGTGGTGAGAAAGAGAAACATTTACAAGTACAAATTAATTCCCAAAAAATTACTTCAGTGAGAGTTGGGGTTAGAATACTTGAGTAAAAGTACTAATATATCTAATATTGAAAGTAAATAAGTCAATCTTAGAAGTAGCGAGCCAGAGAATCCAAGTTGATAAATAGTATTAAGTAGTTAGATACACGACAGCATGCAGGTGATTTTACGCCTTCAGTATCACTTTCCAAAATAATTTTCAATTCTATGGAAGAAATAAGCAGTCCAGGTACACGCAAATAATTCTAATGAACATAAATAGAGAACTCCTCAAGCAGTGTACACTACCACACACAGACTCACCAAATGCTCTTTTCGCTTTTTAGAGGCCCATTATTTTGAGGGTTCCCCAGACGGAGAGTTTCAGCTCTCTGAGCGACATCCTGAGAAGAATAAATTCTCGTCAGAGCACCAAAAGCCCACTGAGGAGAGAAGCAAAGACAACCATTAGCAAATCCACGCTGGATCTGAATCTACAGGAGGCAGACACGCCGCAGAACGGCATGACTGGGGTACGACAAATCCTTTTGTAATTCACCTGCTACTTTAAGCTGATTTTTTATTTAAGATATTTGTCTGTCCATCCATCCATCAGAACTATGACAACGTCCCAATAACTCCGGCCCTTGCGTTGATGAAAAAGCGCCACGAAGAGATCAAATCTGGCTTTATGAGGACCCCAAGGACCATCCTCCCACAGCTCAGACCCCGTAGTTCCAGTTTTGTCCTGCAGAGGGAGACGTGGAGGTCTCCTTTGTTTAGAGAGCAGAGGGATGATACAGAGGACAAGTGAAAAAGAAAAAAAATACACAACTTCTCCAAATGAGCACAGAAAAGTCAGTGTGCTGTGTAAACACTTTACAGGTGTCTTTTTATACTCAAATCTTCAAAATGCAGCCTCATAGGTACTGTACAGTATTTGTGTAATTAGAAATGACAGCTTGTATAGACTATAAGAAGGTATTGCTTTTCTACATTACAGAATTTGTTTTTGAAACAATAACTATTTGTACTTAAACAATAGTCACACAACTAGCCACATAGGGACCTCTTTATACCTTGTTGTTAAGTTTAAGGACTTGAAAATATTGCAGCAAAATATTGAAAGTTAATTTGACAAATGTTAAGACATTTTGTGGTTCTTCCCTAGAATAATAAAACATACTGGTGACTAAAGTTAATGTTTTGTGTTTTTTTGGAAATCATTTTAAGCTTTAAGACCATTGTTTTAAGATCATTATCCATATTTCTACTTCCTAAGGTGATTGTGTGTGTTGAATGGATCTTGTTTTCTTTATGAATTTGTTACATTTTATATTTCACCATTTTTTGCTGAGATTATCTTGGAAGACTTCCAGTTGTTCATTAAGGAATTGCCCAAGTAGAGCTAATGTTCATTTATGAGAAACTTTTACAGTGAGTCATCTTATGTGTGTGTGTGTGTGTGTGTGTGTGCGTATGCGTATGTGATGCTCGTGTGCGTATTGCCCGTGTGACTGTGTGGGCTATGAGACGAGGGTGTTGAATGTTTGATGCGATTGTGACATCTGGGAACTTACATTTGTGGTTTGTCCACATCTCGGTCAAATACCAAGGTTTTCTCTTTTGGTCTGCAGTCTGTAAAGAACAGCAACAGTGTGCTCTTCTCATAACATCTGCTGACTGTATAGATTTTGAAGGAACATGTGGCTTGTAGTTGTTTTGGTGTCGATTCTGTCCCTCTCACTGGGGTACAAAGTGGACTCTGGATGTGAAGACTGGGTGCCCAGCACCTCGAGCCTTGTGTGCTGTCAGAGATGCAAGCCAGGTATGTTCTAATCATGTCTATTAGTTAGAAGATTGATGAAGTAAGTCTGTTGATTATTATTATTATGATGATGATTTTTACTACTTCTAGTGGAAACTGTTGTATTTGTAATAGTGGTATTATTATTATTATCATTATTATCATCATTATTATTATCATTGTTATTATTATTATTATTATTAATAGTAGTAGTAGTAACAGTAATAGAGAAGTAGCAGATAGAGTAGTAGTAGAGTAATAGTAGTAATATTAGTACAAGTGGAGTAAGACTAATAATAGCAGGAGTAGTAGTAATATGGTAGAACTAGTAATTGTAGTAGTATTAGTACTCTCCTTAGTACTGCAATACCAGTAATACAATTGCTGGTATTACTCTGCCAATACTCCCACTGCTGCTGCAGTAATTAGTTGTTGAGTGTGATAGTAGAGTAATACCATTAAAGGTGTTAGCAGTAGAGATCAGTAGTAGTATTAGTAGAGCAATGCCAGTAATAGTATTAGTAGAGACTACTAGTAGTATAGTAAGACCAGTAATAGTGTTAGTAAAGACTAGTAGTCTTAGTAGAGTGATGCTCGTTTGTATCAGTAGAAGGTTGAAGCTACTTCCGATTGCCTTTTTTTTTCCTCTTTCTCACCACATCCTGAACATAGAAACATAGTGATGCTGCAGAAATGTGAGGTGCTGATTAACCACCACATCACACACACACAGCATGTGCAGAGGCGGGTATGGTGGAGCAGCAGGTGACATAAATAAATGTGTTTATTGTAGGGAACATGCTGGTGACTGAATGCGGCCCCAACCCAGAGACACTGTGTAAGCCATGTGCAAACGGGACATATGTTGTGGACTACTTGTCTACTTTCTGTCACAGGTGCCAAGAATGCAGAGGTAATACACACAAATCAGTCTTTCTTTCCCAATCACAAGGCAAGACTCAGTTCAGCCTTTTGATGCTGTGAATAATTTGGTGAATTGATGTCTTATTTTTTAACCTAGATACAATGAGACTGAAGGAGGCTTGTACTCCGAGTCGTGATACAGTTTGCACATGTGGTCCAGGATTCCTCTGCGGTGATATTGATTGTTCCTACTGTATTCTGGAGTGTGGAAAAGGGCAGGAACCCACAGCTGATCGTATGTAACAGACCTTCTCTGTCAAAATTTTGTTCATATTCCATATCACCTACAGTGGTTGTTCGAGGGTTATGGAACAGAGTATATAAGAGTTGGAACATGGTTTAACATCACTGAGCGTTTCTGAAAACATGATAAAGATATTGATGCCAATTTGTAAAGGTCTTAAACTGTTAAAATTGTTCATTTTAAATGTATAACTAAACTTAAATATTTATGCAAACCTCATCATAGATTAGGACTCACAGAACACAGTTTGAATGGTATTATGGCTCTCATGATGTGCACAGTTGTTCCCAAATGAAAGAAAAGAAAAATTTTGACCACTGCATAATTATTTTTAATTTCATTACTTTATTTTCTGCTATTGTAGGAGGGTGCCGACCTTGTCCTGCTGGTACATACAATGACAAGATCCACCAGCCCTGCATACAGTGGAGCCGCAGGTATCTTCTTAATGAATTGTTTTCTCTGCATAGCACTTACACACACGAATCACACTACAAGTCCTATTGTAAGTAAACATCATTGTTTAGTGTCTTGTGAAAGTTCATAAAAGAAAAGATGAAAGGATCATAATGTAAAAGGGGGAACAGCAGATAATTTCCTAATAATCAGTTTCATAATGCCACACCCCTCTACTGTTTTTTCAGGTGCATGCTTCCCAACCTACAGGTCGTGGCAAATGGCACAGCCTTCAGCGACATTGTCTGTGATTTCGTGCATGAGCCAACAAATTCTCCAGGTTACTGTAAATAGTAGTAGTACAATTTCAAATATATTTAATTTGGCTGTCTAAATAGGACCATATTTAGACATGATTGCTGTTTTTTTTTGTCCTAGATCTAACAAAATCGAAGGAGCCTTGTACTGCCAATGGTGATGCCTGTGGCCTGGCGGAGGGGGCAGTCGATTCACCAGGTTATTATAGTTGCATTAGAAAAATAATCCATAGTGAATTTTTCACACTGACCCCTTATCTTTCTGAATTTCTGTAGATCCCTGGGTTGCACTGGTAATTGCTGCAGTTTGTGCTGCTCTTGTCGTCTGTTTAGTATTTTATACGCTTGTTGTTAATGCTTACAAAAAGTGTGAGACGGTGGAAAAATCTCCTGAGCCTGAGAATGCTCTAGCAGGTAAGTTATCAGACTGGCTAAATTAAATAAATGCCATATTTTCATCTACCACATCTAGGGTCTTTTACCTTTTACAATCAATGTGTAATGGGTAGATTAAGTGCTAATAGGGACAGAATAATTTTTGAATATTATTTCAACATTTGTCTGATATGTTTGTTTGGCTTTGTCATCACCAGAACGCATGCTGGCACAGGAATCAGAGCAGTGTAGCTACTGTTTTCCTCAGCAGGAGCACGGCAGCAGCAGTCAGGCCTCACTGGTCTTTGACGATAAGCCCTTTGAGCTGGTCGTATGAGATTTTAGGGGCTTGTATGAAATATTAATGCAATACATACTGTCATGTTTTGGTACATAAATTAATAAGACTATCTAACTATATATTTGTATATAACTATCTATAGCATATATATATACAGTCATGTGAAAAAGTTAGGACACACCACTAAATATTATTATTTTTTATTAACATATTTTATTATTTTTATCAACATATCACTATTAATCTTTTTTCAGATTAGATATATAGATAAATGTGATATTATTGCATCTTCTGTGCTGAAACAAGAACCAAATATATTTAACAAATGAAATTCATACTTAGGAAAAAGATAGGACACCTTCACATTCATTCATTTTTAAATGTCTAGAATTAGACTCAGGTCCACCACTGAGGTTAAAATGATTAGAATATTCTTACAGAGCTTTTTGGTGAAACCTGTCTCATTTAAAACTCAGACACTTAATTAGTTTTGCTCTTGATTGTTGAAATGAGTGTCTTTACCATGGTGAGATTTAAAGAGCTCTCTGATGCGTTCAGAAAGGCAATTGTTGATGCTTATAAATCTGGAAAGCTATATAAAAAGATCTCAAGAGACGTTTGAATCATTCGTTCTACTGTCCAGAAAATAATTTACAAGTGGAGAACCCACTGTGAAACATAGGGGTGGAAATGTCATGGTTTGGGGCTGCTTTGCCTGATCAGCTCACCATCACAGAATCCATTATAGGTTCGTCGTATCACAGGGTGCTTGAGTGCATTGTGCAACCATCTGTCCAGAAGCTGAAGCTGAAGTGGGTGTGGACCTTACAACAAGACAATGACCCAAAACATTCCAGTAAATCTACTAAGGAATGGCTTAGGAGGAAGAAGTGGAGAGTTCTGGAATGGCCAAGTCAAAGCAGAGAACTGAATCGTATTGAGATGCTGTTGGGTGATTTGAAATGGGCCGTGCATGCAAGATACCCTTCAAACATAACACTGCTTAACAAATTTTGCATTGAAAAGTTGGGAAATGTTTGCCGGTTGATATCAGAGATCAATATTTAGCCAAAGGGGAATACTTCCCATTAGTGCACAGGGTGTCCTAACTTTTTCCTCAGTAGGAATTTGCATCTTAGTTAATTAATTTTGTTAAACAAATGAATTTGTTTCTTGTGTTTGCAACAGAAGATGCTATTATATCGCCTTTACCTATAGATATATAATCGGAAAGATGATTTTATATTGATATTTTATGTTGATATTTCTTAAAAAGAATGAAATATGTAGTGGGCTGTCCTAACTTTTCACATGACTGTATGTATATATGTGTCTTTATATCAATGAGATTCTCTTTTCATGCTTTTGTATTTTATATAAAATGATATTTTTAATGTAAAGTCTAATATGTGTCGTTTGTGAAAAACTAATAATATAACATAAAATAAATTTTCCACTGAACTGTGCAAAAAAATGTGTTTTTTTGTATGATTCCAATAATTTTAAACATTTTATAGTCAAAATCGCTGAATTTGCGCCTCCACTCCGACTGCGCTCTTCCTCACACACTGGCATGACGCATGCAGTCGGCGCCTGCCTGTTGCTGT
The DNA here is from genome assembly GCA_032718565.1 of Distichodus sexfasciatus. NCBI lineage: Eukaryota > Metazoa > Chordata > Actinopteri > Characiformes > Distichodontidae > Distichodus > Distichodus sexfasciatus. The sequence goes on along the minus strand of JAVGVS010000064.1, from coordinate 1,656,168 downwards.
CCATCTGTATGACGCCAATGTAATGTTTGGAGACAGGTTTATTATACACTCTGACTTTCCACAGTCTGGCTAATATCTTTAATGAAAGTGTGTGTCGTATTTAGTCTTAGTGTTCGGATATACAGTAAAAAGTTGAGGCGGACAGTACCGCGCCGCACCGAATGCAGCGGAAGTGAGTCCAACAGGTGCCAGTTGCTGCTCTTCCTCTACGCTCTAGACGCCATTACGTTAGCGATGTTATTATTTTGCTCCGACCTACTTCTAAAATGGATTATATATCAAAGTTTAAACATTTCGCAAAACTGGGCTTTGTCGAAAGGGAAAGGAAGAAAGTTACTGATAACGGAAGACCAACGCTGGAGCTAAAAGGTTCACTTCAAACGGAGAAAACTCGCTCTTTTCAAACCGTGTGTTGCACCTGACAAGATTAGCTGTGTAGCTAGCTGCCCTACAAGAAGCCACCTTCTTCTGTCCGTGCCAGTTTTCCTCAACTTGTGACAAATATCTGGACTAACACGGCATTTTGTGACGTGAAACGTTGACCAAACTCAGCAAACATGAAATACTGACTCTTCAAAGCTAGGTTGCTTAAAAAAAAAAAATCTGGGACCCGGAGACAGGCATCCACAATGCTGAGGTAAACGGGAAGAGATTTTAAAAGACTAATGCAAATACTAAACTAATAATTTAAAAAGACCCAAGTAATTCTAGCCAAACAGGGGTTGGCATTTCGTGGTAACGCTTTTGCTGAGGAAGATAAACGGTTAGCTAGACATTTGGAGACATCCACGGTGTTTTCTAACTTGTCAAACAGAATACAGAGATTAATGCAGCCCCAGTTGTTGCTGTAGAAGATGATGATGGTGGAGAAGGACAGACGCAACGACTTCATTTATAAACACAGGTAAGACCATTTCAGACTTCTAAAAAATGCGTCTAGACTAAGGGCCTGTTTACACGTATGCGAGTATTTTTATAAATGCATTTCTGCAACGTTTGGGCCTTTCGTTTTCGTTTCGTTGAAACTGAGTTTTTCACATACGCGGATATATATTTTAAAAACGCCATCCAAAGTGAAGATTTTTCAAAATGCTGGATTTCGTGGATATGTGTAAACGAGTAAAAGGCAGTTTTCGTGAAACACGAGGCTGAAGTTGCTACTTATTCGCAGCGTCCGATTCGTTTGGCTTCTTAGGATTAGGATTGAATGAATATTACTAAATGTAGTTAGATCTACTATTTATGTGTAATTTCTTTTTCTTGGTATATTTTGATATTCTGTGTAAACGTGCCATGGGCGGCCTGCGTAAAATGGCTTTTCAGAACACTGTATACAGTGTATATTGTTGTATTGACAGTAAACCTCTGTTGGAATATGAATCCTAAATAAAACACCATATTCTCCTGAGTACACAGCAGGTATCTCACGATATAGAAAAGTGAAATTGTGTTGACAGATTGATTTAACAAAAATCAGAGAGCAACACAGTCTCTTAAGATATTGCATATATTACTTTAAATCAGGTTTGCCAGGTTTCCAGTTATTTTTGAGGCCTAAACTTTTAAATGCACATCAGGTACCCAACTATATAGAAAAAGTCAAATTGTCCTGGCCCAGACTGATTTAATACTTGAAAATCAGATAGAAACAATCCATACTTTGTGCACAATGGTGTGGATAAGAAGCCAGGTTTCCATGACCATTTTAATAACTTAAACCTCTGTGGGCCAGGACAATGTGACTTTTTCTACATAGTTTGGTACCTGATGTGTACTGAGAAATTTATATTTGCCTGGCCCAGAGAAGTTTTAAGTTATTAAAATGGTCATGGAAACGTGGCTTCTTATTCACACCATTGTGCTCATTGGTTCCATCTGAGTTTAACGTATTAAATCAATCTGGGCCAGGTCAATTTGACTTTTTCTATTTAGTTGGGTACCTGATGTGTACTGAAAAGTTCAAATTTGCCTGGCCCAGAGAAGTTTAGGCCTCAAAAATAACTGGAAACCTGGGAAACCTGATTTAAAGTAATATCACAATTCCACCGCCAAATCTGCCGTCGGGGACGCTACCGAGCCTGGGCGAGACGGCGAGGCGCAGCTGGCCGAAACGGAAGCGTTGTTCACATCAGCAAAAACGCGGTAAGCGCGCAGGGCCTAGCGCGAGGCTAAAAGCTGATCCGGCCCAACCGGCACTTCCATCTGTCCTGCTCTCCAACGTCTGCTCACTGGACAACAAAATGGACTATCTGTGGCTCCAGCAGTCAAGCCAGCATGAGATAAAGAACTGCTGCGTCTTTATTTTCCCGGAAACATGGCTGAACGCGGACATCGCGGACTCAGCTATCCAGCTAAACGGGCTAGCATGCTATCGGGCTGACAGAGAAGCCTCTTTGTCCGGTAAGAGCCGCGGAGGCGGTTAGTGCGTCTACATAAACAAACTCTGGTGCACGAACTCTGCTGAAGTGAGTCGCCACTGCTCACCACAGATAGAGTTTTTAGTCGTAAAGTGTCACCCGTTCTACCTGCCGAGAGAATTCTCCGTGGTGCTAGTCGTAGACGTGTACCTGCCGTCTAGCGCTAATGCTAACCTGGCGCTAGCTGAATTGTACGAGGCTATTAACAAGCTCCAGACCGCGCACCCGGAGGGATTTTTCATCATTGCCGGCGACTTCAACCACGCAAACCTGAAGTCAGTTCTCCCCAAATTCCATCAACGTGTAGACTTTGCTACAAGGGGGGAGAGCTGCCAGGATAAAGTCTACACCAACGTGCGTGGTGCCTACAAAGCAGCAGCGCGCCCACACATCGGCTCTTCTGACCATGCTACAGTGATGCTGCTGCCCGCATACTCAACGCTGCTATAACGCACGAGACCTGACAGGAAAACCATCAGAGTCTGGCCCAGTGGAGCTGTCTCAGCACTCCAGGACTGTTTTGAGTGCACGGACTGGAATGTTTTTAAAGAGGCGGCGACTTACGATGGCTGCATTAACCTGAACGAGTTTGCAGAATCAGTGACCTGCTACATCGGTAAATGCACAGAGGATGTTACTGTCTTAAAGAACATCACCACTAGAGCCAACAAGAAGCTCTGGTTCACAGCACAGGTGCAGGCATGGCTAAGAGAGAGAGATGCTGCTTTCCGGTCTGGGAATAAAGCTGCTCTCAGAACAGTCAGAGCTAACCTCTCTCGCTCCATCCGTCAAGCAAAGCGAGCACACGCACAAAAGATCCAGAACCACTTCAATGACACAAGAGACTCTCGCAGGTTATGGCAGGGCATCCAGGCTGTCACTCAGTACAATCCAGCACCAAGCAGCTGTGAGGGCGATGCCACACTCCCTGAGGAGTTGAACAAGTTCTACGCACGGTTTGATGCACTGAACAACACACACACGACGAAAGCCATGCCTCCCATCACCGACCGAATCATCTCTCTGTCTGCAGCTGATGTGAGAAGAATCTTTACCAAGGTCAACCCATGAAAGGCTGCTGGTCCAGACAACATTCCAGGTTGTGTGCTGAGAGACTACGCTGATCAGCTGGCCGAGGTCTTCACAGACATCTTCAACACATCACTGAGCCAGAGGATCGTCCCAGCATTCTTCAAATCTACCACCATCATCCCAGTGCCAAAGAAATCTTCAGTTTCCTGCCTGAATGACTACCGTCCCATCGCTCTGACCCCCATCACCATGAAGTGTTTTGAGAGACTTGTCATGGCACAGGTGAAAAGCAACCTCCCCCACTCACTGGACCCGCTGCAGTTTGCTTATCGCACAAACAGGTCGACTAAGAATGCGATATCCTCTTCACTTCACCTTTCCCTCTCACACCTGGACAATAAAGACTTATGTTAGATTGCTGTTCATAGACTTTAGTTCAGTATTCAACACCATCATCCCCAAAAGACTCTGTGTGCAACTGAGCGAGTTGGGACTGAGCACCTCACTCTGTAACTGGATACTGGATTTCCTGTCAGAGAGGCCTCAGCCCGTCCGAATCGGCAACGTTTCCAGCACCATCAGACTGAGCACAGGAGCTCCTCAGGGCTGCGTTCTCAGCCCACTTTTGTTCACACTCCTGACCCACGACTACACTGCCCTGCACAGATCAAACCACATCATCAAATTCGCCGATGACACGACCGTGGTGGGGCTCATCGGCAACAACGATGAGTCAGCGTACAGAGATGAGGTTCAGCAGCTGGCTGCCTGGTGCAGTGAGAACAACTTGACGCTGAATGTGGACAAAACCAAGGAAATGATCGTCGACTTCAGTAGAACTCGCTCCACCCACACACCACTCAGCATCCACGGTTCCATGGCTGAGACTGTAAAAAACACCAAGTTCCTGGGAGTTCACATCTCCAACGACCTCACCTGGACCATCAACACCACCTCCGTCACCGAAAAGGCCCAGCAGCGCCTCCACTTCCTGAGACGACTGAAGCGAGCCAACCTCCCTCCTCCTACCCTCACCGTGTTCTACAGGGGCACCATAGAGAACGTCCTGACCAGCTGCATCTCCGTCTGGTTTGGTAACAGCACTGTTGCCGATATCAGGCAGCTACAACGGACCGTCAAAGCAGCTGGCAACATCATCGGAGTGTCTCTCCCGTCGCTGCAGGACATCTTTTACAAACACTGCTTCAGGAGGGCCTCCTGCATCGTGCTTGACCCCTCACAGCCTTCACATGGACTCCTTACACTCCTCCCATCCGGCAGACGCTATCGCAGCATCAGGACTCGAACCACCAGAATGCGTGATAGCTTTTTCCCACAAGCCATCAGACTCTTAAACACACTTGCTGCGCTCACACTCCCCCCCCCCCCAACCCTAACCCCCCCCTACACACATTATTGAAAAGTATTGCACAGAACGGTTCTCCAAAAATGCTGCTATAATATCTGTACAAACTTAAATTTCAGTCAGACTTTTTAAGAATACACTTCTATGAATAGACTGGATATCGTAATCTTTTATATTGAAAACTGTCAGTCAATTTCCACTTCCAGCTTAAAATGTATATTTTGTGTCCTATTTATACATTGTTTATTCCATGTGCCTTATCTGTTCCTTGTTCTTTATTTCTTGTTGCGCTGTGTAAACTGGAGCCACGTCTTCTCGTCTCTCTGTATATCTGTACAATATATAGAAGAGATGACAAAGTTTACTGTGACTTTGACTTGATGTGCAATATCTTAACACACTGTGCTGCTCTCTGATTTTTGTTAAATCAATCTGGGTCAACACAATTTCACTTTTCTATAGAGTGAGATTCTTGCTGAGTACTCAGGAGAATATGGTGTTTTATTTAGGATTCATAATGAGTACATAGGTAGAAGGATGCTGAGGTTGGAGCCACCAGGCGGGAGGCTGAGAGGAAGACCAAAAAGGAGATTTATGGATGTGGTGAAAGAGGACATGAAGTTAGTTGGTGTGAGGGTAGAGGATGCAGAAGATAGAACTAAATGGAGACAGATGATTTGCTGTGGCGACCCCTGAAGGGAAAATCTGAAAGAGGAAGAAGAAGATTCCAAAAGAGGTTTATCGTCAATACAACAATATACACAGTACAGTGCTCTGAAAAGCCATTTTACGCAGGCCGCCCATGGCACATTTACATAGAATATCAAAATATACCAAAAAAACCCACAAAACAAGAAAAAGAAATTACACACAAATAGTAGGGCTGCAACTAACGACTATTTTGAGAGTCGACTAGTCATTAACCATTAAAGCGATTAGTCGACTAATCGGATTATAAATTTCATAATTATAAAATGGCTCCGATTTAGCTACCAGCTTTTACATTTAGTACGAGGTTATTTAAATTTTGTGGTAAATAATAAAGACAAGAAAGATACTTCATTCAAAAGCATATTTTAATAAATAAGTTTCTTCTTTGCCTTATCTAGCCTTACGATGGCTCCTGGTTTTCTGATGGTACTGAGAAAATGGTAACATACCATTATAACATTTATGAGCGAATGACAAATGACGTTGGTTACTTTACCGTTTTGCGTGCTTATGAAACGTGTAAGACCTAACTATTAAATTCTAATTATAAGGTCGATAAACTATAACTTGCGTTTAACTGACCCGTCGCCGTTCCTCTTCCTCCGACATCTTTGGTTCTTCTGTAGGAACTTTCTTAAGCCAATCACAAAACCAGGAGCCATCGGCCAATAGGATTCGCAGCCAGAAACTGTCCAAACCCCGCCCCCAAACTGCCAAAACCCCGCCCCCAAACTGTCCAAAACCCCGCCCCTTTCTAACCACGCGCGTAGAAATCTCACTCGAGCAAAAAAAGCCGCTCGTCGGTAATCTACTTTGTGCGCGAGGACATTTAACACATCGAGAGGAAAAATACAGTTTGCGACGCAATATCACAACCGCGCACTCGATTCTTAATTTTGTGCTCTCGAGTTTCACATCTGCGCTTGCGACTTTGAAATTTACGCCCGCGAATTTTTTGCGGCAAGCCATTTTGTGCGCTCTAGTTTTGGCGTTGATGTGACGCCATCGGGCCATTCTTCTAGCTGTCACTGAATGCTGTTGCGTAAGAGCGAATCTCACCAGAGTGTGGTGTACAGGTGCACTCTATTGGAAAGAGGTAGTACTGCACAGGTAGAAAGGAAAGAAAACGTTTCACTCCGTTTAGAAAGATGTCTGGCGACAATTATCAACAATCAAATTCGTCGGCGACTATTTTTATTGTCGATTTTTGTCGACAATGTCGAATAATCGTTGCACCCCTAATAAATCTAACTACATTTAGTAATATTCATTCAATACTAATTAGGATTTATAACATTAACACGTGGATCGCGTAGTTTTGGAAGTACAGTATGTGCAGCTACAAAAAAAGCTACATATGGAAAAAAATTATCAGTAATTTTCCTGAAAATCATTTTCATTATATGCATCTGTTGCAGCGTTTAAATACAATTAGAAAATGTTTCAATAATAAATTGCGCAGCTTTTGCCACTGCGAACATTCCCGCTAGTAAAGCGGCGAATAAAGGCTGAAATATACTTGCTGTTAACTACATACGTATGTACAAACGTACATCCGCGATTCGTATCCTGCGTTCTTTGCGTCGGCTTTTGTGCACGTACTCAAAAATTAACGGAATACGGAGATGCAATACCTGCGTAATTTATAGGGGGCAGTGTTGCGAGAAACCGAAGGGTGACAGCCAGTCGCTGAGTGCTGCCTACTGGGTCACAGTGAGGCTGATTCAATATGAGGACGAATTTGACAGAGCAATTCATCAAACACTTCAGGAGACATTTGGAAATATTCCCGGTGTTTTTCCTCGTCAATGTCTCTCATTGGCAAAACCAGAGAAAAGAACTCCACATTTTGCTGACGAGATCTATGAAGTGGTCGAACGTACCATCTCCGCAATTTTCGTTTTCTTCTCTGGTGCTGTCTCAGTATGATGAAGATTAATACTTAATGTATCTTCGAGTGAAGACATGTTTGTTTGGAATAACAGATGACGATTTTAAGATACAGGTGTTCATTCATTTATTAGGTTTGCAGCCTGGACACTGACCCCTGGTGGTAAGGAGTACACACCACAGATTACAACGCACAGTACGGACGCAAGTATATCAGCACAAACGTTAACAAGGCAGCTACGTAGATACGTAGATCACAGCGAGTATATTTCAGCCTTAAGAAGCCAGACGAATCGGACGCTGTGAATAAGTAGCAACTTCAGCCTCGTTCTTGAAACCATTTAAAGATAGCTGGGCTTAGCCCGTAGGGGTGCGGTTCAGGTTATGCGCTACGCGCGCCGAAATTTCATCAATAAATTCATTATTTGAACAGCATCTATCTCTTATCTGGCTCAATCTCTTTCCTTCCCTACCTTCTCTGGAAGACTCTGCGATTCCAGGAACGTGCTTAACAGAGAAGAATGACATGAAGCTTTCTCCTGGTCCGTATGCGTGCTACCTGCCTAGTATCCACGCTGGGAAACAGGACAATAATTTTAATCAGATAATATCAACTTGTAGGGCTGTATTATTTATTTTGACTTTGTATTCTATAAATAATTATAAAGAACCTCCTAAAATGGCTATAACGACGTCCATGGATGATGTCGTGTTGTGCGCGTGCCTTAAATACTTTTATATAAAAATGCCTTTATACAAAATCTGCATATGTTTAAACCGATCTTTTTTTAACTGAATGTGGTGTAAATGCAATTTTAACAAATAAAGGTAAAGAAATGTGTTTATAAAAATATCCGCATACGTGTAAACAGGCCCTAAGAAACAAAAAAACAGTCAAGTATTTCAAAAAACTCAATTTTGAAATATTTTGTTTTTCTTGAACAGTTTATTAAAATTAATTGAAGGATCAGAATTAAAAGCATTTAAAAACAACTAAATATTTCAATTAAGGTCAAAATTGAGTATGAATAGTGGGAATGGCAAATTTAGAACACATTGGAACACTGCACTCTTTCTGACCAATATAAATGTAACTGTCGTTCTTTGCCAAATATTTACCTTATCTATGTTTGTGTGTGTGCGCGTGTGTGATGAATTCTGATATAAAACATAACCAGTAGTTAATGTGAATGCTGCCAATTGAATAGTGAATGAGCTACTCTTTTGGGTTCCGATATTGTCGTGCAACTCTAATTTGTAAATTTGAATCTGAAAGAGTTGTTCCTTGGCCTCACCAAACGTCACTGTTTTTGGTACTCATAGTGACGACATATGTCAGTGATTGTGATATTTTTTTTATTCTGGTAAATCTCATTTTGAAGCTCTTAATGTAAATTACGAACTTAAAATTATAATAACCTAGATTTTATGTTAAAGTAACTAAAAGAGAAGTGAAAGAGGCTGACTTGTGAAATGCTGTGTGTCACTAAAAGTGCAGTGGTGTTAAACTGTATGAAGTGTGTGTGGGGGTGGGTGATGTGTAGAAGCCGTGGGAAGATGCAGAGGTTGTGCAGCTTTTTTGTGTTGTGACATCACCAGAAATCCCCCAGGTTGTTATGAGGTGAGGGGCTGAATACGGCACACACATTCCTTCATAAGTTATACTCTCAGCCCAATGTTCACACACCTTTATTTTAAAAGTGCACATAGTTCAGAACAAAAACAGAGCCAGTGGTGTACATCTGTTAGTTCACCTACCAGTGCACAAGAATCAAGCGTTTACAAGTAAAATCTGTGTTTAGTGTCTTGTGTAAGTAACAAAAAAAAGGATAACCTTAAAAATCAAATATCAAACTGAGGCACTAACAATATCACTTAACCACTAAGTACATGAGAATACAAACACTCACATAATACTGTACAGTAACAAGTGCAGTTTTCCCTCATGACAAAGAGCGCGATGTGTTGTGAAATGTGTTTGTCTCTGAGCATCAACATCATTTCTAGAGATGCACGATGATATCGGAATAAACCCGCATTGGACCGACGACTAGGTTGAAAATGTAGCGCTTATGAAAGGCCCAACTAATAAAGTTATAAACTTAGAGAAAAGCAGTAAGCTGCCTCCTGGCTGGAATTTCGTGGCAGCGACGACATAGAAGTTCTTCTAATCGTGGCAACTATGTAGAGCTGTTAGATGCTTTTGCTGAGGAAGATCAGCTGTTCGCTAGACATCTGAAGACTGTTTTCTGTCTTGTCAAACAGAATACAGAGATTAATGCAGCCCCATTTGTCCTGTACACGAAGACGATGTTGGTGGAGAAGGATAAACTCATGGACATAATTTACAAGTAAAGGTAAGACCATTTTGGCTTTATTTAAAATAGGATCAGTTGAAGAAAAAAGTAATCCAATATTATTTTAAATACTGCAAATTTAGAACACATGGAGGGTGCAGAGCTCTCTGTTTTTAATGCTTATAGATGCCAATAAACAGCTTTATAACTTAGGAAAAATTAGATACCACTGTGTTAGAATTATAGAGAGATACAGTATTTATATGCTTATTCTTTAGTTTATTATCAGCTCTCTTCAAACACAAAAAATGTTAAGACGCTCGACTCTGCTTTCCTCATTTCACCACAGACAATGTTTATGTTCTTCCAAAATGTGTTTAAAGGCTTTTCTTTTCTCTAATTACTAAAATGTAATTTACAATGAATGGGCATAGTTATTATGTATTGCTAACATCAGCCAGTACACTAGTCTTCTACCTGTTAATATTCCCTAAATCATTTCAACATCTTGCTCTTTGCTAGTGCGCCCCAAATCATCTGTAATTGAGTGCGTAAAGACAAGCGATTTTGCTGAGAAAGTTCCACTGCTTCTTCAGGATTTTTTTCATTTGTTAACCAGCTGTTTAAGTGATCAGCCTGCTTTTATACCAGTTGGCCAACTCAGGGAAATATTTACGTGTGTTTGAAGCCAAAGAAATGCTTCTTTTTCAGTTTTTATTTAGCTATAATTCTAATACAGTGTTTTTTTCCTACTAAATTACCATTGTGTTTATGGGCATCAGCAGATATAAGCATGAAAACATTAGCATCAGTCTATAATTCCCAGGTCGTGCATCCATGACATTTAATTATTAATGCTTTTTGGTAAATACTCTTTCACTTCATTTAGAAATGTGTAGGATTGTGGCACTGTTTTACAGAAGTCGATGGAGGACATGCGTCGACATTATTAGTGCTCACATCATCGTTAGCGAGTCCTCTGTCGACTTCTGTACACATATTCCTGTTTAGTGTAGTGATTAATTGCACAATGGAACAGCATTGAGTCAATGTAAGTACTCCAGACTAAAGTCACTGCTGTTTGCAGGTCTCCCGTTTCTCTTTGGCTTTGGGCCGTCCTGGTTTGTCGCCTTGCCTCTTGGTGGGTGGAACAAAGGCCGGCTCGGGCAGGTAGTCGTAGAAAATGCTGTGTGGGGTGCGAGGAGCCAAACACACACCTGCCGAGAGACCACAGAGGTAAGTTAGGATTCGCAACTCGGCTTCCATTTTCCCTAATTTCAGGCACAGTCTTGCTCAGGGAGTCAGTGATGGTAGTGCTGGAAGGTAGGATTCGAACCCATGATCTGTTGGTCCAGAGTGGAGGATACCTTGCCTCTGGACCAAAAGGTCGTGGGTTCGAATCCTACCTTCCAGCACTACCATCACTGACTCCCTGAGCAAGACCCTCAAACAGTTGTCAGGGAGACTGTACCTGAAATTAGGAAAAATGGACGTTGCACTGGATAAGAGCCTCGGTTAAACGCATCTCTCATGTGTGCTGATGTTGTGGGGAGAAAAGCTGAACCTGTCTCTCCAAAGCACTGGTCTGTGATGTCTAGAGCTGGGAAACTCTTTTCTAAAAGGTCCTCTTACCAGATGGTGGGCTGCTGGAGACCTTGCTCTCCCTCTTCCTGGCTGTGAACGTTGGATCTAGTTCTTCTGCGATGTTGCGGATGGGCGGTGTATGTCTACAAAGTAAAGGAGAAGTGAGTGAGTGTATGGACTGACTATAGTAATGTTTACTGATCTATGTTTAAGCCTTTACTTTTTGTGGTTTCCACAGGTTTTGGCAACTTCCAGACACATTTGACGACGATGGCTGAAGACAAATGATTGGGGAGAGGTTAGTGTTGTGTAACATGAAGGAACACTTGTCTTGAGGCATCTTCATCACAGGAAAAAGAAAGTATGCCATGTCCCGCGAGCTGAGTTTAACCCAAGGCTACTTTATAAGGATGTGCTTTCCAACAAGCATGCTGATGAGGCACGGTTTAACAAAGCCAGTCTTTTGATAACTACACAGGTTCTGCAGCTTCCTAGCACACACAACACATGTTGAGTTGGTTCCATAAACCTTTTGTTGTGTTCAGGCAGTTGCCAACTTACGATGAACTACAACGTGTGGTAAGTGAAGAGCTGGCCCCACACTCCTGGCGCCCAATATTTTCACAGTTTTGTCTGTTCTTACTGTCTTCTGAGGTGTCTATTGTGCAATGTAAATAAATATAGCATGAATCCACAGTAGACACCTCAGAAGACACTAAGGACCAATCTCTGACAGATCAATCTTACTGCAAAACTGTGACAAGATCTTGCACCCCATGCTGGTGGCCAACTCTGCACTTAGCACGCTTTCTAGTTCATCCCAAGTCGGTGACTGCCTGCACAAGACGGAAATCTGTCAAATACTCTCTGAAACACAACACAAGGTTTAAGGTAACAACTCAACATTTTGCACGTCTTGTGCTAGGAAGCAGCAGAACCTCGCAGTCATCAAAAGACTTTGGCTTTGTTAAACCGCGCCTCATTAGCAAGCCTGTTGGAAAGCACATCTTTACAAAGAAGCCTTTAGTGCATTATACATCATGGGCTAAAATAAAACTCTTAGCTCATGGCATACTTTCGTTCCTGTGATGATGACAGCGTTCCGTCATAGTAAACAACACTCTCCAATCCTTGGTCTTCAGCGTGTATATGTGCGTGTATATATACACATATAAAATGTGACTCACAGTTCAGTGCATGATGAGGACGGTGGCAAATCTTCATCCACAGGGGAGTGCAGTCCCTCTGAGTTAAGCCGCTCTCTCGCCATGTGCAGAGGCTGCACCTAAGCACAACATCAAGAAACTGTGAAGTTCATTCTGGACAACAGTTATAACATGTAGAGACTTACGTTTCGATTTGCAGCTCTGACTGGTTCCCTATCTCTGTGTGTTCTCTCCAGGGTCTCCACGTCTTGTGACCTCCTGTTACTTCTCTCTTGTCGTTGCATGTAGCGAGCGAGCTCCTAAAAAGAAAAAAAGAGGAGCAAAGAGAGTTGTCTTTCTGCTTGGATGAAACTGGGTGGTTCAGATTTGACTGAAATCTATGCAAATAGACACAACTCTGGAGAAATGTCATTGAAAAGATACAGTGGAGAGTAAGAGCTTTGACAAAACAATACCGAGCTGGAAATGGCCATTATCTCGTCAATACATCAGGTAAACAAAAGTGGGATATGAATGAAATATACATTCATATCCCACTTTGGTTTATCTTATGTATTGACAAGATAATTGCCTTTTCCAGTTGCTCTCTACGGTAATTCATCCTTCCACCGTTCTCTCACCTCATCCTGGGCCACCTGCGCAGCACGGAAGTCCATGTGTGAATCCTGGAAGTGGGAAGAACAAGACATGAGTTGCGTTGTGTTACACTGCTGTGAACTTAATAAAATTGAACAAAATCTGACTTCAGCAGTCTACTTGTACTTTCATGTTAGTGTTGTGTTCAGCTTTTACAAATAAAGTTGAAATTGTTTTAAAGTCCCATGTAAATATACCTACTTCCTCTGCCAGGTCAAAATAACCAGGTTTATTACTTACACTAATATTTACTAATATTTCCACAGTTACTGCTCTATACAACACCTGGGTTATAATTCTAAGCCCAGATAAATTGTGCCGTTTAAGTGAAAAGTGTTACTAAAATTGTATCACTGCATTAAACAAACATCTCGATTAAAACATGTGTAAACCCACCTTCTTGTGAATCTGCCCGTTCTTGTCCTCCTCCTCCTCCTGTAGCCTACGAGCCAGTTCTGCATCCCTCAGACACTGCACCCACACTTCCAACCCTGAGGCAGAGAGAGCGAGAGCGAGTCAGCTAGAAGTAGTCAAAGTAACATAATTGACTTGTGTAAAACTACAACAAAAATCACCATCACTGAGTGGCGAGCCACTGCCGTCTTCCTGACATCCGGTCTCAGATCTCTGTCTCCTTGCCTCAACTTCCTCCTTTTCCTGCAGTCGTCTGGCCATCTCCTGTCAAAATGGACACAAGTCAAGCACCAACTTTAACATATTCTATAAAATGAATTGATGCCACTTTATCAAACACTACCAGTTCAGCCACGTTGAATTTGGTGGCTTTGTGAAGGATGGACAGAATGAGAGCGTGTACAGACCATCTCAAAAAATACGATATTCTAATATATATATATTCTGTATATGAACACCTCACACTGCAATAGGCCACATGTTTTGGAGCTGGAACAAGGTTCCCATCAGTAAAAGTGTGGAATAAAAATCGGATAACAATATGTGACTGCACATCACAACTTCTTTACAGACATTATAACATCCACACATCTGAATTCTCTCTAAACTATCACCACTGTAGGTTATGACATTTGACTTCGTTACAGCTCTCTACAGTTTTGAGATCGTTGTGTAGGCTGAGGAATTTCCACCCCCAACACACGCAGTGCTCCAACTTAAGGAAACTACGTCTCATACAGACCCACACACACCCTGTATTCACGACTCGCGACTAGTTTTTGGGTCGGCAGTTTTAACAACGTTACGTGGGGTGTAACCCCCTCACTCCTTATGCAGTTTCACTTGCACTTCTGTAACCATGACGTCACAGGGACTCTCAACAACTGTTCAAGAATTTAAAGATGGTGATGAGCTGCTGATCACAAACGGAGAGCAAAAATGATCTGAACTGCTTAATCTCTATCGGGGCTGCGGGACTAGAGCCTATCAGGAGGGACCAACACACTGCACGGCACACACATGGAAATGAAATGGAAGCAATCAAAAATAGTAAAACAACTAACAGGAAAGAAAGAAAACAAAAGATAAACCACATTAAAAAGTTATTAGAGAAACAATTATTGAAATAATTTGTATTAACCGTTCATGCCTCTCTTTTTACTTCTAGTTTAAAGTTCATATTTAATACTCCACTTCTAGTTTAAATTGTATATTCTGTATTCTATTTATATACTGTTTGTTCTATATGCCCTGATTGTTCTTTGTTCCCTGTTTCTTGTTGCACTGTTAAAACTGGAGCCGCGTCGTCTCGTCTCTCTGTACAGTAAACAGCAGAGATGACAAAGCTTATTTTGACTTTTGAATCTCCACTAGAGGGCAGCATTACAGCTCTTACTTCTAATCCTAGTGGCTTTTTGTCTGGTCATTACTGAATGAGGGGCAGAGACTTGGAATATTGAACGTGGTTATGAGATTTAAGGACAAAGTAACCAACTGAACTAACAGTAACCAATTAAATTGCAAAATAAAAATGTGATAAGAAAAGCTTAATACATGTCAGTAATAGAAAATTACTTAATTTTTAAAAATAGACATACAGAAATTCTGCCTCTTCACAGCTCAGTTAGGTTTCAAAACTAATGTAGTTATATTTTTATTAGACTATTACACAGAGTTGGTCATTTCTGGCTGTTAGAAATCCTACACTAACTCAATAAACCGCAGATCAATTTATCTAGCGCAGACAAGTTTGCTGTCTATGGTGCTGTTGTCACTGTTAATGAATTGATTTAAAACCAAGTTCTAAAATGTGAGAGCTCGTCATCCAGACTTGTTGTTGAGCATTTGAAGTCTCCTGAGCTGTTTATTTCCTCTCAGCACCACAATGAGATATTTCACATCAGAGGAGCGAGTTCAGCTGCACTCAGAGCTCGATTATTCCAGCTACAGACAGTGAGGGAGACGTGGAGGCCCCTAAGGGGTTGGGACTCTAAAGAGGCTGCAAATCACACACACACACAATCAGGTCTTACTGTTTTTGTCGGGGCCTACCATTGACTCCCATAATGACTAGATGTAAATAATACAAGTGGCACTCAAAGAAAATCTTTACACTCTTTTCAGAGTTTTTATTGCCTTTCTCAGATACTGCTATGCTGTATACTTGCAATAAAATATATACTTTTACTGTAGATTGAAAAGCATACTTTTCTGAAAGAAGTAGTAAATAGTGTGTGGTGGTGCTCTAGTGGTCATCACACTCACCTCTCTAGCTAGACGTTCAAATCTTACCACTACCATCAGCAGTACCATCACTGAGTCCCTGAGCAAGACCCTTAACCCCAAACTGCTCTCAGGGAGACTGTATCTAGGAAAAATGGAAGCCAGTGGAGACACACGAGTCAGTGTAACTCCGGTCCCAAGCCCAGATAAATGGGGAGGGTTGCGGCGTCAGGAAGGGCATCCAGGGTAAAACTTTCACCCAACAAGATCCGTAAGAAAAGCAAGTCACGTTGTAGAACAGCGTTGGCTCAATGCTGTAAATGTACTCTTTTCAACCTAATTGTCACGTTTTGTAAGGACAGTCTGGAACATTAGCATCACCTACACACATTCACTAACACACCTGGTCTCTTCACTTCTCTCTGCCTCTCGTTCAGTGATGAACTGATGGCAAAAACCACTAGGGTTAGAAGGAGAGCTGTAACGCTGCCCTCTGGCGGAGATGAACAGTTAATACAAATTACTGAAATGATTATTTTTCTGATTAGTTGTTGTATCTTTTCATTCTTTCAGTCTTCTTGTTAGTTTTGTTGATAACTTCTTTTTTATTTTTTAATAATCATAATAATTCATACGCAAAGATATTTTTCAGTTCAATATGTGCACAATTATTGAACATTTTTGTACATATCACTGACTAGTTTTCGCTACTTGACTGCTGTTGCATAATTTGCATATGCTACTCCAGATTAAAGTCTATATTTTATAGCATATTTATATCTGCATGTTCTCTTTCTTTTACACTGTAAAACTAGAGCCACATCGTCTTGTGTCTCTGTTTAAGTGTATATAGTGAAGATGACAAAGTTTACTTTGACTTATAAACCAAACCGGGACACCATTATTCATCCCCTGTAGGTCTGAAATTTGTCCCCAAAACAAATCTAGGTCACACACACACACACACACACACACACACACACACACACACACACACACAGTTACGTACAAATTACACATTTTGTAAAAGTATTTTTTCTTTGAATTTTAACACCAGCCCTTAAACAAACTCACACAAAGAACTGGCACGTCTGCATTGGTGCATACGGCCCTGTTTGTCCACTCAGTGAGCGAAAGAAGTGAACACACGCCACCTGCAACACACGCGCGCACACATACACACACACACACACAACAAGGTCTTCTTTTGTCACCAGCCCCACAGCCTCTGTGACTTACAAGGTGACATCTTGTTAAAATAGTTAACATAGCGATGCAGGTCACACTGAACCCAGAGCAGATAAAGGCTGCATTCTCGCAGCGAAGGCCCTTAAAAAGCTCTTTTCAGGCTTCAACGCGGGCCTCTTCAGCGGCAGAATGCCGAGACCGCCGGGGTACGAGACCAGAAAACAGGAGCAACAATACCCCCAGCAACCGCAGCTGATGGATTAGCGGCAAGTCTATTTTTTCTGCCCTTAGTGTACAAATCTGCAGTGTAGGCGGTGGGACGAAGACTGTCAGTGCTCACGGCCATCTGGCAGAATAAGTCGAATAAGTCAACACCAAGCACCCCACCTACAGTCAGCAGCGAGCATAGGAAAATACTTAAGTTAAAGGAGCGAGAGATAAGACTTCATGGCTGTCAGATCCAAAGCTGTGAGCCATTTTTAGAAACGAGAGGGCGGGGTTTACAAAAACCCCTCAAAAAGCCTCGTCTGCACGTCTCTAAAGACACATGCCCACACTCACAGAGGAAGATCAGGCTCGGAAGGTTATTGGAGCTTCTACTTTCGTTGAATTTGTACAGAAAAAATAAGATTCTGCTTAAAGACGCAGTGAGGGGAAGTTGAAATTTGATTTGTGGGTCATAAATGTCTTTGTGAGGGTCTAACAGATATGGGGTGTAATTTGGAGGAGCGCAAAAGACAACTCAGGGATGATGTAAACAGCTGGGGCGCGTTCCATCTTAATCATTTTTAATACGTCATTTCTACCCTAATATGCACATGTACTGACACTGTCTAAAGTATTAATCTTATAAGAAGATTTTCTACATGTTTTGCAGATATTTTATTCCTACTCTTTAGTTTAAGTTCATCGTAAGATTTTTAACTTAACTGTTAACGTCAGCTTTGTCTTAGGATGGTTCAGGCTACATTTCACTACATGCTGTACTTGTATAACTATGTATGTGACAAATAAAAAATAAACACGGCATTCTGATTTTTGTATTTTTAAGTTGATTATACAATCTGCACAAAACTATATCATTTTAATGTGCTACAAAAATGTTCAAAAAGAGAGGAAAAACTGCCATCCAAGCTGCCGTACAACGCCATTTCTGTTGAAATAAATACTTGCTATGGTTTGTCGCCTTGAACACATGCCTGTTTTGACAAAATAAAACCATGAACAACGGTGTAATACGCAAATAACCTGATGGTGGGATGTTTAACTTGAGGACAACAAATCATTCTATGATATATCAACTCGTATACGTTTCAAACCCACAATTTCCAAACCTTCCCTGCTCTCATTCTGCACAAACACGATTCAGCTTCCAACATTACTCATCCTGCTTCCATGACAACCAGGCGCTTCGCCTCCAACCAACACCTCAACAGTTGCTACGGAGACTGTCCTAAAGTGCTGCCACGGCGATAACAAAGCTGGTATTTTAGAGTTTGCATGTCACAAGAGAGAGGTGAGGAGGATGAGGAGCCCTTGAGGCCGTCATGAAGCGAGAGGCAGAAAGAGAGACGTCTTTCTCCTTTTGTTCCCTCATCCCTCCATCCGGCTTCATTCCGGCAGTAACAAGGACCTACTATGTGTAAGAGCTTGTTAAAGGCTCCATAATCAGCTTAAAAGTGAGAATGGACTGCCGGGCAGCTTTCAACGAGAAAGTGGCTTGTGTGAGAGCACAGGCTCTAAAAACCAAGACCAAACGCATACGTGCCACACACACACACACACACACACACGAGAGCTGCAACACTTAGCAGAACATTCACTACTGTAAAACTAATGTGTAAAACAGTACTTCTTCATTAAAGAGTTCAAATATAAAGCAGAGTGGAGGAAGCCTAAGTAATTCGGTTCATTTTTTGCAGAGTAATTTGTGTATATACGTCCAGATCAACATACCTCGTCCTCTTCCTCCCTCCGCCGTGCTTCCTCCTCGCAGAGTCGAAGTTCTTCCTGAATCATCTTGGCGTACTTGCAGTCCTGCTCTTCCCTGTCAAATGAGGCAAAAAGACCAAAGTTGGGGAAGTTTCTTCACACTTCAGTGAAAGGCTTCACAAAAAGGCCCTCAGATGGCAATCAGCATTCTGGAGTAAACCAAAAGTTTAGTGCCGCCCCCTGCCTGAACCACAGATCTAAAGTTTGCGGGGAAACGTCTTAGTAAAAGTTGGTGAAAATGTGCGAATGCCGTGGGTTGAATAAAGTGAAAACGTGGTAAAAAACGGGAAACGGGATATAAAGCCAGCAGTTTAAAATATTTCCCAAAAATTAAACTGTAAGTTCAACATTTTCCAAATTGAAGGAACAGATTAAAAGGAGAAATGTAAAAGTGGCTGAGTGGAAAAAATCTGGGTATCAAACATTCTCCTAAATCCCTTGTTTATGGGTTTGTTTCAGAAGTAATCTAAAGATAATCTGTTCACCCGATCTCACACTCTTAATATTGTGTGATCTATAAAATAAACGGCCAGTTCATTAATTATTAACTCTAGGGTTAAAAATCACTTTTGCTTCTGCTGTTAGGTTAATGAGACTGACTGCTGCTAACGTCACTTAGAGACATGTATTTAACACAGACAAATGTATTTGCTTAACACTAGCCAGGAAATGTGTCTGTGTTTACTGACTACTTTGAAGATAATATATCTGTTAGATCATCTGTTTTGTGTTTTAGTTCTGTTTAAATGGAAGGTATTACGTGCCTATTTGCAACACTTAAGCAGTAGTTGTTGTATATGGCAGTAATTATTAATTGCCATATTATCTATGACAGAGGCCTAAACTCTAGCTTAAAACCTGCCCCATTCATGAAAAAAACATGTAACTGTCTGGTAGAAAGAAAATACAGGTGGTCCCCGAATTACGATGATGACCCCTCCGTAACTTGAAAATATCGTAAGTCGAGAAACCCCAAAAACACACACAAAAAATATGCCATTGGCTGAACTCCGTCGATCGCTGGTGGGAGATGAGCACATCCCAGCAGCATCCCAACGTATCGCTCCGCAAACACTGCTGCGTTTGCCTGCCATGCGAAAAATGTTTTACAATATAGTCGCATGGCTATCATCATCTTAACATTGAAAAACCATGAGTCAAACCGTCTGAACTCGGGGACCATCTGCATCACAATATGTCCTGCAGGAACTATGCTGAACAAATGAGTTAATTTTTGGACGGCATATTAAACAGATACCTACTGTGTGACCTACAGTCGACTCAATTCTTGAATTTAGTCATTACATGACATTTTATTGTTCATTGTTCAAGTTGTGATGTTTATATGAAAATACCCTTGTTTGTGATATAGGTGGGTTGGGAAATATAATAATCCCTCTGTTGCAAATTTAGTTCTAAATGCAACAGTGAAAGATTTTGTATTTTTTTTAAAAATACGTTTACATTTTACGGCATTCAAGACTTCCATTTCCTAATCACGCGGACAGTCTCACTGACAGGGACTTGGGGTTGAGGGTCTTGCTCAGGGACATAATATGGTAGTGCTGGAGGTAGGATTTGGACCCACAACCTCTTTGTGCAGAGGCGAGTGTCCCAGCTCACGGGCTGTGAAAAGAAAAGAGTGGATCCTGAACTCTGTCCTAATCGTTAAGGAGAGTTTGTAGTGTACTCGGCAGTGGGTAGCGTAATGGTTAGAGAGTTGGCCCCATGATCGGAAGGTCGCTAGTTCAAGTCCCGGCCCTGGTAAAGGTACCACTGAGGTGCTCATGAGCAAAGTCCCTAAGCGCTGCTCCCTGGGCGCTGCCAAAAGAGCAGCACCCTGCTCCTTCACGGAGGGGCCACATGTGGTTGTGCTGCACTGTGTGCTGTGCTGTGTTCATAATGACAAATACTCACTCACTTAAGAAAAAAATGGTGGCTAGTTTTACCAAACAGTCTGTTTTTCTATAATCATTACTCATGGCGCACACACACACTGACTTACAGCAGTCTCCGCTGCCTGAGTCTGGTCCTCTGGTCGTCCTCCTCCTGCTGCAGTCTGCGGGCGAGACGCACGTCACTCTGCACCGCCTGGTTCCTCTGCACGTTGGTGCTGTAGAACTGCTCGACTGGAAAACCAGGACGGAAAAGAGATGATCACTTCATGTGATGAGCTAAAACAACCCCTTCCCCACCAACGGGAGAAAGATAATAATAACAATAATAATATTGTAGTGTGTATGTTTGTAGATTTGCTGTATTTTAACTAAAGACTACGGAATGTTTTATTCATTTTAAACTCATTACTTCTAATTTATTTTAAAGCTTTTGTTTATGTTGCGAGTTCAAATTCGAAAACACTTTTGCTGCCAATAGCCAAAGTTGACATATTTATATATTTATTTGTCTGTATAGATTTTCAGTCACCCAGGACATGAGAGCATGAATATTGAAGACGTCCAGTTGCCTTCAATTCAACTCCCAAGAACCTGTTTTACGTCCATTTTAAAAAACGGGCTTCAAGTGTCCTGTGTTGCCCTCGGATGGTCTCAAAAGCTGTTCCTGCCCCGGTGTGGGGGCAATAACGAGGGAGTTACTCACTCTCCTGCTCCTGAAGGCTGTGGGCCAAAGCTCCGTCCTCCATCACTGTGAAACACTGACACACTGAGAGAGGAAAACAAGAAGACAGGGGACGGAACAGACTCCCATGAATAAAGACATTAATGAACGATGGCTCACTGAACGTTACAATGAGAACAGGGAGCAGAACGCTGTCAACATGTATGATGACACATAGACACACACACACACACTCAGTCTCTTTCTCCTTTACACACACACGGTAGACAGTCTGTTCTGCTTTTTTAGTCCCTTCTGTTGTTTCCCATAATGACTAGCGGTAAACAGTACTACAGCTAACCCTTCCCTAGGGCTGGGTGATATGATATGATCTCAAATCAATATCACGATTAATTGAATTGTCAATTGCGATTAATGAACAATTACTTTTAGTTTTTGCCGTCATAGGTAACTGACAAGGTTTGTACTGTGCATATGATCAACTATTAAAGCTGGGGTGTCTTGGTGAAATGAAACACACATGAGGTCGGGGCAGCATCGCAGGATAACACACTGGGGCAAGTGTTAACAGAATCTAAAAAGAATCCAAATAATCCACATTATGGCTTCTGAACATCGGTTTTGATTAATATGGATGTCAGTCAACTGTACGTCTTCAACAAAACAACTTCAAGAACATTGAAGTCCAGCTGCCTTCGATTCAGGCTCTCGAGATTAAACGATCAGTGGTGCCTGGTGATGGTCAGAGACATTGTTTCTGTATCTTCTGTACCGGTTGGGATACTAACGAGGGATTTACTCACTCTTAATTCCATTAAAGGTTCTGAACATCGTTTTTCCTTCTTTTTCAATGAATCGCTCGGCCCGATCCTAACCCTAGTCTTAAATTAGTAACCAAAAGCCCCTCTTTTAGTTTCTCGACTTTCAATAAAGACATTTCTGATAGGCCAGCCATAAAATGCAACAATGTCCACACAAAGCTGTAAAAATTGTACAAATTGAAGGTTTTGATCAATGATCAATGTCTTGACCATTCTGACATTCACCACTGTTAGATTTTATTTAAGATTTGCTCCTAGTTAACAACAGAAAAAACTTCTGAACACTTGTCCAGTTATTTTATGAGTATTTGGAGAGTACTTGTGAACGCAGCACAGCACACACTGCACCACAACGGAATGCGACCTCTGCATTTGACCCAACTGCACTTAAGTGGGCAGCTGACGTGCAGTGCCCGAGTACTTTGCTCATGAGTACCTCAGTGGTACCTTTACCGGTCCGGGGACTTGAACCAGCGACTTTCCGATCAGAGAGCCAACTCCCTAACCGTTACGTTATCAACTGTCAAACTACCATATGGCATGTATATTCATGCAAAACATTATCTCACTGGGTTTTCTTCAATTCTACTCTTGTAGAAATAACACATTTGAGACTGGAATTTGATGAATGTGGCATATTGGTTTTATGAGGACTGCTCCTCACAAAGCCTAACTTTCTTCCTTTCTTTTAGGTCCCCGTACCCCACTCCCCCACCCCCACTCCACTCCCACACATTCAGGGCCAGTGCAGGGTCTCTCTCGGTCTTGTTTTGGAGCTGTGGTTATGCCCTGCACAAGACCCACAACAGGAAAACTGTCACACAGCCAACTAGGTCAGCAAGACAGGACAATGGAGTAGAGGAGACGGGCACACTGCCCACACAGTGTGTGTGTGTGTGTGTGTGGACTGCCCTGCTCCTTCTTGACCTTGGCTGGAGATGGAGGTAAAATCCATGGGAAAAGAGAGAACTATATATATATCAGGTTTTTGGTCATCAGTCTCTGAAATCTGTGCTCTGCTGTTGCAGCAACATGATAAGTTGAACCCTGAACACACGCAGGCCACATGCTCCTTCTATAACGTCCTGCAAATCTTTATATATCCTATATATCGTCAGTGCTTTGTGGAGGACATTTTTGTGAGTACATTTGTGACCCTCCACGGCAAAACCAGTCGCTTGTTGCAACGGAGGTTTCTCAGAAAAAAGAGCGTTTATGTTGTGTGGGGTAAAATTTTTGATTTTTTGTTTGTAGTGTTTTGAAACAGTGGAAGGTCTGTACTGTACTGTACTGAAATAGAATAAATTTTGCTGAAAAACTTACCCTTTCCATCCTAAAAACGTGACTTTCTTCAATTCCAGCAGAATGTTAAAGGTTTCTGTTTTGACCGCTCTACTTCAATATTTACGGTAAATCCACTCGCTGACTAGCGTGAGATATTTCTCCGGAATCCATCTCCGTCTCCTGAGTTCAGTTAACCTAACGCAGGTAGGCTATCCATGTGGCTGTGAATGCAGCGTAGGCTACCGTAAATACAAACGTAGCCGCCTTGTGCGTCTGTGAGTGCTACGTCGATAGTCAACTTCAAAGGCAGATTTCTCCATTTCTCACTTGGCGTGACAGGAGAAACCCGACTCCTTTGAATGTTGATATCTCAGTCATATGTCGTCCGATTCATTCGATATAGGTATTGTTTTGAAGTTTGATTTATGCCCTTTCATGAAAACATAACAACTCAACTTTGAAAATTTGCGACAAGCAACTGGTTTTGCCGTGGAGGGTCACAATTTGTACGTAAGGAGAGGCCCTTATCAGGGAAAAATGCTTTGAAAGGTTTGCTTTTGTTTAGTAAGTTTCAGTGTTGGGAAATCTCCTTATAAAAGGTAGTTTATCGATCTACAAGCTACATATGGTTAAATTAGTTAAAGTACAGCCGAGCTACCCTTTTAATACAGTAGTCAGCTACACTACAAGATACAGAGAAGCAGCCAATTACGATGAAGTGATTTTACAGCCATGGATTCTTCCTTAATAAAAACAAATAATACAAACACAATGACTAATTTTTGGCTTAAAAGTCAGTTATGTAAGAAGTATAATATTACTAAAAATGTATTAGTAGTGCCTTACATTACTGTGTTACAGCAAAAAGTAATACACTACTGTAACTGCGTTACTTTTGTAAAGAATTACTCCCAACACTGTCGGTTACTTTAAAGCCACAGCAATTCAAACGACTCCTCAGCACTGTTGAGGGTTGGGGTAGTTGCTGTACTTTTCATGGGAACCATGCACCCTCATGAGGACTGCGTGCATATCTCTGATTAATTTTAAGAATCATTTCAGACTCTACACCTGCAGACTGGGGACAAACCTACCTACCAAATAGTCTCGCCTCTGTTTGCTTTTTGCCTAGACATCTTTTGTATTCAAATGAATGTAAGGCGACTAAGTTTGAAGCTAGAATTTCAGATGGCTGCAGTAACCCTTATGTCTAAGAAATGTCCCTGAAAGCACAGTGAAATAGACATGCCTCTGTGTGTGTGTGTGTGTGTGAACCAGTGAAATTCCTTACCAATAGGGAGTCCAATTAAAAAACCAAAACCAAACAATGACGCCCAGCGAGGGATGTTTTATGATGCTATTCACAACACAGGCCGATTTACAAAACTTTAAACAAAAGAATAACTAACATTCAAATCTTTCACCATTTCAAGTTCAAAGGCATTGGAATACTGAGCAACATCGTACAAATGGAGGAAAACGCACACGTGCTGTCCTCCACCCTGCTCTTTTCCGAGTGTGTAACATATGAGATCAGACGGAAAAGTTTACACTGCCAGCCTGAGGACAGTGGCTCGTTTCAGACACGGCTGGCACATTCGTAATTACACTGACACGCCATGAAAAACAGTTCTGTGCTGAAATACATCAGCAGGGCTGAAGTTCTTGCTTTTTAATAGCTGCAGGAGGAGCACAACGGCAACTGTTGGTTGAGAAGTACGACAAATCATTTTAGCATGAGATGCTTTCATACTCAGAGAATCATAACAACTTCTACAATAGATTAGAAAAGATTCTATAATAGATCAGATGAGACTAGAGATGCATTTCCGCAAGAAAATGCCAACGTGCTTGCTCAAATTGTTTGGCTGTGACATGAAAACGGTCCGAGCAGAAAAACACTGGAGAGAATGGAAAGAACAAGGGATGATAAAAGTAAGAAAAAGATGAGTGTGGGTCAAAACAGATTGAGATGTGCGTTCAGTGAGGTGGTCGGAGGTGGTATAAGAACTGTGTTGACTGTGGTGTGAAAAACAGGTGAAGTAAAGCTTTCGAGACCCCAATCTCATGTATTCTCAATGGGCGAAAATGGGATCCTATGGGTAAAATAAACGACAGAAAAATGGACGAAAAAGACAAGCGCGGGTCATGACGGTTATTGATATGCGAAGAAGTCCACGGGCCCTCGAATCACGTCAAATTTGGTGGCTTCATGAAGAACGGTGGCTGCGCAGTAAAGTGTCAAAATTTGACATGTTAGTCTATGAGTAAAAAACGGACGGAACAAAATGGACAGAACTCTCGAACGAGTGTGCATATTAAAACCTCGTATAGAAGCACCTCACACCGCGGTAGGCAACCATTTTAGAGTTGGAACCAACTTCTAGCACAAATGACTCCTCACGTTCCTTCCATTTTCCTTTCCAATTTATTTTTAGGATGTTTTCAAGAAATTTCTAAAACAATTTCCCCCGTTAGCCATGTGTTTGTTATAATTTTCCCAATATTTGACTCAGAGAGTGCTGTTATGACTGCGATTGTGCCGTATTTAGCAGGCGGAAAGATGCTTTAGTCTGCGCTGGAGCGATGGGAGGAGGGGTATGAGGTGGGAAGAGGGGCTGTTTTTGGGGACACAGAGGTCACGTGACCAGCCGTTTGACACTGTAACTTATAGCCTCAGGAGGTACAGATGGTAGCATTGAGAATCTGACACGCAGAATGGAGAGAAAGGGTGGGGAGAAAGGGAGGGGCACAGACCGAAATGGAAAAGGAGAGAGAGTGAGTGAGTGGGTGAATGAGGTCCCTGTTTAGCACTTTAGTCTTTATGCATGCTTTCATCCCTTCGTTCACTCCCTCTCTCTTCTAGTGCTGTCTACTATATTTGGCTCTGGCAGCCAACTCAGTAAGAGTTTATATAAATATCTGCCAACACATACACACAGCATCTCCGCCAGTCACCTGTTTACTTTATACAATCGTTAGATAAATAGAGCGTTTCAAATGTCATTAAATTGTTTTTCCAAAACTGCATTAACAACTGACCAGTCACACTCCCGCCTCCTGCTACTAAAATGGGGTTAGATCCGAATCTCTTCCTGTGCGACCGGAGCACTGGGAATATCTCCAGCAAGTGCTGACTGTCCAGAGTAATTAGAAGGAAAGTGCAGAACAGCGCCGACATTCCAGCCCCACACAGTGCTGACTCCAGACTTTACCCCACTTCCCATACCACACATGCCAAACCAGCCCGAGGAAACTCAACAAAAACTCATCTACCAGCCCACCAATCCACCAAGCAGAACAGCAAATCATTTTCGGGGAATGATTACATTTGTGACACTAAACCATTTACCCGGTTAAAATTTTTTCCAACCAATATGCAGACAATGATGATCCAGGTGAACCGGGGTGTAAATCATGACCGTAATCATCAATATGATATCAATTTAACCTGGTAAGCCCTGAGACTGTTTTACTTTTGGTATCATTATAAAGGTAACACTTGTGAGATTACTGTGGAATCAGCATACATTTTACTGGGTCAGAATAAAGGAAGATGCAACACAGCAGAACATGGAAAACAAAAATCAAGTTCGCCAAAAAAAAAAACATACTATCTGCGTAATCTGCAGAGTCTGGCCTTTCATATGATATACAGTATGCATGGTTAGCCGTAGTAGTATAAGTGCTACGCCTGTGTTTCTTCCACGCAGACCTACGCAGTGTTTTTGTTCTTTGTTTATTTTTGTGTTTGGTGATGGAATTGTGTTATGTTTAGGTGGAATTTGTTGCTTAAGATTTTTAGATGAGATTCTATCGGCGATGTTGATGTGCTGCATGCATACCGACTACTTAAAGCCTTCCCGTTCTGCCCCCGGTATTGGGGGCGATCGGGCTCTAGCCATTAACAGACAACTTTTGCCAAAATCACAAAGTCTGCTACGATGCGATTTTGATTTGATTCAATTCAGGATCCAGCTAATTTTATGAGACAATATCATCTGCTGATTTAACACATCGCAAAAAGCATTTATATTTCTGAGCTCAACCAGACTTCTCCTTTAATAAAAGTAGACTTCCTGTTCAATATGTGACATTAATGAGGAAGTGTGATGAAGAAATGTTCAAAATAAGTCAACAAAAGATTAGAGCTGCCACTCATTCTTTTTTAGCCTACTTTCTGGTATTCTATTTGTTACAGAGGCTTGAAACCAGTGATATATTAAACATCTGAGTTTTGGAATTTGATTGTTGCACAAAAGATGCTGGGATATCTGTGTCATTATTTTAGTTCTAAGGTTTTGAAACAGATAAGCCATCTGAAATTCCTACCAACTCAAAATTGAGAATTGACCCCTAGGCCTCGGAATGGACTCCCAGTCCTAATCTGCTGAACTGACAACACTTCTGCAGCGCTTCTCAAGTGATAGAATGCGGTTGATTTATGACATTGAGAGTGAAGGAGGTAGAACAGAGCCTGACTCCAACCAACAACCTGCTGTTGAGTATCCAACCCCTAGATTTTCATCACCCAAATACAGAAAATGATTTGCTTGCTAAAATCACCAGTTCAGTATCAAGCTAAATTTACAGAGTGATTGCTGACTTTAGTTAAGTATTGTACAAAACTCTGGAGTCACCCCTCATTTCATCATATTTTGATTCCAAAGAGTATTTACCTATATTCTGCACATATTGCAATAAATCACTGTACTTATTGTCTAATTTTCCTAGCAAAATATAAAGAAATTAGAGGTGGCTAAAGACTTTTGACCAGAATTGTTCTTAATTTGGAATAAATGTTAATGTTTTTTTCCTTTATAGGCATTTAAACCTTTACAGAAAAGCAAGACTTTTCCTATTGTTATTGTTATGTAAAAGAAAGCAAGATAAATACCGTCATAGACTCGGGGAAGGTGTGATTTATCCACCTCCATCTCACTCATGATTGCGTTTATTCAGCGCTCAGATGGAGGACAGACATCATGGAGAGCAGAGCTGTGGGTGAGAACAGCCCAGGTTCTAAAAGAGAGAGAAAAAAAGAAAATAACCTGTTGGCTCCAGCTTCAGTTTTCCTGCTATAGGTTTCTCCAAAGCTCCAGACATAATGTATTGGCACCATAAATATCCTTAAATCTCCAAACAATAACGTGCGTTGTTGCAGTGCATACGGAACACTGGTACAATAAATAATCCCCACAGAATGCAATGGGGCATTGTGTACATTCTTTCATGTGTAAAAAGCAATCAATTCTGTTCATATCAAATAAACGTGACAACGTACAGCCGACAAAATATAACGTCATATTTGCCAAAAAATATATCTAGATCTAAAGTAATACAGGTACCTACTTATGGATTAATTATAAACTAATAAAGGACTTGTATGCATGCATACACACACACACACATATATTATATACAATTATATATATACATTATATATATATATGTATGTACACACACATATATATATACATATATATACACACATACATGTATGTATATATATATATATATATATATATATATATATATATATATATATATATATATATATATATATATATATATATATATAACACACACACATTCATATTAATATTATGCTTGATTTTCACCTGTGGTTTCTTCCCTCGAATCGTTCCGTTTTCGTTCGCATCCGCAAAGCATCCAAAAAAGTGGCGACTATCGCGCAGAAATCCCGAATATTAAACCGCAGCGGCTATGACACATGACGAGCCACAATGTTTATAAAGTCGGAAGGATGTCTGAGTAAATCCAGAGCCTCCAAATCGCGTAATACAGCTGAAAAATACAGCCCGAGTGAGTGAAGTTGCTGCTGCTGCTCCTACAGTCGCTACTCAAATCCTACAGGAGCCTAAAACACGGACGAAGACGCGAGTGTGCGCGCCACCTGCTGGACACACGGGAATCACACACACACACACACACACACACACACACACACACACACACACACACACACACACACACACACACACACACACAAAATATATCGAGGATTTGTGTGTTTGGATGCGATTGTTTGTGGTTGTGTTTCGATATTTGTTTATTTTATGCATACGAATATACATTTAATTTTTTATACTACCAGGTTTTTTTTATTTTTAAATGAAATTTAGGTCCTTTCCACAACTTAAAAACCTGCACCCCGATGCACACAAAAACACACATCCAAACCACAATCCACACACACACACACACACCTATTTGGGTTTGAGTTTAATTTCCACGTTTCCAGCAGGTGGCATGCAACTCGTACACACAATCCATGTGAAGTCCTCACCGCCAACCTAAAAAAATCTCCCCCACTCCCATCCTCCCACTGAATGCGTGTGTATGTGTGTAAGAAACTTCGTGCGCTTCTTAAGGACATGGGTGGAAAGAAAAGCTCACCAGCTACAAATGTTCCATTTCAAAAAGATCCATTTCACTTCTGTTGTTTCTATTTAAACATTAAGCTGTTTTCAGTCCTTGTCCAAACCTTTAATGAGTTTTACATTTTTTATTCACGAAACTCCCCCCCCCCTTTTAAGTTTATTCCACTAATTTACCATTTTCTACAAAAACATATTCTTGTAACATTCTTTATTTCAAACTCAACTCCAAAGCAAACAATTTGATATTTTCTGTATGATAATGTGCTGTTTTTGAGTCCATTTCATGTCACAGTCTGCTTGAGATCTAAAACCAAACATAAATTTCAGTGTATTGCAGATGTCCGACACTAATAAAGTGTGTCCCTGCACACGTAAGAAGGGAAAGGTGGTCAGTCATTTGGCTGTGACAGTAAATTGAGAGATGACAAGTGGAAAACTCTGCATGAGCTATTAGCATTAGTAATTTATGTTAGAATTAGTAAGTATTTCAGAAAACATGCCACAATATTTGCACAATATTTCACTATTACTACAATATTTAGGGAGTATATAAAGCACGGCTAATTGTTCGGATGTGGTTTAGAATATTACACTGTGCTTGGCTGTGTCCTAAAATAGTAGCCACAATGTTTGCAAAATATCAAAATTCCAATGACACAAAAATACCACAAGTCTACTGTCAGTGAATAAAAGATATCCTCTGACAGAAGTCAAAATTAACATTCCTTTGGCCAAACTAATTATGACAAACAACTTGTTCAGAATAACATTGGTCATCACCGTAGTGACACAAAAATCATTAACAAACCTCTGATATGTAAGAAAATTTGAACATTAGAAGGGCTCTTAACCAGCCACACTGCTCAATCAGACCATCTATACTATATTAATTTAATTTTTTTCAATATTAACTTTTAATATCTACTGCGTCCTGTCAGTTACTATTCATATAGAGTTGATCATCATTGTTGTCCTATGATATCAAATGCAATTTGTTGTTTTAGAGCAATCCACACCTTCTAAGACAATAATGACCAAATTAATTAATTAAATAATAAGTAATTAATAAGCATTAATGGCTGAACTACATTTTTTAAAATATGTTTAGGCATCAATTCATTGATTTGGCATTCAGTCCTAAATGTTATCCTGGAATAACAGCTTTTTATCTCTCCTATATACTGTACTCTCGTATACACAGAGACGAAACGATTTGACTCCAATTTTAACAGTACAAGGAACAAAGAACAAATAAGGCACATAGAATAAGCAATATATAAACAGAATATAAAATATACACTTTAAACTACAGGTCGAATATAAAATATAGACTTTAAAGTAGAAGTAGAGAGAGAGACAATTTGGTTACATGTGGTATTCAGCATGGAGCTTTTGGGGGCGATAAAAAATCTATAGGCCGACACCTTGTATTGTTATTTCCAAACTTGTCCTCAGTTAGCAAAGTTAATATGACTCCCTCAAGTGGTGCTTTTTTATGGGTGACATCCATAAACTAACCGTTGCACATAACGTAATTAAAGTTTTGTTAACTTATTTACACCTATTTATGACAATATACATTGTTAATCAGGAAAATGAATTAACGAATTAATTCGATTCCAAGCCAAGGTCTACAGTTGTGCACAAAGAAACATCTTATATGGCTGACGTAAATAAGAACGTGACAAAAATCTTATTCGTCCCAAACCCTGAGTCTGACCTTCCAAAAACAGCCTTTTTTTTTACAGCTCATGGAATGACTAGACCGAACAAACACTTCCAGTCAATAAATCACAGAAGACTCTTAAGGAAATTAATTAAGTGGGCAATTTGCCGAGCCGCCAGCCCACGAAAAGGACACTCTAGATAAAACCTGTGCTCTCTCGCACCTGCGCTCGGTGGATTTATAGGCTTGGCTCAATTACACGTCACGGCAAAAATGTGGCGAGCGACTCGTTCCTGACGCAAAGAGCGACACTCTGCCCGTTTTTATTGGTCCATTCGTTCGGCAGATCTGTTGGCGGGGCCTCAATTTACAAGTCTGGGAATATGCTAAAGAACCAAATAGATTGCAGAAACTGGGGCTGGGGAGTGGTGAGATAAAAGGAGAGTGGTAGGGATGGAGAGATGCTTTGACAACTCATATGGGGGAGAGGTGTATATAAAGGCCGGGACCGGAGCAAGAAGGGGTGCGTTCAAACAAGACGTCCAGGGTGAAAGAGTCTGTCCGTCGCTTGAAGCAATGAACTGTAACCTGATTTTATCCTGGTTTCTGCTGCTTACGGCTTTGGAACCTTTCCTGGCACATTCCATCTCCTACCCAGCTGAGATGTCCTATACAGGGCCCGGTGAGCACCTCAATACCACACACTTCCACTTTTAAGCACACGTTGACCATTTAATGGCACAATGCATAAACCTGTGTCCATCTATGAAAGTATGCAGGTCAAAAATTCTGATTTTTTTCCCCCTGTAGTATCACTGGAAGAGGACCAGCTGGTCAGCCCAGGGGAGCTGTCCTACCCCGGGCAGGTTTACCTACCCCAGGGGTCAGCAATGCTGGACTTCCCTTCTCTTTTTACAGGGGACATGAACAGAGGCGGTGAGTTTTTAAAGATTTTTGAAATAATGCACTATGATAAAACAATGCCAAAAAACGTGATTTATGATTGTGATAATGATTTTTGAGGACCTGGTGTATATAATGTGGACTAATGATGTCATATGACAATTTAGTTTTATTAACAAAACTTTTATTATTAGTTTATAATACTTAAAAAAAATAATAGAATTAATAATGTTTTATTGATTAAAGTCATTTTAAGACCATGGTGTATACAATGATTATTAGTTTACTACATTTTTAAATAATAATTGAACATTTATTGTGGGCTAATACTATGACAATATACTTCATTAGCAGGTATAAATATAACTTACTAATTATTATGATGTATTTAAATTTTGGTAGCACAGCGTATATAATGTTAACAAATGACGTGACAGTACAGTTATCAGTCTTCTTGTAATCTTTTTTGTTGTAAACTTTAGTCATGTTAGTTTAATTTCGTTAGTAAAATTAATATAATTTTTTGTACAACTTTGCCAGGATTTGCTTGATTTGGCTTGGCTCATTCTAATGTAAATTAATTTTAAGTGATTATTAGCCATTGTGAACACAGCACAACACAGCACACAGCGCACCACAACCAAATAAGACTTATGCATTTGACCCATCCATCCACGAAGGAGCAAAGGGCAGTTGATGCGCAGCACCCGAGGAGCAGTGCCGGAACCTTCACCGGTTTGCGTCTTGAACCGGCGACCTTACAATCATAGCATTAACTCCCTAATCGCTACGCTACCAAATCCCCCAATTTACCATATAAACCATAAAAATGTTATATATATAAATGTAAATGTAACCACGTAGTTCCATTCAAATTTTTCTGACGATAACAGTAGCTAAAGCTGTTTGCGTACTTAAAGATGAAGGCCATTATTCTAACATCCTCACCACCCCTTACAGGTCTCAGAACAGCCGGCCTAGACCCTGGGCAAACAGAGAAAGAGGTGAGTAAAAAGGAAAAGAAGACCTACTTGTATGTACATCTGTTCCTGTAACGGAGGCTTCATCAGTCTGGTATTCTCTTCAAGGTCCTGCTGCAAAAGCCCCTCCTGAACCCACTCAGCCACTTTCTGGGAGGCAGGAGGCAGTACCGCAAGAGAGGAAGCAACACAGAATGCTTCTGGAAGTACTGCGTCTGAGAAAAAAGGAAAGACCACACATCACACACATCAACTAACACTCACTTACAAGCTCTTTTATGCTCAATCAGGCAAAAAATACGCTATTTGTGGCAAAACCATTTGACCAGATTCAACACCACTTGACATATACTTATTTTTTAATGTCATGACAGAGACTATCATATATATTCATTTATTTTTGTACATTCTCTTCAGTTGAAGTGTAAATAGCATAAATCTTGAATGACAGGGGTTTTCAACTGGGTCTGTACCAGGGACCACCATTCAGAATAAGCAGTGGGCCCAGTCTGTGTGTGTGTTTGTATTATTTTTAGATATCTGCATTAAATTTATTATTAATAAAGATGCCCAAATTATCTGGAAATGTTTTAAAACGAGAATAAAATGAAAAATTATAAAAGTGATTTCAGTAGTGAAACTGGATCGCATGTCACTGACTACCTGCACTGGTTAAAACCCCTGCTGAATGACATTGCTTGACTTAAACAGAGAACAGAAATAAAAGCTATTATGTTTCAAAACGTCTTGTTTTTGTTGTTATTAACTTTGTAAAACATACTTAAATATAGCTGAATCAAACGAGTCACTATTAGTCCGGTGGAGGCATAATTAAGGTAAATGTTAAAGCACTGTTTATGATGTCTTTGCTGCAATGACACCTGTCTACTGAGTCGGGTTTACTTTCCTCCTTGTTTATTCGTTTAGTTAAACTAGTTCTGCACTTGTTATCGATTAAATCGTTCTGTCGTTCAGTCTGACTGTCAGTGTTACTGATTCACTGCTTATGCGGTTGGCTAGTTGAGCTGTTAGCAAGTTAGAACTTACCGAAGTCCCTTCTGTTCTGTCCAGACACCGCTTCGGTTCGTTAAACATGAAGTCCAGCATGTCTGATCCGGTTAACTAGACACAAACTAGTTTAATGCGAGCACTTTTTGTTGTGTTTATTTGTTATTTCCCTCCTTTAAACTTTTTGAATCAAACAATTTCTGACGCCAACGTCTCCAACTACAGAGTCCCTAGAGGGCCGAAAACCACCCAAAAAACGAAACGCGAGAAAGTGCCGCGTGCCCGCGAGCTCAGAATTCGCTTCAAAAATCTTTCAGCAATGATGTCTCTGTTCTGTTGCAAGCACACGAACTATTCGCCAACATTTAATGACGTTTTTATCCTTAATTTGTTATTAAGAAAGTTAAAACAAACATATACAACTGTATCTGAACGAAAACCAATACGTTTTGCACAAACTTGCACAAAATCTGAGTATCAGTGCTCTTCAGCAGTTGTAGATTTCTCCTGAAAACGGCAAATTATCAAAAACAATCCCCTAAAGGTGCGCCAGGCAACATGAGGGTAAGAGAGATTAACTAAGCACGAAACATCTAATGAACATAGGGTACTAGCATTTATTTACCACAAAAGACGAGTGTTTGTTGGTAATAACTTTAATGTCACAAAATACTTCCCTGATTTCAAGACAAAATGGCTTCATCATATGCTTTTTTTCCTTTCAGTTTTGTTGTCCATTTTTATGTAAAATACATAGTACATTTATTATGACTAAAACTGTACAAAAAACCCTACGTGTCCGGCCACAAAACTGTAGAAAACAGCAGTTTGCGCGCTTGGTCGGCACCGATGGTGTGCGTTCTTCTGCACGTTGGCCCCCTTTCACCTTTTAATAGCGAGACCACAGCTTCAAAGCTCAACAAAATGAACAAACCTGTGGAAAAACAAACTAAACTAACTTGACAGAGGAGACGTGACGACAGATAACTTTCTTTTGACACTCCTAAATTTGAGGGATAAGTGATAACAAGTGGCTTGTATTTTCAGCAAACAGGGAATGACAAATAAAATGGGAAAAAAATATTATTTTACGAAATTATTTATTTAAATTTTTATTTATTTTATCCCGGTGCCTAACAACTCTTGAAGAAAATACTCAGCACCTTCTTCTGTCCCGCAGACTTTGATTTAACTCATCATCAGTCTTCTTCAAGTCCCCTTCTTCTTGTCTTGCTACCATCAAAAAAACCCAGAAGATTGTGCCAACCTACAGGACTTAATCCAAATATTAATTCCAATTATGGTAATGGGAGACTAACTGAAGACTTGAAATGAGGCTATAATAAGAAACTGAAGACACGGCAGCACTCTGACCTCAGCACACTGAGGCCTCACTGACACCATTTGCTCTGTGAAAGTGTATTAACGGTCACTGAAGGAACTACAGGGGCTGCTGGACAAGAACACATAAATCTTTTTATATGAAAGAATACCAAAATGTATGTTGGTTCCATCCTTGGGACTGAGGCACAAAATTGGAATAAAACATTTATCACAGGTTTCAGCAGCAACACACAAGTCGCCCCTCGGTCAAGCTTAAGTGTGACTTTTGTCACCATCAAAACATTCTATGACTCTTTGAAATGGGAGGCACCCCGAAAGCAAGTGCCGGGCATATGGAGGTTTTCACACACCCGCATAAGTGTGTGAAGTGACGATACCCACCATTATTCCTTTTGGGATGTCTTGGGATTTAAACCTCTCATTTCACAAAAGGGAAATAGTGACTAATACTACAGGCAGAGGAACTGAAACCAGACCCATAATCATACAAAAATAAGATTCAGAGAACAGAAGTTCAAATTTACTAATATAAATACTATTTCACTCCCGGGTCCGTCTTTTGGAACAACTGGCGCACAAAGGGAAGAAACAAGAAGGAAAGTTAGGGACATCCTTCTCTGGTCTTTTGATATCGCAGTGAATGCAGGTCTTTCTTTCGATTTAGAAGGTTCCAGAACTGAGGAGGTGCCTCGCGTTCCTCATGAGTGTTCTAGTGGCACAGGAATACAGGCTCCACCTCATCCCTACTCCTTCCTTCGCCACTGGACAACACGAGACCGGGCGAGAGGAGGTGAAGGGGCAGGGTTTAATAACCTGTAGTCAAATTGGTCAAGTGGTGGAGTCATCTTGAGCGAGAGATGTGTCAGGTGTCGGATGAGGGGATAATGTCCTCTGCGGCACAGTCCTGAGGGCACAAGCTGTCCGGAGTGGGGGGCTTCGGGCAGTCAACCGTCCCGTCCTCTCCCTCCATCGCTGTGGCACTGCAGCTAACGCAACCCTGAGAACGGAATAAATGATTTTCGGTATTTTTTTTTATTTTTTAACCTGGAACCTTAAATTTGCCAATTTTTCTAAAACTCCATTAAAACAAATTCTAGACTGAACTAGGTAATTTCTGAACTTCTGGAGCATGTGAGAATCTCCTCACCTGTGTGTTGATCTCCTCGGGGATGGTGTGTCGGTGGATCCAGGAGTGAACCTCGGCGAGTTCCTTCTTCTGGTCCTGGGTAAACCATGGCTGCATGGGCTGCAGGAGCAGCAGCTTCTCCCGGTCCTCCTTTAGAACCTGCGCCTGGTCCCTGTACAGCAGCAACACACAACCAAAATAAAATCCACCATCACATCTGTTCTAGTGCACACACACTTGATCACACAAAGTACGAGACAAATATACCGACTAGTGGATCTCAACTTTCGAGTGACTACTCCTGCCTTAGCGCTTTTACACCGCCCAGGAACCAGTTCTGTTTTGCCTAACAAACTTGATCAGAGCAGAATAGGTTCTAATCAGGGACCGGCCCACGTTTCACCAACCTGTTGTCAAAGGAAGTCCACAATTCCAAACCTGTTGCTCAAAACTAGGCTCACGAACCAGAACGGAACTGGCTCTTAGCAGGAGTAAAAGCACTTCCAGAGATGCCAAGCTGGCTAATAATGAATGAGAGCTAACAGTAGGCAAGGGCATCGCTAGGATTTTATCGATTCTGATACAGCTTATATTTCAGGATAGCAATATTCTCTACTATGCTTCTTAGCTTTGCAAGCGCTTAGTTAAACAGTGGACAAAAAGACCAAAACGCATAGAAAAACAACTTTAAAAAATACCTGTGTGATTTTAAACACTATGTTGGAAAAACTGCTCTGCTGTTTAGGATTCTCGACACCCATGCCTACTTAAAGGAAACCTATTATCGTCTTGTGAATAGATACCCAGTAGCTTACTTATCAGCCACACCAGCATCTCTTCCTTTCCAGGAGTCTGAACAGGCTGAAGCTCTTTCATGTTCTGACTTCTGAGCCGGAAAATGGAAGAGCTCCAGCCTGTCCTTAGAACAGCTTCTCCATCCACAAACCGTGCTTGCCAGCGGGCTACAAGTCACCTCAGCCGCGCCTCATTGTGAGCCGTCACTTTGGAAATCACCTACCTCGATGGGTGGACAGCGCAATGAGACAACTAGCTTGGAGAGAACTACCTCCACGAGCGTGACAGGAGGCACTAACAGTTTTCCCCTGTGGACAGAGATGGCCCAGACAGTGACGTTCCTCTCGGGTTCTCAGAGGAATGAGGAGGGAGCGGGAGAAGGCGGAACTCCTTCGGGCTCTAGGGCGGGTACCTGGGACGGATCTGATAGGTCATCATGACCGGCTCTGGAGTCTGCTGGATCATGGTCCACAGCGAGTTCTCTACGCACTTGTCGAAAGCGGCACGCTCCTGGGCCTCCTGGTTCTTGCGGGCCTTGCGAGACGTGTCCGATGAGTCGTTGCTGGCGAAGTACTTGCTGCTGTTGCTGCTACCTGTGGCGGGTGGGGGCACAGGAGTTAGGGTGTAAAATGTCAACTATGATCTGAAAACAGGAAAAATGGTACCAAAACAATGGTACACTGAGTGCTAGTTCTTGTTTCATTGAGAAAAAAAGTCACAAATAAGAAACACAATCTGGCTTTACTTTGTGCTGCTGTTTTCAGACAGAACATTTTCTTAACCAATCAGCAGTCTACAGTTTTGTCAAACCCCTCAAGTGCCCCACTGCTAAATAGCTCAGCTGTGTGGTTACTTTTCCATACCAGTGTGGCTGGTGGAGGTGCCATTCGATCCTGAACCTGAGCCTGAAGCGGAACCCAGAGATCCTCCTGACTCTCCGGAACCGGAGCCCGAGGCGTTGGAGCCGGTGCCAGAGCAGGCGTCCTCGTGCATCAGCAAGTCCAGCAGGACGCTGGAGGTAGACTGGGCATCCTGGTTCCCCGACTCGCTCGGAGCATCCTCCTGTTACACACACATACACACACACTCTTAATCTAACTGGGCAACACAGTGAGAGGCAAAAATACACACTGGACTACACATTAATATTTCAGACTAGAGCTGGGCGATATGAACAAAAACGTTATCACGATATTTTTTGTCATATTGATCGATTTCGATAATTATCACAATATATTGCCATATTGTGTTTTTTTTTATGTTTTGTTTTTTTGGATTCTTATACAGACTGAATGAACAAGTTAAAATAATCAAACAATATTAAACAAATAATTTTCAACAAATTTCTACTTGAAGAGCCCTGGAACTTTGGCTGCTGCCAAAGAACAGCTAAAGAGAGCTGTCAACATCTCACTTCCAGAGCGCTTTCTCGGTGCTTGTTGTTGCTAAGTTACAAAAAGCGTCATCTATAAAGCGCTGCGTTTTCATCGCCTTTTTTCATCTTTTCTAAGGGCCGCGACATACTTAACGCTACGTGACGGGTGCGCTTGCGCTTAATCTTGAGGACTCCAACAGGTGGCAGTGTACACCATAAAAGCGTCCAGTCTGCCGTTAAGTGGAGGAAGAAGTAGAAAGCAGCAGTGAGAGAAAACATTTTGCTGTGAAATGAGGGAGATAAAAAATTATTTGCATTCGGATGTTACAAAGGTGAAAAAAACCCCGGCGAAACCGTTCAGCCGTGTTGATAGTAAACAACGATGCTGACGTCACGTGGCAAAACTTTAACATACAGCCGCCCCTAATTTTTTAGAGGTACTACAACTCTCATGAATTTATGACGACATGCTTAGCGGATGCGTCAAGAGAACGCTGAGAACGCGTGCCAGCCATGATGCGCGTGCATAAGCGCTCTGAACGTTAAGTGTATCTCGGCACGCGACCACTAATGTTTAACACGTGGCTTTTTCATGTGTTATGGGCAAATTTGCGTCATTGGGCGCGATTGGCTGTTGTGCTGGCGTTATGCCAAGCTACGTGATTGGCCAAAGATACTGTCTATCTCAACATGCTGTCGCACAGTGGACAAACAAGTATGATCGAATTTTATAGCTCAGTTTATCATCGTTATCGTCATCACAATTTTCTCGATAAAATATCGAGATCGTTTTATCGCCCAGCACTATTTCAGACAAACAGAAATGACAGAATGTTATATATTAATTAAAGGTCCCATTAAATTTAAATATGTACAATTACACTAAATGTCTATTTATTCTTTTATGGCCTTTATTCCTGCTGTAAAATTATTTAAACATTACTGAAACTATTTTGATACTTGAGTATACTAAATACATTTAGTACCCGTAAATTTGTTTGGCTCACCGCGTTCCCATGCTGCTCGTGCAGGCTCTCTGGCCTCCCGGTGCTGCTCTGTGGCTCTGCTGTTTTGGGCAGCTCCTCCTGCAGCAGGTTGAGCTGCAGCGGACTGCTAGACCTGGAGCTGGAGAAGAGGGCGGTGGGCTGCGCGGGGTCCAGCTCCTCGGCCGGCCAGGGGGGCGAGACGGGCGAGCCGGGGGGCATCCCACAGGGAGACGCCTGCGGGGGCGCGTCTATCACAGAGAAAAACGGCGGCTGCGGGAACAGGGCGGGCGCTACGCCCCCCTGCACACCCTGCATCACACCCTGGTGGGGGTAGGTGGGGTAGTTGGCGGGGTAAGGGAGAATGACTCCCATAATGGGGGCCATAAATGGGTTGACCACCTGCATGACGGGCTGCATGTGCTGAAGCACCATCGGGACGCCCGGCTGCGTCTGCATCTGCATCTGTACCTGGGGAGCCTGCATCTGTAGCGGCTCCACACCCGGAGGAGGGGGCACGGGGTAGTAAGGGGGCTGCATGGGCATCATGACGGGCGTAAAGTAATTGGGTTTAGGTTGGGAGGATTCCGAGGATGAGTTGTTGAGGGCGGGCGAGTGCACCGTGGGGAAGTTGCCAGGAGGTGAGCCGTCGCTGTCGGACGAGCCCTGCGCTTTTGGACGCTTGGGTTTCGGCTTGCCTGAGTGGGATCCGTTCCAGCCGCCGGCTGTTGTTCAAAAACAGTTTTATGACAGTCAATATTAGTCGGGCTACAGCTGAGGTCACACCATAAAAAGTAATTGGCATGTGGTTGCGATGTAAAAATGTTCACAAGCCAATCAATTAATTAGGCAAGTTTTTGTTGTGCTAGTAAACATGTTGGAGCAATAATAAAGGTATTTTGTGAAACAGAAACACAAATTAACTTTGAATTAAAAGAGCACCTTACACCCTACAAAAATCATCCACCCGCTACATCATCAAAAAATAACAAATATCAAAAAATAAAAGAAAAATCCTAACGTTAATAAAATACAAGAACACACACCTCTGTGGTTGGAGTGGGCTTGGCTGATGTTGTCCTGCTGGAAGTAGGAGATGTAGGGACTCTCCAGGATGCGGTGTCTGAAGCGATCCACATACTCCTGCTCCTCCTTTTGAGTATGAGCAGACAGCACCTCTTTGGTCAGCCCCACGATGTGGAACTCTTCCGGAGCCGCTACAGAAGAGCTAGGGGCCGGCCGGGTCGGAGCAGGGGCTGGGGGTGGGTCGGGGGCAGGCTCGCTGCCCATGGGGGCGTCTTCTAAAGCGGTCACTTCTATTTAAAAATAAAACGTAGACAAAATTCAGGACGGCAGTTGCAAATGTCACGTTGGACCATCCAACTTTCTGCAGCTAAATGAAGACAAAACCGAAGTCACTGGGCCTCTTTGTGATATTGATTTGAGATAATATCGTCCAGTCCTAGGTTGTGGTCTGTTTTGATGTCTTAATGCACAGCACTTTGAACTCTTGTTTAAACTTGACTTAACAAAAAATGTGTGGCCACTCACCAGACTCCGGCTGGGGCACGTGGACGATGGTGCTACTGTAGCTGCACTGGCTGGTGACCGACACCACGCTCATGGGTTTGGTGGACAGCGTGATTGCGGTCAGTGGAGCCCCCATCACCGCCGCTGCTGATGCGTGGGACACTGACACTGCCGATTCGGCCGACGCCTGGCTGCCCAGAGTTCCGTTAGCTTCCAGGGTGACCTCTGAAGAGAGACATTTTATTTACTGATGGACTTCATTTTTCATTGAAAATCATCACTTACACAGGTTACGTACAAGAAACACCTTTGGAGTGGTCTAGAAGTGAGGGCCGCTTACCGTCAGCGTTGTTGGCCTCCCCTGCCGGGACGGTGGCAGTCGTCTTGTCTTCCTCCGAGGTGGAGGAAGAGGATGAGGTAGCGACAGACGAGGTCTCATTTTTCCGTTTCAGGCCGGATTTACTGCAGCTCTCCAGGTATCTGCAGAATGTCGGAGGGAAGGCGTTAGCTGCGGTGCAGACAGAGCAGGCAGCCAACTCAGGAAGACGGAGGGAGCTCTCACCTGATGATGCTGTCGACACAGTTGATTTGCTGGTAGGACGGAATGTGTGGCTGCTTCCTGTGCGTCTCCTCCAGGCAGGCCTGAAGACTCTGCACCCCAACGCGCTGCCCACCAGGGTGAGGAGCAGCTTGTGTTTCTTTAGTAAACAAAAATATGAATCATAAATATGTTTTAATATATTTTCGATAGGCCTAAACCGATACAGCATCACCTAGTGTGGCTTACTACAGCACAACTGTAACCAAAGTCTCGACACTAAAATTCAAGTCAGGTTGAACACACTGATTACCTGTAGTGACTTTTCCGACAGGCGTCCGCATTCTTTGTGACTCCACCTTATGAACGTTGCGGCGTATCTGCTGGAGGGTCATCTACAAACGCCACAAAACATCTCATATAATGACTTGATAGAACAAGCTCAATATAAACTCCAAGAGCTTGAGGAAGAACCTTCATGCACACAGTGGACTTCAGTGGAATATGAAGACAAAGCGGATATAACAAGCATTGTGTTTATTAATTATTGATTCCAAAAAATAATGTGTGCTCAACCCACGACTTACCGGTTCGCCGTGCGAATCCTCCCACAGGTTGCCGTTGCTGTCGCTGGAGGAGGCGGCGCTGATGTAGTGCTCGTGGGAACCGTTGCTGCCCAGGCTGCCGTAGCCGCTGGAGCCATTGTTGTGCACCGGCTAAGAGGAGACATGAGTGAATTGTGAGTGTGTGTGACCACTAGATTTGGGATATCAGAGTGATATCCTCGGAGTGATATCAATCACTGTGTGTCACATTAATATTTTTGGCAGGTATGTCCCTTTAATCTCTTTTAAGCAGTGACTAGGTTGGAGTTGTGTCGAGTGTTTCACCTGCAGGAAGAGCTTGTGGATCATAGCCTGCAGCTCCTTCACATCGTCTTGCATGACAGGAAGCTTGAACTTGCACTGAGTCGCAAACACATCCTCGTTCAGAGGCCCCCTGCGCGCGCACACACACACGCATAGACACACACATAGATTTGTGTTACTACATTTACATAGCCCAGCCTGGAAATCTCTCACACAAACATCTCCCTTTCTCCCTGTTTTTGTTTCTCTCTCACATGCACACAAGCAGGTGAGCAGGCTAATAGGTAGAAGTGTTTGTGGAAGTGTGAGTGTAGGCCGGGTGAGAACAGAAGCGTATGTTGTTGTGTGAACGTACTCGTGTAAAAATCGCTAGCATACTAATTGAATGTACAGCAAAAATTATTTCCTATTTTCATCCAGTTTCTTCAAGGTTTTTTTGATGTTCTAAACAGGCATTGAGCGATTATCGGGCTCTCTGATTGTTGGTGCTGACATTCAGCAATTTTAAGATTATCGGTATCAGTCGTTTTTAAAACCAATAGGCTGGTAAAATCTATTAATTTACCCAGATGTGTAAATTACAGCACTGCTCATCATACTCCTGGATTAATAATAATCAAAATCAACCGCTAACTGGAAGAGCTTTGGCAGATAAATTTGTTTGTGGTTTACTGCTGACCACAAGACTACAAGAATCTTCACTAAAGGACACAATAGTAATGAAACATCTACGACACACTTTGCTAGATTCTACACAATTTCACAGAATCTCTACTAAAACCATGTTCTTTATAGCTGTTCTGGTGTGTTCTGTGAGGAATCAGCAGCCACATTGGCTCATGGCTTACGTGCGAACTTTGTGACGGCCAATGATGAAGGCCACCTTGCGGCTCCACGGATTTACAAAACTCGACCAGCTGGTGTCCAGGGTCACGTAGTCTCCGTTCTGACAGCGGAAGCGTATGGGAGAGTGCTCAAACGGAGGTTGACCTGCGTACTTCAGAACTGCAGTGAAAAGCAACACGAACAATTACACACTAAATCAGTTTTTACCTTAAATCTAATTGTAATCTAAGACTGAAGGCATGTAAGACTGTGTACTTTTGCGGTGAATGGCCAACATAAGGGCTCGATCCTCAGGGTGCAGGCAGGTCAGCAGCGACGTGCCGATCAGGTCCTGAGGGAGGTAGCCGAGCAAAGGCACGGCCCTGCAGAGACAGTTTCACTTGTAGCTCAATGAAAAGGGAAGTCCGTGTCCAGTGAAAAAGTAATAAAGGTTCCTTTATTAACGTGCAAAATCTCCAACTGTTGGCTCTCACCGGTTGTCGACTTCCAAAAAGACGCAGCCGGGCGAGTGAGTGGTGGTGAAGATGCGCTTGTCCGTGGGAATGCGAGGAGCTGTGGAATGACGGTGAGATAAATGAGGACGTAACGTAAAAGAATTTGAATCTATATTTTCGGGTTCCTTAGAGTGCTCAAGAAGAAAAGCGACAGGCTTGTACCCTCATAT
Organism: Distichodus sexfasciatus; assembly: GCA_032718565.1. NCBI lineage: Eukaryota > Metazoa > Chordata > Actinopteri > Characiformes > Distichodontidae > Distichodus > Distichodus sexfasciatus. The sequence continues at coordinate 1,611,536 of JAVGVS010000064.1, read as the reverse complement.
CCTGAGGTGATGCGCTCGGCCAGCGCCAGGCAGCAGGGCTGGTTCTCCTGTCCTGCCATCACCTGCACCTTCAGCATGTAGGGAGTGATCCGGAACGGGCCGTAACGCATCTCTCCGTCACGGTCCTTCCCACCTCTACAAACACACCGACAAGACAATATGGACAAGATGCAATATGGTGTCAAATCAATATCATGGTTAACTGAGCTTTTAATCTGGACTACGCATAATTAATTATGTTGTTTCAGAGCTCACTGACCAGGTTTGGACTGTAAACTGTAAACTATTAGAGCTGGGAGATTTCTTTCTAATGTGCAAATATTGTCTGTGAGTTAAAAACAATCGAAGATGTAGGTACAGATTAGACGGGGTCGGAGTCACGTGACAACACATGCAGTAGTGCGTTTTTAAAGAGCCTGTACATGAAGACAAACTGAAGAAAGTATTAACTGAATTTTGAAAAGAGTATAAAAAAAATTCAGTGTTAACAAAAATTATTTGCCTAACATCCCTACTTTCTCCTTGGGTCACAACCAAGTTTTGGTTGTAGTTTACCAAACATTTGTCTTTCACGACTGGATCCAGGACACATTCTGCCAGTATAAACTAGCTAGTTGTGTAGTTTAAACTGTCCAAATGCCAAACTGATAACCGAACTCTATGCAGACCAGTCGTTAAATGTCAACTTTCCCTTTCCTGCAAATAAAAGGATTTTTTTTCCTTTTAGTTTCCCAAGAAAACTCACTGGACGTTCTCATCTCTGCTACACAGGGTGGGACAGGATTTTTAAAAGTCATGTAGAACAAATCCATCTCAAGTCACCGATCTTCCCAAGCTATATTTCATGAGTTTAATCTGGTCGTGAGTCATGCTGTTTGATGAAGGTGTTTTTTAAAGAGGTGATTGAGCACTGACCTTATTCTACAAAAGAAGGACTTGACTTGGGCACATTCGAACAGGACTGCAGCAAGAAGAAGGAAACAGACACAATAAAATTAGTCACACCGGTCATTAATAATCTTAACAATAGGGTTGCACTGCCACCGTTTTCCAGATTGAGTGTACTTGCCAATACCAACAGCCCATAGGAGTACTTAAGGCAGTATTTATACCACTGAAAATAACTTGGCATAATAGGGGTGTGCAAAAAAATAGGATGGAATCAAATCAGGATCCTTTCTCTTTCGATTTAAAATTGATTTTTCAACTAACATAATGACACTAGCTTACGTTTTCTCTAACACAAGTTCAGCTTGCCAATCCTATAGATGGCACAATGTGGAAATCTGCCACAGTCAAATGGGAAAAGAAAATTGTGAATTGTTCATGAATTGATAATCAATTTTGAAGTGTGAGCCCAAGAATCGGAACTGAATCAAATTGTGAGATTTTCTGAATCATGCACCACCACTGGCATAATCAGCGCAATACACAAACAGGAAATGTGGATAATTTTAATTCAGTTAAGACATTACCATGAATAAATGAACCTTAAGTGCAAATAAAAGGGTTTTACAAAACTTATATCAAACTAAAAATTACCATCACAGACCGATTAACTGGTTTTATTTTTCAGATTTACTTAGCTTGGTACAATCTTAATCTTAAGGTGAGTATCAAAGCAGGCAGTAAAGAATAACAAAACTATTGTGCTTTGAATTTTAAGCTAAAGTGGTATTGGTTGGTGGTATCAGAAAATCAGAAAACATTCATTATATGATGCAGTATCGGCCTAATACCCGAAGTCAGTACAGGTATCAGTTCAGCACCCCTAATGAAAAATAGTAATAATTAATTTAGTACAGCATCAATAAAACCATCAAATCTCGGTTAAGAAACAGGAAATCTAGGGTGGCTGAAATCCTGCAAACAAGAAGTTTTCTCCCCCGTTTCAACCCTCTGCTGCCCTCACCGCTGTCCGTGCCCAGGTTCCAGGGAGGCAGGTGGGGCTGGGCGGTGTGTGAGTAGAAGACGTTAACGTCCTGGTGGAACAGCAGCTCCACAAACTTGGCCGAGTCCAGGAACTTGCGCTTGCAGTTGAGGATGCTGGAAGCCTGCTCCGAGGCGTAGACCACGCGGCCGGTGGCCAGAGAGAACACCACCACGAACGTGTCCTACACGAGGGGAGCACACAGCGCACACAAGAATTTACTCATTACTGTTACTTTAAGCCACATCTTGCAATCCTTGCAGGTCCTGGAGCCCCTAGATATGACCACGCTGTTAAGGGACTGATGTGAATCAACGACCTCTTGGTCTGCAGACAAGTATCCTACCACTACGTCACCATCGGCCTCAGTCTTTTCCACAGTAAATTTCAAAGACTTTATGTCCTTCAGTGGAGGCGGATCGACAGCTAGATATCAGAAAAGTGGACGTACTGTGTTTTTCAGGGTATGTTCGGACGTGATGCTCTCCAGCTGTTCCAGGGTGCACACGGTGCCGTCCTTCCTCCCCTCCAGTCCGTTGCACATTAACAGCTTGTAGTACTCACTGTTGGCTGCAGGAGGCGACAAAGAGAAGTGAAACTTCAAAAGGAGCGAACTCGCTGCCAGACAGACTCTAGTTGATGACAGTGTGGTCAGTGCAGATGGCTTGGGTTGGAAAAATGGCAAATATTACAACACAAGACAATGTGGTGACATAACATTCAAGAAATGATCATTCTTGCAGCTTCAGCTTAACTTGTCATTTTTTATATTCCTCCTTTGCAGTAAACGTTTAGTTTGGATCTACTCTTAAAGTAAATCCAATACAGACAACAAAACCTCAAATCAACCATCACCATTACATTTGATTTAATTTATAGATTTGATCAACATTCACATCATTCAAGTAATCGACGCCTGAGTCAGACTGAGGTTTACATTTATAGCACAGTTTCCACTCAGCACAGGCCACACCTCCGTCCTTTTAGTCCCAGAACTCAAGACTATTACATAAGCGGTGTCTGCGCTTCCAAATACAGAAACAAGCATCTTAAAGCAGACAGTTCCTTGTGTTAATGAGCCTGTGGTATCATTCTGGGATTTCTTCTGCCGTTTAATGACGCTTAACAGGGGCGTGCTAGAATAAGATTCTTTCTCTGTCGATTCACATTTTTCAACTAACACAATGAGACTAGTGGTGGTGCACGGTGGCGCAGTGGTTAGAACTGCCGCCGCACAGCGAGAAGGTCCTGGGTTCAAACCCCGGGGACGGCCGTAGGGTCTTTCTGTGTGGAGTTTGCATGCTCTCCCCATGCTCTGCGTGGGTTTCCTCCGGGCTCCGGTTTCCTCCCACAGTCCAAAGGCATGCGCTATAGGTTAATTGGTGACTCTAAATTGGCCCCGTAAGGTGTGAATGTGTGTGTGACCGCGTGAGTGTGTGTGTGTGCCCTACGGTGTGTTGGCGCCTGCCGAAGGCTGGTCCCCGCCTCGTGCCCGAAAGTTCCCGGGATAGGCTCCGGTCCCCCGGCGACCCCAGTTGGGATTAAGCGGTTCAGATAATGAATGAATGAATGAATGAGACTAGTCTACATTTTTTCCAATATATAGACAGTGCAATGTGGAAATCTCCCCAGATAGACCTCCTTCACGTGAGTATGAAGGAAATGCAGTCAGTATGCGTACCTATGTGTTCTATTTAGTAAACATTTTTTGGTTGATCTGCCACAGTCAAAAAGGAAAAGTCTCAAAACAGCAATCTGGAAACAAATTCATCTATGTATTGAATCATGAATCGTTTGTGAATCACTTATGAATTGTGACTCGAATCATGAGCCCAAGATGAGGAATCGAAGCAAGAGATTTTCTGAATCCCCCCCAAATGCGTAATGAGATGCTTCACTCTAAATCAATTAATCAATTCCATTATAAAACATGTCACAAGGGGGTATATTAGTTAGAAAGGTCACACTCTCAGCAGGAGAGAGCAAAAACTAGTATGAAGTCAGTTGGTTCATTTGGATACAAGTTTGAAGAGCTCGGTCAATGATAATAAGAGGTTTATATAAGGGGTTGGCTGAGATGCTTTTTCGGGCTGAAATCGATTACTACTAAATAAGGAGAACAACATTTGGAATCAACATCTGCTGTAAAAATAAAAACTGCTGTTAAAATTTAGAATAGCAAATACTCCCCTAACGTAATTTAGATGCTTTTTAGAAAATGTGTAATTCAGAGTACTTTGGCTTTCAGTGTTTGCAAAAAAACAACGACAGAACCCCTTTCTAACACACATGTATGCTACTGAAATTTGCTTTAAACATTATAATTCATACAACCCTCCCCCACCACAATAGCTTAGTGCCCTCCAATTTGGGACCCGCTGCCCTAGCGGAAATGATCAGTGGAGGTCTGTGTTTGTTCTGCACGTGTTGTAAAAACTGAACATTTCGTTTTGTCACGTTTCAGTATAAAAATAAATATTGCAGATAAATTATTATCTGTTTTCTATATTCTCTGATTACTGAAATCTGCATATCTGACAGACTCTAGTGGGAAGCAAAAAGGCTATGGCTGGTTTTGACTGCTGGTTAAACTTACTGCTCACCAATTTTCCTGCAGCATGTAACCGCAGCTGAGGTTGACCACAGCTGAACTCTTAGAAACTCCCTTTTTTTTTCATGAGTGAGGGTGTGCATCTGTACCTTGTACTTGTTTGACACAGTTGAGGGCGTAATTGAGGGCCTCCATAGTGCTGGCTTTACTCCGACTCCTCTTCTCCGACGGCAGCCTTTTCTTCATCTCCTGCAGGGTCTGCATCATTTCGCGGTGGGAGTGATCTCTGCCGTGCTCTGTCTGCTCACTGCACAAACCATCAGTTCTATTACGTCATTATCAAGGCTGTAACGGGAGAACTACACACGCTTCGAAACGACAGAACTTTATGACTATAGTGGTGGTGGTAATGGCGGAGAATGGCACAAATAAATATGTGATGCCAGGTTTACCTGCATGCCGTGTGGTGTCTGCTCTGGCTGTAGGTGGCGCTGTGGAGGCTGGAGGATGATGAGGTCATTGAAGACTTCAAACTTAAAAGAGACAGAAATAAAACTTTTTAAAAATCTAAGACTCGAGTTTCTCTATAAATCACTTTGCATTTCAAACTCGCATTTACAACCAATTCTGGCTGGAAAACTCGGGGAGCGTCACCTCTTACTGCTCCCCGATCCAGTGGTGCTCCCTGGACTCCGACTGGCCGAGGAGGAATGCCGGCGCGATCCTCCCACGCTGTCGTTGCCGCTGCTGGAGTCGTGGCCGCTGTTCATCTCCACGTCCTCGTGGCCCTGCTCCCCTCCGGACGGCTCGCCGCCACTCTCTTCGCCCCCCGCCGATCGCTCTCTCAGCTCCTCAGCCTCCTCGTCCTCGCCAGACCCTAACGCGGCTCCCGCCGAGTCCGCCTCTGTCGCTGCCGCCGGATCCGACTGACCTCCCGTCGGCCCCATCTGAGTCCCACGCTCAGCCGCATTTTGGGAAGGAAAGACAGTCTCTTCACCATCCCGGGAGCCGTCACCGCTCTGCATGCCCCGCCTCTCGCGCTGCTAGCAAGCAAGCTCCCCGAACGGCCGTGCGATAACGGTTCACACTCTTTAGCTGGCCGTCAACAATTCTCCTCTATGGAAAATCCATCGGAGGTTCTCGAGGATGGGACACTCATCTGCACCTATAAGCGGACAAACATTGAGGTCCAGGTTCTGAGGTGACCGTAGGAAGAGGAGAATAGTATTAAACATCAGCACACCAGCAGCACTTGCTTAATGCTTAACTGTAAGAATTAATCTGGAAATGTCAACACTAGGGCTGTGCGATATGATGAAATATATTTGATGATATTAAAACATCTATCGTTTCATATTATATTCTATCATTGGTGGTGTGGCAAATACACTGTTTACGGCAGTATTTGTTCATGGTTTGGATGAGGGATTTCAGTAGTCACCACGGCGCCACGTGGATGCAGGAGCAGGGAATACTGTGGCGTTATGTGCCTTTAAGAGCACACAGTGGAACTTGTGCAAACAAATCACCTTAAAGGCACCTTACTAAAGTGCCGTAAAAGGAGCCACCTTTATAGTCGGTTTATGGCGTGTATAGCTTGTGTACAGGCAGAGTAAAGCACGCACAAACACCAGATTTGCAAAAGTTCCACTGAATTTACAGCAAAGTACTAGATTTTGGTCATATCGCACAGCCCTGTTAAAGTAGAAGCTGTGAACTCAACAATGCTGTTTATTCATCCTAATCCGAATCTAACACCAAGATGACCAGTCACATTTGATATTTAGCAGCAACACTCCACAGCAGTAATCAGTATTTATTTAACCACTTCTACCTGATAAGAAGGAACGTTCCAATAGAAGCTGTGAACAGCTGATTCTAGAAGTGCACACTGTGATTTATTTGTTGAAATGTGGTGACGTTTTGTGCAATTTCCTCTATCAAATTGACTCTTAACACCACTGCAAACAATCATATCTGATGTAGTTCTGATGTGAATAAGAATAAATGGAAAACTATGCAGCAAATGGAAACTCTCATTTATACAAACCTCCTCATGAGAAAATTATTTACATGAAGCTAGAAACTGGCAAGAAAACAATTTTGTGGCAATAACAAAACATAAACATAAACGCAGAACTGACTGCTGTATCATTTTCTCCGTCTGGCAGAGTCATCGCGAGCAGGCAATCAGGTCGAGTCAGTGCCGTCTTGTTACGTAACGCTCTTTCACTATTCATGGAGGTGCAAGAGACTCAGAGCTACTCAGGACTCAGCGCTCTGTTATCTGCTACTAGAGACACTCAGACACAGTGAGCCAAAATATCACCTGTGACGTGGACGTTTTCTTTAAGGTGGCTTTTAGGAGGCATCTACAAGTAAATATAAATGAAAATACTTTCACACACAGCAAACAAACTATTCACTTCTTCTCACTTAATTGCTTTAATTGCCAAAGGAATCCACATGTAATTTATATATATATATATTCCAATCGCCCAAATACATCCGTTAGCATCCCAAAGTATTGTATGCCATACGCTGCTACATTTGCCTGGTGCACGAAACTTTAAATTATTTTACAGTTAGGTCATATCACTATTGTCATCATAAAAACCCTCGTAACTCAGGGACATCTGTACACATATATAAAGAATTAAACATGATGGCTTGAATATTAAATATGTTTTGTAAGTATCATATAAGATACTCTTAAACTTTTTCTGTCTGTGACTCGGCTCCCCTGACCACAGTAGACACCTTGCTTGTTAGGAGTTATTTTTACGAGCCACAAAACCTTGTTTGGAGAGTTGAAAGTTTAATGAGAAGCTCTGGGTTTGCTCTTTTAGTTTTAACATCGTAAAACCTCTTGTAAACAGCCATTTGCCACATGCTGTTAGGTAACCGCTAAGGGTCATGGATAAAACCTAGGTGGCTCATTGGATAACTGCACTAGATCTGCAGCAGATTATCAGGATCGAACCGCAGCTGCACGGTGCGCCACGTATGGACGAGGTTCCCATCAGGGATTTTAATGAGCAATCGCCCACAGGTCTAGTCAAATTGTGAGTGGTTAATTAGGAACTGTGGGAACTTTGACACAAGCTCTATTGATTGTAAAGTTAGACCTTAATGTTTTGGGCCGTAGCACGGTTCAAAAATGTTTTTTAAAAAGCCCCCCAAAAACAATAAAGGAAACGTTCAACAACCAAGCAGCTCATAAAGCACAGTGAACTCAGAGTAACAGTGGAGTAAAAGGTGACCCTGTCTGTGAGATGCCAGTAAGGTTTTACACTCTAATTATAGGCTAATTCTTTTTAGTGTTCAGGCTGATGAATGTCAGCAGACTTCTGTTTTTATGGCATTTGCAAACAGATTAATTAATTTATTTTTTTTAACTTTTTTATATGGCCAAGAGTAAACAGCTCAAGAACAAGGCCTTGGCTTACTCAGACCCTTCTATAATTTAGTGAACATGAAAGGCCTCTAGTTTGTCCACTAGAGCCCACACAAGGCTATGACTTATTTATGCAGTGCAAAAATAGCTTTAAACTACACTGTCACGTTATAAATAGCCACACATACATCTTTATACATACTTTAGTGGTCTAATCTATAATCTAAAGGGACTCTAGCTAGTGTACAGGTGTGGTGCTATTTACATCCTGCATTTTGACTCTTATATTTGTATCTTCTTTTGCTCCCATGATTTTGACTAATTGGCCCAAATCCAGGAGTCCCAGTGATCCTGACCTCTGGTCATAAATAACCAGCAGGCTGACAGCTGCTCTCTCAATAGATCTGCATCTGAGTCCAAGTCCAGACCAGCAAGGCAAATATAAACCAATCAAGCAGATGACAGCTTTCTGCCTCTGCAACAACAGGTCCTTTGCTGCTGGAATGTAACATACAAGACATATATCCAGAATTACAAGCGCTTCCTCTGTACACTTGTTTTAAAGGGCTGTTTAAGCACGGGATTGTCCCGGTACCTTCAGTAGCTAATTCTGTGCCATCTAAATAAGACAAAGCAAATATTGTGAGATAAGAAGTCAAAGCATGAACTATGAATCATCCCACTGATCTCCAGGTATTTATATAGAAGAAAAACACAAATTATAAACAAATCATAAATGTTGAAAACACAAAATCTACTAGACTGGAATAAATGCTATATCGCGTCATAAAGACACACCCTAAACATACTTATTAAAATATTTTGGTTTTAAAAAGACATTAAATCTGGTTTCCAGGCAAAACCTGAATAGAGAGGTAATTATTCAATCGGGAGCTATAGGTTCCCGATACACGTTATGATAATAATAATAATAATAATAATAATAATAATAATTATTATTATTATTAATAATGTAATATATTATTATTAAAATAGACCGGGTAAAAGGGGAAACGAATGGAATATTATTCAAATCCCTGGAGTATATATGAGAAATTACATGCTTATATGAAACATTTGGTTACTAGTGTTAGCACGCTAGCTAAATCCAGGGCTGCGTCCCAAACTGCACCACAGAGTCGTGGTTTTGGGACGCAGCCACAGAGCATAGTCTAATCTGCAAAGTGTGTCGAGAATTACGGCGGTGTGGACAAAATAAAACGAGTTTACACTAATATGAATGCTGATATTTCTCGGAATAAGAGATAACTTAACTGAATATTTAGTTTTACCTCAAGAAACAGTGCAAAAGTGTGAGAACGGGTGCGATGAGATAATCGTAAGCTCCGGACTTCCTCCTTGACGCGCTGTGTAAGCCTCCTTAAAACTCCACAAAAATACAATTTAAGCGCACAGACTCGAGTTGTGCTTCCATAAATCCACCGTCGTGGGTGAGTCGAGCGCGCAACGTCGTTGTTTATGTCCTATTTTCCCTCGTTCTACTTTCGAGGGGCTCCACGCGTGGCTCCGACGAGCGTTAGACGCGTCCATGCAACGTGAGTTGGGCGGCTCTACGGCACGCCCCCTCGCAGCAGATTGGCTGGGCGCTTGAAGGAGGTCGCGCACCCATTGGCTACGTAGCCGCCTCCTGGGCGCGGCCTCACTGGCTGAGAGCGTAAGGGGCTGCCGCGGCTCTCACGTGTATCTCCATGTTACACAACGGAGGAAAACAACGCCGAGTCGTAACGAGCGCGTGAATATGGGACGCCATTGATGCAAATGAGACAGAAACGGGAGAAAAAAAATAAGGCGACATCAAATACACATTAAAACTTTAAATACGGGACTATGTTTTACCGTGTATAGAGGGTAAGTGTTTGGGTTTTGTTTTTTGTTGTTGACGTTTTTGTCTTATCGTAATAGTTTTCGTCGTCATCGTCATCATCATCATTGTGTGAAAATGAATGGTCAAATTGGGTCGGCTGCGGTGTGCTGGCGCCTGCCCAGTGTTGTTCCCCGCCTTGCGCCCGAAAGTTCCCGGGTCCCCCGCGACCCTAGCTGGGAAAAGCGGTGCAGATAATGAATGAATGAGTGAAACTGGGTCGGAACCTGCACTGACAGGGTCCGACCCAATCATCCTCATCCTCGCAGAGCATCAAGCACTACTCATCGCATACCTGTTTCCTCCACAGGAAAATGCCCTGTTGAGATGTTTCACGTTCTTTGCACGAATGGCGTTCCATAGGGCTTGGGCGCCAGGCGGCTGATCCTATTGGCCTCGTTCTTCGCTCACATCGTAAACGCAACCGCCGCGCTGTGTCCAGTGACGTCATAGAGCGGGTCGGTGGGAGAGAGAGGAAAGTAGTTCACGAGGTGAGGAAGTTCACTGGCTCCGGTTCCCCTTCAACAGAAGCGGCTCTTAACAGGTGTTTTAATTGTTGAAAGATTTCTTATTAAAGTGTCCAATTCACTAACGATTTACTGGAGCTTTACTCAGACTGGGCTTTTTATGCCCCTTTAAACACTTAAAGTCAATAGAGTAAGCAGTTTCTACACACATTAAACAGGACCAAATGTGATGTTATTAAATCCATGTTTATTAAGGCAATAATGGCAAAATTCAGTAAGCACAAGTTTGGCCATCATATAGAACTGTTTACAATTGTTTACAATTTACATACATTCCTAAAGACCTCCCTCTCTCACACACACAGACACACACACACATTTTGGCACTGAAATGAAAGAGGTATGGCATTAAACACTGAGGAAAGGAAAAACTTCTGGATGTTAGTAAAAAATAAACGTTGCTTATCAGAGCAAAAAGAAAAAAAACCATATTAAGCGACACAGCAAAGAGCAAATAAGATTAATTATTAGTGTAAAAACACTGCTGTGTAAAATTACTATTCCAAAAGCAACTGTTCTGAAAACTGTTCATGCACACTGCTGTGCAACCCAGATGTTTCTTCATGGCGGGATACATTGGCAGTGATTACTTTAAAGGCACTGCAGGGCTACAAATGCACTCGGCCGAGTTTGTCTGAATAAGGCTGGGAGCGTCTGAATGGTTCCATCGCATTGTCACTAACAATTCTGTAAGGCACTAAATAAAATGAAGTAAAGCTTGTAAAGTTGACATTACATCTCTGGTGGACATTACTCCATGGTGGACTCATCTTTAACTTCTACAGTGATAATGCAACATCAGCAAGTTCACGGGTGTAAGTATTAATAGCTGGGTGGAGTTGAAATGCACAGACTAAAACATAATAGGGAATTTAAAAATTACACCTTGTTAGGTCAGGTTTTTTTGTTGTCTCAGTACAATTTCATTGTTTCTGTAAGCACAATTCATCTCTGATTTGATCACTCATTATTTGTTTTACTGATTTCTGTAAAGGCAGAACCAAAATTCTATGCAAATATATTCAGTAGTTCTGAAATTACTCATGCTTGGGTTGTTTGGTAGCTGTAGGATGATATGAGTTTTTTTAAAGTGATTTTTTTCAAAATTTCCATCTCACCACAACTTCTAGCACTACACCAACACCACCCATAAGCACTGACGATGACAGAGTTTTAGTTGGTGCATTTCATCTCCAACTCTTCATGTTCACGTGAACTGATCTTGTTGAATTATGGATCACACAGAGGTAAGGCAATCGGATTTCTTTACCGTTTAAATGCTGAAGGCCACTGTGGTGTGCACAACTGAGAAAAGGAGTGTAACTTCTAAAACTAATTAATTACAAAAGGAGGAAATACAGTGACGTGGGTGAGAGTTTGCCCTTGGCATGTCAAGTCACGTTTATAAAACGGCAATTACAACCAAAACTTATAAAAGAAAGAAAAGATAGTTTACAAAAAAGGCTTTTGAAATTCAGCAGGTTAGAACAGCTTCATGTTTAGAAGGAACTTTCTCGGTCTTCATATTCTCAGATGATTTCTTACACTCATTCACTCTGCCATCACAGTCATGCCATTCTCCTGCCTCTTTACGAAACGTTCCAGACTGGAAGAAAGGGACAAAGATCTTATTCTGAAGAGTAATGATTTTAAGAAAAAAAGACATTATACTTTCCACTTCAATCAACAATCCACTGAGCACTTAATTAGGTAGAATAGGAACTTAAGTGTAATGTAGTTTAAACTGTGCCATTTGCAAATATCTAATAAAACTGCATGCAGTTTGAAATCTGTTAAAATACAGTATGACTTGAGGAGTGTGCATTCTCATATATTTGGATACTCACTGATAATGATGACAATGATGACTATGATCACAGCTATCAAAATGGCCCACATCTGTAAGGAAACACAGTTTATAATCACAAAATGAACTTGGACATTTTGGAAAATTAGTGTGTTCTAAAAATGCTTAAAATTTGGGCAACATTTAGACTCAGTGATGTTACTTAATTAATAGATTGTTTTCTTAATTGAAATCTTCAGGAAACAAGAGCATGTATTACTGTCCCTCACAAAGCAAGCATTGATATGTCAGCTGGCATTGTCACTACTTTTGTTAAGTGTGATGACACAGGCTACTGTGTTCTGTAGCTCAGCAATAAAATTACCAAATGATATTTTAGTAGCTTTGCATGATTTGATAGTGGACGTGATTGGGTAAAATCAGCATATAACGCCTTTACAAAAATGACACCTTTAGTGCTTGTTAGGTCAGGTTTTTGTTGTTTTAGTAAAATTTCATATTTTATTTTTTTCCTGTAAGCACAATTCATCTCTGACTTGATCATGCACTATTTGTTTTACTGTTTTCTGTAATGGCAAAACCAAAAAATAATTTGATAGTGGACGTCATTGCGTAAAATCAGCATATAATGCCTTTTCATATGTCCGCTGAATGAATATAATAGGATACTGTGATCAAACTTGTGATTTACACCCCAATCCAGATCTCACCTTGCAGTTCTTCCACCAGTACTTTCTCTTGAGCTTGGCAGCGTTGGTCTCAAACTGGGAGGCGCCGGTCTGAAGAGCTTCTGCCCTGTCGTCCAGCTCAGAGAGCTTTTGGTCTCGCTCCAGCACCTTGTCCACGTTTACCCGCATGATGTCCACCACCTGGGAGGGCGAGAAAAAACAAGCTGTGGCTTGAGAGAAACTTAAAGGCAGTGATTCAACACCACAGTTAAGATCCATATCTTGCTGTGGACATGTTTCTCAGAAAACTCTGAAGACAATGTCAAGGTCAAACCCAAAAGCTGACGAATGGCTGAGAGTAGGCAGCCAGGATGCACACATAACCAGCATGACGTGATTAAGCTATTGTGTGTGAGCCTGCACACAATGCAGCTATACAAAAAATGGTCAAGTGAAAAAGTCTTGCAGGACTATTGACAAGAAGCACAAAACACCAGATCTCATCAATTACAAGGTAAAAAACATGAAAGGAGCTATGCGTCAACACACTCAACATTAATTTTGCATAAAAAAATCATTCGGGGGTTAAACTGTTACCAGAAGAGGAACTGAGCTTTTGACGTTGTACAGACCACCGACTCAGGACATCAGGTGGCAGGAGAGAGATTTAGGAATTCCATCCGTGTTTGATACGACTCTCTGGATAAGCGGTAGAACATCGGACATCAGCGTATAACTTCAGAACAATGGTGGGCTCGTTAAGAAACTTTCTAGGTCAGCGCTCAGGCCTTTCAATTGGCGGAATGCTTTCAAGCATTTGCTGGTGACCATCATTAAGCAGTGCTCTACATCAGCCATTTAATACCTCAACATGTCACAGTTGGAGCTGCTCTGCTCAAGTTCCTCCTGTTTGTCACCCAAAATCTGGTACACATGAAACTATACGGTTTGACCTCGTGCACTAATTGACGTGCACAAATCTCATGTTTACCACGAAACTGGTTTTTACGTAGACAGCTTGTTCTGGTGAGGACAATCTTTCAAAACATTTCCTTTACTGCTGTGGCGCGGTTTCGGTGCTCGAAAAAGTCCCCGCTTCCGTCAAGAACCTCCTCTGCATCAGCATTACATAAACGGCCATGGCAACGAAACAAACACTTTGGCCGCCTCTCGCCTCGCCCACATGCTCCAGTGATCTACAAAACTGGCTGGCGGAGGGGAGGAAAAGTGTGGCGCACCGCCCCTTTAAGACGGTCCGACATGCGCGAGGTCCATGCATCGCTTACATAACCATGGTGACGGGCGCTTATATAAGCGGGGCAGGCAGCCTATGAGCGCGAGCCTGAGGCCGGGGCTGGAATATACCGATCTGAACCACACACACACACAGCATGTCTTCCAATCTTTGTGAATCCCTTCCACTGGCTTTTAGCGTACAATCACACACATGTACACACACAGTGAAATGTAAAATTACTTTATAGACTTCAGACTTTATAGACACCTGATATTGACCTGATAGTGGAGAACTAGAGGCAAACATCTACAGCATTAAACTTTTCCATACATAAATCCTGTTAAAAGGAAAAGATTTATGCCCATAAATAACATATGCAAGTATTATATAACATTTCGACAGAATCGCACATTACTGTCTGCTCAAAGCAATGTTTCCCGGGAACTGAAAGAAAGTTGCACTTTGAACACCAACACTATAAAACTGTAAACTCCATTGTAACTCCCTAGTAAACAGTACAAGCTTAGTGAGAACACACCTATAAAATGGGATATTTTGCTGGTGCAGTAATACAAAATCATAATATTAACAGTCATTCAAAGCTAGCTGCTAATAAACACCAACGCAGAATAGCTGACCTTTACGGGCACTAGAGGTGCAGAAAAAAATGAATCGAATCGACTCGAATTTGATTTTTTGCTGCTTCAAAATTACTAAAAAAATGACACTAGTTTAATTTTTCCCCCGACACAGATCCACAACAGAAATCATTTAAGGTTACCTTTCCTATAGAACAGGCCTATGCTTGGTACTTTAAATAAATAGCCTTATATTATTCATCTTATTTACATTACGGCATGTGCTTCTACATGGTCGTGTGTTTACAATTCTCCTTTGCCCTCTGCATCCGCCCCAATGCGTTTTCACACACGTGCGTGCGCACACACGGGGATGTGCCATATCCTAACGTTCAAGGTAGCATATGGCAGACCCCAATCACAAATTATGATCTCGGGGTAAATACGAAGTTCATAATGAAATCACATGAAATCATCATGAATCGATCACATCGTTACTCTGCGAACATAAGTTAACTTAGGCCACACCTGCATCACATTATGAACAAAAAACACGTCTCTGTGGGAGCGTGTAGCACTGAAAACAATGGCAGGAAATGTTTCCCTTTTTGTAACGTGTGAATGTTCCTGTTCATGTAAACTCATAACACGTGTCATACGGTACAGTACCTGTTACACAATATCATATTTGGCTAAAGCACAGTATTGAATTGTGAATTGTTTATGAATCATGAATCAATTTTTAATCAAATCGTGAGCCCAAGAATCGGAATCGAATCATGAGATTTTCTGAAGTGTGCACCGCTAAAGGGCACATTCCAAATTAACATGATAAATGATCATAAAATACACCTGCACCTGCATCCTGATTGACCACCTTAAATTCTGTTCTATATGCAAATAAACGGAAATGCCACTGTGCTGGCTGTCTGAAATGCAGAAATGTAAAAGTTACTGGAATCTGTTGTGTAGAACATCTGCAGAAATGAACCCAACACAAAGCTTAAACATAGTTTAATATTTACTTATTAAAGGGACAGTCTCTCTTGGGAGCAACTTGGGGTTAAGGGCCTTGTTCGGGTGCCAAATGGTGGCTATTTAAGTCATTGAGCTAAGTTTAAAGCTACTAGTCTGCCAAAAACACCTCAGTGTTATGCCTTTTGCAAAACCAAATGTTTCTAACAACAGGACAGGTGTTGGCTGAAAGTCTGCTGGTGTAAAATGACGTGTAAACATTAATCTGATATGTGTTTACAAGCAAAACACCCAGTGTCAGGCTCGTATGCATCAACACGAACATGAACCTGCAGTCAGAATCAAGTATCAGGATCTATTTCAGTGCTGGAACATTTTACTAAACATTTACTTTCCTGGAACATCTGCTTCAACCAATGAATGGGAAATGTTCAGGTAATACATTTTGTAAACACAATTTGATGATATTAATGATGTGTGATCATCTGAGAGGCAGAACTGAAGAGGACGTGGGTGCAGTGATCTCACCTCATCCACCTGAGCCTGGGTCTGCTGGAGTCTGCGGTTGCTTCCTGCCACTCCGGAGGCGCCGGGACCCTCTGGTGCTGGGGCAGACCTGCATAAGAGACGGTGCAAGACTCATCAGGAACACACATGGACACATTGTGATTTTGCCACTCATTGCTCAAATATGTATATCTTCAAGGAAAGGTTTGTAGAATTGTTGCATGGCAACACACTGAGTGTGAGCGACTCTGAATACTGTTATTACAGCACCAGTCCTTGTTTAACATGAGCTGTATTCTCTTCGAACTTCTTTCCGTTCTATGTTGTGGAGTGGGATAACAAGTGAAGTATGAATTTGGTTTTATCACTCAATTTAATTTTGGATGTCATTATATACTGCAATTTACATAAAGCATCTTTTCAATAAAATATTCTCAATTACAAAAAAATGATTGTCACACAATTGGGAACAAAAATAAACGCCACTCTGCTGCCTACTTGTGGTGGTTTGGTGGAACAGCTGAACAACAGGTAAGCTGGGTACCTTAAATAAGTTATATTTCAAAAACACCGGTCAACAACACATTATCAATGCCTCCAAATATTGAGCTCCTAACTTTGACAATATAGTGCCGATCAATGGAAAATATACTGATTAAATACACAACCCAATTACTGAAATATAAAGTCACATCAACTGATAATGAGACTATCTGGTCCCATCTATGACAGTCGCTGAATATCCTTGATATGTACCATGGAGAACAGCTGGTTACAATAAAGCAGTCAGTGATTTAAATGAGAAAGCATAACAAATATGTGCAGGAACACAATCATTTAGCCAAACCACTTGAAAGGAAGTCAGCTTACCTCAAAACTTAACAAATAAAAGGAAGTAACACGATTATGTGCTTAAGAGATTAAATTGACTGAATTTTTATCACTGCATTCCAGGGCAAATCCATAGCTGAGCTGGAAAATAGCTCTAAATAAGATCCTCACACAAACAGCCCTAAAGCCCAGGCCAGTACGGGTTAAATGAGATTCGCTTCATCAACAGGACCTTTACTGAAATCTTTTTACATTAATTTCTATATGATTAATAAGATGGCAATTTTAGACACTATGCAATCAAAAACAGAGAGGTGCAGGGGAAGCTCCCACCCTCAAGTATTAACATCTCCTAATAACCTACACTGAAAAGCAAACTTCAGTATTGGACGCGGATCCATTTTTGGACAATGTTCATTACGCTCCTCACTTCTTAACATCGTAAAGTCAAAGTAAACTGAGTCATCTCAGCTATATCCAAGTATACTGAGACAAGACAACGCGGAGTACTATCAGAAGAAAAAAGGCACATAGTGTATAGACTACAATAAAAACTCTAAATTAGTGGTGGAAAAGGAGAATGTGCAGTTTAGTTACATGCAGTGTTCAGTGATACGTGCAAGAATTACCGCAGCAGTTTTAGAATGGAAAGTTGAGAATTTATGCAAATGTTAATATTTATTTCAATTTGACATTTCCGACTCAAACGATACACATAACTAAGGCCTCGTTTACACTGCAGGTCTTGACGCTCAATTCTGATTAGTTGCCTATATCCGATTTTTTGACCTTCTGTTTACACGGTTTATTTTTTTATTGTGACCCATATCCGATTCGCTTGTTACACGACGTCATTAAACCGCGATCAAGTACTAAACTGTCGCAGTTTTAATGACGTACAGAACGCAATGCCTAGGAAAATCCGATCTGCCTGTTTACATGACAGTCGCATTGGCACATATCTGATTTATATCCGATTTAATTCCACATATGAACGAGGCCTGAAACCGATCTCAAAATATCCGAATGCATGCGTTTTTTTCCTGTTTGACACTGTCATGGAACAGATCCGATCTGTGTCACATATGAGCAAAAAATCGGAATCGGGTCACATTTAACTGACAGTGTAAACGAGGCCTTAGTCCACTATCAGTTTGCTTAGGACTTAACTTTTTAACGGAGAGGACCCAATGTGTTAACACTGACTCTTAACATATGTTGTTAACATTTTTACATCATCCAACCCATCAAAATCGTTTTACTTTACTGAACACATAATTAGTTTTATGAAACATTTTATAATTGGTGCATCAGGCGGAAAATACGTCACAACATGTATTGTAGCGTGACGTTACACGGCACATGACAAGTCAAACTTTGCTAATAGTCTTTAAATGCTTATTTATTCGGTAGTTTGTCTCCTCAGTTCTCAATTCTTCAGTTTTTCATCAAGTCACAATTACACGCTAGGCAAAATATGCTCAAGACAGTGAGCATGCGCAGAGAACGATATCCGGGGCTAGCTAGTGCGCTAACCAGCTAGCAAGCTAAAGTTTCCACAAGTTCACTTTCTCTCAAAACCCGCGTTAGCCACCCTGCTAGCATCAATAGCACTGTCGCTTAATATCGTACATTTAACAGTCGCTTAAATGTATGTGCTCATCCACATTTAGCTAACTTGTTAGCACAGGATTAGCACAGCAAGCTAACAGGCTAAGCGCGTCGGCCTCGGGAAGTTTGGGCGTTGTTGGGCTAACGAGCCGATTCCAGTTTCTCAATACACGATCACAAATAAATCCCTGAAGCCGTAATTTAACCAGAACACTTTCTTTAAAAGAGATGTACGTACATTGTTGTTCGGTTGATGTGTGATAAAGGCCCCGCCGGAGTAGAAACTCGCAAAAGTGAAGCAGCACCAGTCGGTACGAGGCTACGAAAGACTGAAGCGGCTTAAAGGGCCAGTACGAAGTTTACTCGCGTCTACACGACAGAATCCACAGCTGTTACAAGTCACGCCCACTGTATAAAAGGGCCACGGTGTAAAGTTATTTTAAAAGTAAATAAAAAAATTTATTCATTTAAACTGTCTCCTCGATGTTAGTGATGACATACAATATGACAGTGACGTGACTTTTATTAATCCAAAAGACTAGTGACATTCAAACGAACAGTAATTAAAAGTGAAAAATTTAACAGTTAAAAAAAATGGTGGAGAGAAACAGGCAAAACAGGCCTTTGAAAGTCATTAGAAATATTTGAACTAGAACAGCTTTCTGCTCTGAAGGAACCATCTTCACACATCTTTTATTCTTGTCCTTTTGGTACAGTTTTTGCAACTGTAATGAAAGAAAAGACACAAGTGTTCTGTCACTTTGATCTGACAAGGCCTATGACAATTATTCTTTATGACTTCAGTAAAAGTAGAAAACTTACTAATAATAATAATGACGATAAGGATGATTAAAATCACAGTTATCAAAATGGCCAACATCTGTTGAAAAACAGCACAAGATTGTAAAAATACTGATCAGCAGCGTTACCTAGAAATGAATGTGTCACTTATTATCTCAAAATAAAACAAGGTTAGAATAAAGTAATCCCCTTTTAATCTGAATAAATAAATCTCTCATCTGGATTGCCTGCTATTTTCTTGCCAGGCATCTTTTACCTTCTTGTTCTTCCACCATAACTTCCTCTTGATTGTGGCAGCAGAGGTCTTGAACTGGGAAGAACTTGCCGTAAGAGCTTCTGCCCTGTTGTCTAAATCCGAGAGCTTCTCCTCCCTCACCATCACCTTCTCCACGTTAACACGCATGATGTCCACCACCTGGGAAGAAGAGAAGGCAGACAGCATTTAGGCCCCCCCACTCAAAAAAAAATGATGTGTAATAAAACCTGTTGTGCACACACTGCACAGCAGCAGGATGCCACGCTCATACTGTGGAAGTTGAAGTTAAAATGTAGATCACAACTTTGGACACAAAGGGATTGTGTAACAACATCAACCAATTATAGCCAAGGGTGTGTGAAATGTAGCTGTGAAAAATTCATCAATATAATTATTTTGGCACTTGACTCAGTTCCAGCAAATATTTCAAACTGCTGAGTTGTGTTGCATGATACTCTGTAATCTCATATCGACATTTTGATATAATTGAACCAAATAATCTATATATGCTTAGTCACTTTATTACTACTTTTTCACCACACATCAATCACCCATTTTCTCCAGGCTGACTGTGCATAAATGAAATTTAACTATTAATGATTGCGTATCAGTGAAATCAAATTGTGCTCATTCACACTTAAGTCAGATGTCTACTGTCAGAAATAGTTTGGAATTCAGCACCACAAATTTCATATAAAAATATGTGCTGAATATAGAGGTTCTGACCTCATCCACCTGAGCCTGGGCCTGCTGGACAGTTTTGTGTTCAGGCATATCTACAACCTCTGTCCTCGAGGTAGACCTGCAAGAGAAAGAGAGTTTTTGGGAACACAAAAATATGTAATAAAAGACTTGAAGATTTTATATGTAATAGGGTAGTTGTAACTCAGTGGCAGAATGAAAGTGGACTCTGTAATTTACCTACTGTCTTTACCCTTTAATTAGGAAGCCTGGCCAGATACCATCATATGAAATTAAAAATTCAAGTACTTATTGGGAAATTATTTCAGGGAATTTCATATATACATTGATGTTATTAATTTAATCAAATATATCCTGAAAGAATAAAATATAATATAGGTGAGACAGAAATTTGCCCCTTAGCGGCAAAAACATACATTATCAAGCCTAAATGCACTCAAAGACACTGACTGTTAACAAATATGTGTTTACTTTAAAATAACTGATTATACTTTGAATAATATTAATTTCACACAAATATACAATTATATATAGTCTTGCGCAAAAGTCTTCAGTGAGCCCTCATTTCTTTATATTTTGCTAGGAAAATGAAAAATAGGTAGTGATTTATTTCAAGCATAAATGTAAATAATCATACTTCATAAAAACTCAATTTTTGGCTTCACTATTGTGAAGCCAAATATGCAGAAATGATGGGTCCTTGAAGACTTTTGCACAGTACGAAATATAATTGTATGTGTGTGTGTGAAATCGGCTTTGGCACAGTAAGGTTCATACAGATACGTTTAAATCGTTTTTGAGGAGTAAAATCAATTTCATACAGCGCAACATGTCAAACCCAACGTACAGCAAATATAAAAATATAGCGACAATGTAAATTCAAAATATGCCTAATCTGAGAGACATTTTCTACACGTTGAATGAAATGAAGAACTCTTTCATTCGCTACCATTAAAACACCTACATTGTTCTTTAGGCGATAGGGGGCGGGCGTGTGGTTGTACAAAACTAAGTTGCTTTTAGATGCAGCTGTGAAGTTTGTTCGGGCGCACACGCAAACCCCTGACGTCATATTTCTCCAGGTAACAATTCGCCGGTGTAAGAGTCGGTTTTGTTAAGCCCGGCTGGGACTCAATCTCGGCCGTGGGGCGACTGTAACGTAAACAAAACGACAGACACCGAGGAGCTGCTTATAACCAGAAAAAAGGGCAAACATGTACGATGAATACAAATGACACCATAAAACATGCATGATAAAATCACTGTGATGAGATAACACCCTTTGTGTAATAACATTACAAATATATTTAAAGCATTTACTTCAATTTTCTAACGACAGGGACCGTCTCCTTAGCGCACCTGTGGGTTAAGGGCGTCGCTTCAGGGGCCCCGTAGTGGTGGTTCTGGAACTGCAGGTCTCGGTTCCTATATCATTATATGTAATCATCTAGGGTACTCCAACAAATTTGGACTTCATTTATTTATTTATTATTTATATTCTGATTCCCAAATGTGCCTTGTTCTACATGAGATACTTCAGTGGTTTTTTTTTCTATTATAAAAGTGTACTGTTCCTCAATTTAACGGAGGAAGTTCTGTCATACTATTACCAATGACCAACCCTCCTTTTAACGGATTTATTTTAATGTTTTGTTGCATTAAACATTTCTTGCTCTCTACGAAATATTGCAATATTGTTTCGTATTTCATTTTCACTATAAATACAGTACATGAAATAAAAGGAAGAGGAAATACCAATACCACCGCTATGTCAAATGCTGCCGCCTACTGGTGAGAAGAATAACACCACGTCGTTATCCGGGATTGTTTCCGAGTTTTGGTTGCTGATAGCTTGGGGTTAAAGGCCTTTTTAGGTGCTCCTAAATAGCAGCACATAGTTTCTAGCACAAGTGTCTAATATTATACAGTTAAACACATTAGGGATACACAAGCCACATCACTATGACAAAGTATTCCCAAAATACCTCTAATTAAAACTCGAATTAAGCGAAACCTAACAACTAGAGCAATAGCATAGCTAACTTCTACAAAAATAGGCAAATGATGTGCAGTTTTTTCATTTTCAGATTTTATTTTACAGCAGAAATTATATAAAGCATTCAGAAAACATTTTCCATATTTTAAGGGCAATTCAAAATGTTTTGCATGGCTTCAGCAGCTGAATATTTTTTTTTAACATATCCAACAATTCAGTGATGCTCTTACATGCACAATTACGAAAAATAAAAATCTCACAAGAAGGACAGAAAGAGAGAGAGAGACAGCGGAGGAAAACAGAATGTGAGGGAAAAAACTGATCCGAGGCAGAGGGGAGGGGGAAGAGGAGGAAGGGGAATACAAAGCAGGGAATGAGAGAAAGAAGGGGAACGATTGAGAGAAAGAGGGAAAAGAGAGGTCTAATACTAGTTTCACATGCAGAGCGTTGATTGCCCACTGTTTTTCGTAAGAAAGATGGGCTTATATTTTACCTATTTTTTTCTTATCATCATTTGAAAATAAGGAAAACGTGCATAAGGGTTGGGAAATATGAAATCAATGTCCATAGATCACTGAATGTCTACCTTTCTGAGCCACTAATTGCATAAGAGGAAGTGAACTAAGCATGTCTTTCTTTCTTTCTTTCAAATTTCTCCATCATCTCTTGATCTATAGTTCTCATCTTAAAAAAGATGGTTTATTGCTGTGGATCTGTATGTGAACAAAAGTAACTACTGGTTCCTATTTAGTCTAAACTGCATTTTATACTTGTACTTTCCAGACAGAAGGGAAACAGGACAAGCAATATAATTCTACTTTTTTCACAATACCACCAACAGGTGTATTTCTTGTCTTGGCCAAATCTTAACCTACTCTATATGAGTTTTATCTTTCACTCGTTCATATCTGAGACATAAAGGATGAGTGTCATCGGCCTAACTGAGCACCGAAACAAGGTCACTAGTTTTGTTGTTGAGATGAATTTGGTAAAACAGATACCGTCATGGTGATCATGAACAAGCCTTTAAGAAAAGCAATTCAGTTGAGTTTGAGGCCTGAGAGAAAGCAACGTTTCCTGCCCCTGTCACCTCACGTACAAATACGGAATGGATGATGGTGTATAAAAGATAAATGTCTACTGAAATCACCCGCCGTGGAACGTGACCAGATATTTTGATGTCTGTTAGGTTAGTTAGGTTACTTAACAATGAGGTATTCTCTTCAGCCAGTTTACATTCCCGCAGGGCTTTGGGAACGCTAAATGACTGACGCTGACGCTAATGTTCCCTGGTCAGTTTGGAGACTGTGTGCGCTAAAACTTATCCGCGAGCCTACGAAGCCAAAACCCGCTTCCCTGTCTTTGTGAACTGTTCTAACAAGGTTATAATTAGGCAACACACTTACAACAAGGTTAACATCTTTACGTGGTATAGATGGAAGTGTGTCAACACTGTGGATTCTCTTGATTCTGCGCAAGACCCGAAGCCCTGACAAACCCTAATTTAGGTGTCCACACTAGTCTCCAGAGGTTTTATCTCTCCCTCCCCGGTTTGGCACCCTGAGTAAAATTACAAAAGGGAGGCAGATGGTTCCCTAAGCTGAAAGACCCATTCACAAAGTTAAGTGGCACAGTAGACATGGTGAGGCAGATACTGCTTCCATTAATCAGACGCAATTCATTGTGTGTGTGTGTGTGTGTGTGCTGCTTTGCATGTTCTGTATTCGGTGATGACTTCCTGAAGTTTATCGTGCATGCTCGAGGTTGGAAGAACGTAGCGTCGGTTAGATGGAGTCGAGAAATCTTCCCGACCGCGCTGATATTAACGAGAAAGTCCACAATGAGATCCTGTCTCTGCCATTTGACGATAGGACGGAACTGCGCCGTGACGTGAAATGAGTATTTTCGGTGGATATAGGACGTGTTCTATTCTACTCACCTATCCGAGTACTGACGTGAAAAACAGGCATGCTTAGTGTATTTTTTTTTTCTTCGAACACCCGAAATCTGATTCTCATGCAAATGCCCAATACATTTACAAATATCTCTAAAGCTGTAACATCTGGCACCTTTGATGCATATTAAATGAAAGTCAGAAAGTTCACGTTATCAAGCCAGTGATCAAAATGAAAGAGTAAAGGGCATTAAAAACATTTTATGGAACGTCCACGTTTAAAGGAAAGGTGAAAGGCGAAGAGAAAGGATAAACTTGGGCTAAGAAGGGGTTTCTTCACTCTTGTTCGGACAGTAAAACCAGTTTTTAGCCTTGCATATCCATGCATATAAAAATGATATTAGTTAACATCAACCTCCACTCCGTAACACACTCCTGATAGATTTCTCTTTTAGTTTTCATTTAGGCACTTTCTACAATAATACTGATATCGAATCTCGGCAACGTTTTGAGGAGCGTGAGTGTAAAAAGGAAATCAACCGTCGCTGTGTGTAGAGACTAAAAAAGAAAAGAAAAGAGAAGAGCTGGGAGAAAAGAGACGTTTGATTATAAATACCAGCGATAAGACAGAAAGCTGCAAATGAGCACCATACGTTTTGAGTTAAAACAGACTGACTGTGGCTGCTGGTGTGTGTGGGGGTGTGTGTGTGTGTGTGTGTGTGTAAAAATGACTCCACTCAAACCTGCCTTCAGAACACACATCGCCAGAAATGCATCAGCAGTTTCCGTTTAGCCAAAGCCCTTGCACAATCACTTCGTTTTGCCCGTACAACACAAATGAGACGCAAACATACAATGAATTCGGAACTGAACGGCCCTCGTGACGGGACCCTGGATTTTTTAAAAACATATTCAGTCTAGGAGAAATCGTTGATACAGTTTAAAAAGAAATACTCAGATGGCAGTCTGGATCAGTTTAATCTCATTCTTGGGGTGCGTTATTACTGTAAACACCCCAGACAAAGCAATATCAGCATCATGTATCCACACAAAGAGTTTACTCCTCTGATGCTGCATAAAATGCTGATAGAAATGGATTTGGAACATGCGTTTCGGCCCAAGGCCTGCCTCTTCACGCACTCCAGGCATTTCAACTCCATGTGGAGACAGCACATATGGATCTTTGACAAATATTATTTTGTGTGTATGTGAGACATCTAATGCCGCTGCTGTTGTTCATAAAACTGCTTGCTTGACAATCAAAGCAAAGTCTTTATTCACAGATGACTTCTTCATTTGTTTACACTCTACTGAGGGTTTGAACCACCGTCAAAGGGAGATTACGCTGCTCAAGACTGCCATTTACAAAGTGGTCCTTCACATTCAATACACGTTTTACATACCTGTCTGTCTGTCTCGGATCGGAATTTGTATTTCATTCACATGATTTCAGCTCACCCTCTGTCCATTTCCAGAATTATGATGACCAGTAGTTATCAGAGCCGACCGATAAATCGCTGAGATGATAATATTCTGTTGCAGATAAATCAGTGTCGGTACCAATCCGATATGTTCAAAAAGAAGAATTTTGGAAATGGCATAAATGATGTCTCGATGTAGTTTGCAATTGGAACTTCACTCTTGGCCATTATGGGTTTATAAAGTACTATTTATGACACTAATTGTATTATGTTCTGATATCAGGATGAAACTACATGTTAGGGCTGTACGATATGACCAACCTCTCAGATCCCGATATAATTCCTTTCATATTCCGATAAGGATATATATCACAATATAGTACATTTTCTGTCAATTCAGAGGAACGTTCGCAAGCAAAATCTTGTATCTGTGCGCACTCAACAGCAAACACAGTCATAACACTACGCAGACGCTCATATGGAACGCCAAAAGGTGCCACAATTTGTCTATATTCGTACACAATTGACTGTAAAACATGTTATTTATGCCCTTTTATTCGTTAAAAATGCAGTTTTTTGCAGCGCTCTAATATACCAGCACTTTTTATGTAATTGAAAACGTCGTTTTTTTGCGGTGCTCTAGTGACTTGTGCTCAAACTTTTTTGGCCGTAAAATGATGGTAAAAGGCAGCGTTTTTTACGGTGCTCCAGTAAGGTGCCCGTAAGGTGAATTGTGGCATCTTTGGCGTTCCATAGACTTGAGCGTGATGGTGCGAAGTGTTTTGAGAGTGCGCGTATGCAGAGTTGAGCGCACAGACACCAGATTTTGCGCAAGTTCCACTGCGCGCTCAGAATTAAGGCACAAATATAACACCATAGTATTCTCTGTGCCTACATCCACGCGGTGCCGTGGTGACTACTGCAAACCCTCATCCAAACCATGAACAAATATTGTCGTAAACAGTGGCTTTTGCCACACCACCAAATAAACAACAGAGTAGAACATAAAACGATAAACCTTTTAACATCGGCATCTGTCATATCGCACAGCGCTACTCATTTCAAATATCAAAATTGACATTTTTAAACTGCATTATGTCATGCGATCATGGTGAAGACTTAAATAACTACCTATAATAAATTTAGGGGGAAAATCTTTGTTTATATGATGTTCATGGGGAAAAATCGACATATCAGCTTCAATTTTTCAATATCCAAATTCGTATCAGTCGTGGAAATATATCCTACATCGGTCAGGCTCTATTAGTTATGTCAGGAGTCATTACTTAATGTAGAGATGCTTCCTCTGAAAATCACGGAGACCGACGTTGCGTACGAGAATGAATGTTTTTTCCTGGATGAGAAGTAGAATTATTCAGGTAACTTGGCACCTTAGGCAAGGCAAAAGAAATGGTGAAGAATAAATGAGAAGAAAAACAATTCTTTGTTGGCCAAAAGAGAAGAGCAATTACCACCAGGTTGTATCTGATCAGGTTATTCGGGTCTCTGCTAATTCTAGGTTTTTAAGGTGAGCTTTCGCAACGATGTCATGCTTTAGTGAAATGCTCTTTAGAAGAACATTTCGAATAAAAGACTCTAATAGTGAAATCATCTGAATCGTTTTACAGATCATAGTCACTACATTTTCCTTTGATATTATGTTCTGTGTCATTGTCTTTAAGTATCATGCACATGGGCTCCCTATTTACACTGAATATTTACAGTATTTACAAACAGTACAACCATACGTCTCGGGCGTTCAAACAAAACTATACAATATATTTGTGTTTTTTTCTCTTAACATGTTATTATCCATTTATGGAATAAAATAATATATATTCTTAAATACAATCCTCTTCGAATAAAGGTTCTTGACCCTCCGTGCACCTTCCCGCACCTTCGTTATGTACAGTGGCCGTGTGATAGTCAAAAATATGGATTTCACTCGGGGGCTTTGTGGATAGGGAACCTTCGTAAAGTCTCTAAGAAGTCAAGGCAATGCAACGTGAGGCTCCATTCGGGGAAGCATTTGGGCAGCCTTTTCAGGAGCGCTTCAAACGAATGAACGAAGGAACGCTAAAGCGATGAAAAAAAATCACTTTTGACCCGTGTCACAGGCATGCGCGTGGAACACAGCAAAACCCAGCGAAAAATCGTTTCTGTGGCACAATGGGCAGCACAAATCAATTTAAGACACCTCTAAAATGTATGCAGAAAAGGGAATAAAACGAGGTAAGGCAAAAAGCAATGACAATCATCGTACAGCACGATGCAAAAATCAAGATTGTTCTCGGGTTCTTGGGGGGTGTGGGCGCAAAAGGCGACGCTACACAAAAACGAAAGGGAACAAAGTAATAAATGAAAACAAAATACGAAAAATCAACAGCCGCGTTAACATGCAGAAACACTCGGCTGAAAAAGACAACATGCACTGTTTCAGCAAACACGGGACTCACAAAGTCAGGCCAGCGAAAGGTGACATTGAGAAAAACGGACTTTGAAAAAGTCATAAAACAGTGCACACAAAAACAGGCAGCCGACAGAGATTGAGCTCCGTCCCAAATCCTCACCAGCTCCCGTTCTCCAACAACTTAAAAAGTAAGACACTGATATTTCAAACTCATCATCGTTGCCTAGACCTCGTCTACATTCATGACGCCCGTCCCTCTTTTATTTTTGTTGTTTTAAGCTGGATGAGAGGATGACCGTCGGAGACTGAGATTTGTGGAGATGTGAAACCAAGCTCGTCGAAAACAGTCTGCATGCATATGACGGATGGGACGAGGCCGTTTTTTTTGGTATGCTTTTGCCATTTTTTGTTCTTTTTTTGTTGTTCAAACTGGTTGCGTTTTTTTTTCCCTTGGAAAATATAAAAATGCAATAAATCAGGCAGGATCCAGCATGGTTACGTTAATGCAATGTCACGTCTTCAGCAATCTTCTGAGCACCGTAACGAGTGCTGTCCAGGGAGAAAAGCCTTCAAGCTCCATGGCAATCGTTCCTCGTTTAATCGTTTAAAAAGAAATCTATGAAGAGTGCAAAAATGGCATGAACAGGATGGCAAATCTTCTCCACCCTCCCAAAATGCAGTCTTTGTTTAAGCAGAACACCCCAAGTTTTTTTCCCGCTGGGTAAGATTTTTTTTTTTTAAACACTGTGGCAGGACCAGAACGGAGTAACAGAGTCAGTGAACCGTCACACCTTCTTCCTTCTTCTGGACTCCTTTTTTTAAAGTGGGGGAAGTTTGTTGAATAGTTTTTGAAAATCGTCTCTAGTAAAAACAGAAAGAGTGGGGAGGGAAGGGAGAGTCTGGAGACGCTTGTTACATTGCCATGGGGCTCTTTGGCGAGCTCTCATGTTCCTTGGCCTTTTTCAGCTCTCTCGCCCTATCAAACAAAAGACATGAGAAGGCGAGGTTAGACTCTTATGATCACACTTTTACCCCCCATCCGAAATTCATAACATACTCCGTCACCCTCAGCTCCAGTCCTGACTGATGAAGTAGGGTTTTTTTTTTAACCAAGAACGCCATCAACCTTGTGTCTGTTCATTAGACTTTGGAACGAGGACTGCACAATTTACATAACAGCACATGTGATTATGGACATTAGGGCTGCAACAACTAATCGATTAAACCGATGATGATGATAATGATGATGATTATTATTATTATTATTATTATCATTAAGATAGTTGGCAACAATTTTAATAATCGATTAGTTGGGTCTATGTTATTATACATGGGTACAGTGGCTACCCCATAATGTGGGTGCAGTAAGCTAACCAAAGTCGCAGTGGCCGTAAATCACGATTAAATTGGATGCTGACCGCAACAAACGAAGAATAAGAAGGAGACGAGAACCAGTGCCGTGCATTGCCGTCACAAAAACTGAAGTAACTGCGTAGAAACGCATGAATGACAATTTTTTTAGGTTGTAAACACATGTTTACATCCTGAAAAAATGTCATTCATGCGTTTCTACGCTTGTTTGTTAGCACGCACAACTCTCACAGTGAAGTCATTCACTAAAGCGTTCCAGTTTAGTCAAATCTTCCAACTGATTACAGATAAAACTCATTTTTAGCTGATAAATAACAAAACCTACCAACGTTCTACTCACAATACAGCCATTTACTTGATTTTTTCAGTGATTATTCCAGCGCGTGTGCACCGCGTTACTGTGACGCGACTCTCATGTGGAACGCCATCTTGCGCAAAAATGTAGTTTTCTCCCAGAAATGAGTCAAAAATGAGTTATAGGCCAAAATGATTTCTTAATTTTCAATTAATCAGAAAATATTTTTTTTCCATTTTATAATGTTAGAGAGTAAAAAATAAATATAGAAAAATAGAAAGAGAGTTTGGTTTATTAAAAAAGGCTGGAAATGAAGTAGTTTTTTAAAAATCCGATTAATAATCGATTAATTGAAAACAACAACAACACAAAAAAATGGCAGATTAATCATTAACAAAATAATCGTTAGTTGCAGCCCTAATGGACATAATTACTTAAATAAAAGCCTAAAGGTGTCTTTGTGGATCATGGTAGATGTCCAGAGTTAGGATACTCACCTATGGACCACGTGGTCATTAGGTGAGTAAAAAACGGGTGTTTTACTGTTAATTGCGTAAAAATATATATGAATTGTGGAGCAATTTTTTGTAAATTGTGCAGCAACCGAACACTTTGTTAAAAGTTGCACTTTTCAGCCATGTGGTCCTGTTGTAAGTCAGGATTTTTCTGGCCGCTGAGTCAAACCAAGGTCAGCCAAAGTTGCGAGGACTGGAGGTGAGAAACACCGATACCGGGAATGTAAATATCTTCAATGTACGGTCTTCCTGGAGAGTTCATATTAGAACGTTTTGCTGATTTTTAACCCAAGACATGCAAACCCTAAGAAACAGGAAGATGAATAAATCCATGTCAATATTTTCAGCAAAAGAAAGAACAACTTAAATCCTAGTGTTGTTAGTAGCTTATTAAAGGGGAAAACATTCATGCACATCATTGAGGTTAAACACAGTTATGACACACAGAGATCCAACAGTCCGAAATGTTAATCAGCATCATGTCATCTTTGAATTACCAACATCTTCACTCCGTTAGTAGCTCCCTTAAAGTCTGAACCCTTAAACCCCCCCATGTCTCGTTAAAATGTACAGTTTCCCCGACCCCCTCAATCGATCGATCGATCAAGCCGATTAACCCGATGCAGATAGGATATATGACGCAGGCAGCCAGGCATTCAAGAGAGAAACCCTTCCACAGAGGAAGTGGTGTCGTTTTTTACAGCATGCCCTGAACAAAGCAAAGGCCTCCTTCGGCCGTCATCATGCAAATGCCATCCACACTATCCAGCAGTCCGTGGTGCTGTCAATAAGCATCCTCATGACAAGAGAAAGAGAGAGAGAGGAAACACTGGGAGAGGAGGAAACCAATCAAGAGAGGGCGTAGCTAGGTGTACATCAAGATGATTAGTCCCCTCTCTCTCATTCCGAGACTCAATCCCCTGAGGCTCCGAGTTGGCCGTCATGCAAGCAGGCAGTAAGCGGGATAGAGAGAGTTGAGAATGTGTTGAGAAAGAGAGAGTAAGAGAGAGGTGTAGAGGAACAGAGAATGGTCGAAAAAGAGAAGGGGAGAGGGTAAAAAGGGGGGTAAGAGATAACGAGAGTCAGTCAGAAATGGTACGGACTGAGTTTCTGCGGCTGCACTCACCCGTTTGAACAGTCTATGGTCCATCAAGGGGCTTTGCGTAAACAGCAAAACAACACCAGTCAGCTATTAGCACACACTGAGGATTCAGATGGGGTTGGGGGAGGACAGGGCCCAACAAAAAACAAAAACGCAGGCCCACTTTTGCTTTCTTGTTGACTTTTGCCATTTTTTAAAACCTGGCAACGTGGATTTTTAAGGTAGTATGGAAAGGCTTACGAATTAGAATTTGGAGATATACAAAGCCAAATCATCATTTGGGGTTAAGCCCTTGCCTAGAGGTCCAATGGTGGTAGTGCTGGAGGTAGGATAGAGCCAGACTTGAACTCATGTCATCACTTTACTAGGATGCCAAAGCAAAAGGTAAGTTCTGTATGAATACCACGCGGCATTGGTTTTTACTTATTTTTCAGTTTGAGCCGTAAATTAGTAAATTTTACCAAGAAAATAAACTGGATGTGAGCTCATGTGGGGGAGACATAAGTATCAGCAAGAGATGGACTCATACCTGTGGCGACATCTGAGCAGGAATCGCATGATTTTCCGTGCTGCCTGGTCTTGCCTCTTGGTCAGTAGACCACTTCTGAAATATAACACGGAGCAAGTTTGCATCACATGGAGTGAGTTTTTGTTGCTCTTTAACTAGGGCTGGGCGATATGACCAAAATCTCATATCACGATACAAGTCATTTCATACGCCGATAACGACATATATCGCAATACAGGCCATTTTCTGTAAATTCGGTGAAACTTTCACAAGCAAATTCTTGTGTCTGTGCGTGTTCAACTCAGCCTACACACGCCGTAAAATGGCTGTAATGGGCGATGTTTCTCATGCGCCCTGTTAAGGTGCCTTTAAGATGAATTATGACACCTTTGGCGTTCCATAGATCTGAGTGCGAGAGCGCGGAGTGCTTTGAGCACGGTTGTAGGCAAAGTTGAGAATTGAGGCACAAATGTAACGTCATAGTATTCTCTGTTCCTACAGCCACGTGGTGCCATAGTGACTACTGCAAACCCTCATCCAAACCCCAATCAAATATTGCTGTAAACGACGTATTTTGCGACCCTTTGAAATAAACGATTATAATATGAAATGATAGATGTTTTACTTTCATCATCCGATATATTTCATTATATCCCCCAGCTCTTTTTTAAACTTGATTTTTGCACTTGTAAGATTGGTAGAAATACAAAACTAGAATGTTACTGGAGCAATCAAAGCTGCAGTTCAATTTGTAATGACCGACTGTACCACTGTAACTGTGTGTACTGTAACCGTTTCATTTTTAATCAGTTGGGTGAAAGCTCATATTAAAGCAAAAAGCGTGTGACTTGGTACACAGCCATAGTCTTGCAAATCTGGCATTCAAACTCACAATTTGGTAAATCGAACAGTCCCAATATCAAACACAGCTACGCACTTGAACATGTACAAAGAAGGCAGTGTTTTCAGTTTTTAAATATTCTGGCATTTTGTACCTGAGTTTGTGCTGCACCAGGGCTGCGGCTGCAGCAGCGTGAGGGTGGGAGTTGGGCCGCCCAAGCTCCTTATAACTGCGGTAGTATTGCTGGATCAGCATGGCTGCCCGACGACTCTGCTGGAACTTCTTCTGCTCGTGATAGCTGCGGAATTTACTCTGGATAAGGATGGCGGCCAGCGTCATCTTCTTATAAAGTGCATACTGCCACAAAAAGAGGAAAAGTATAATGTAAGTGCAGCAGGAACACCACACACTTCTTTGGGAACACCTCCCTTTATATCCATCCTCCACAAGTCTGCACTGTTGAACAACTAGCTAGAGCTCATGTGAGCATCAGTAAATACGGAACAGTAGATTCATCTGTGATGTCATCTATAAGACGACATTCACATACAGTCATAAAAATTCTGCAATGCACATCCTCCCCACATAGACGCAAAGACGGGGTTCTGTGCTTGTTCAACCTTTTAAAAGAAGATTGCAGCCAACAGTACAAATCAACCCTACATACGGATTTTAAACAGGATTAAAGATAGTGCAAGCCAAATTTTACATGTAAGAGAGTTGGAGTTTTACTTGCACTGACGAACTGAACTGCAGGCTTAAACTGCATTTAAGACTTTTTAACGGATTTAATAATGCAACACTGGAATAATATTAATTTAGCTGAATTTTACATAGTTTTCTAGTTCTTTTCAAGATTTCACTGCAAACTCTGGACGTTTTCATTGATTTTTTTTTGATGCATGAATGCCATCACCTTGACGCCTTTATGCTAGAGCTGGGCAATATGGCCTAAAAGAATATGGTACTGCGGTGTGTTGGCGCCTGCCCAGGGTTGGTCCCCACCTTGCACCTGTAAGTTCCCGGGATAGGCTGCGGTTCCCACGACCCCAGTTGGGATTAAGCGGTTAGGATAATGAATGAATGAATGAATGAACATCGCAATATTTTTAAGCTATATCGCGATACACAATATATATCTCTTGATATATTCTCTCTTACTGGGAGAGAACTACATTTCCCACAATCCCCCGCGCATGACTTGGAGCGGCGGCACAATCGTGTGACGGATGCGCGTCCAAAAAAAACAGAAAATATCAAGTAAATATCTGAATTAGAGTTGGGCGATATGGCCTAAAAAATAGTACTGTGATATTTTTAAGCTATATCGCGATACATATCTCAATATGTTTTTTCTTTCTGTGAGAGAACTACATTTCCCATAATCCCCTGGGCATGACTTGAAGCCGCAGCACAATAATGCGATGGACGTGCGCAAATATCAAATAAAAGGCTGTAATGTTAGTAGAACACTGGTGGTTATTTATCAGCTAAAATGTGAGTTTTGTCTGTATGAAGGGGAAGATTTGAATGAACCGGGTTTAGGGAGTGGCGAGCGTATTTACAACGCAAAGAATGTCATTTATGCTCGTTTACGCATTTACTTCTGCTTTTGTGAACAGAATAACAGAACCAGTGCTGTTTTACTTCGGAACCAAGTCATCTGCTTCCATCTTCAATAAATGTCTCTGAAATCGTGTGGTAGTGTTGCGCGGGGCGACTTTTTTTAACACCTGCCCCAAACCGACCCGTCAGGAGATCCAAACCGCCCCGCCCAACCCGCAAAAATATGCATGGATAATGACCCAAAACCCGACCTGACCCGAGGAAAATGAATGGATACAACGCGGAAAAAACCCCCACCAGTGAGCCTGTATTGCCATGGAACCTACCAATGAAGTGTCATTTGTGACACTATAACCCATAGATGACATAGATTTGTGCTAGATTCGCATTGAAGATGATGACACAATTTTATGCAAGATTAACTGTGTACCAAACAACAACAAAGAAACCGAAAGATCGATTTTTACGTCGTTATTTATTGAAGGGTTGCGGAAAATTGCACGAAAGACATCTCTCTCGCACACACACAAACACACACAAGCGCGCATGTATGCAAAACACACTAGTTGTCAAAACTGTAACATCTGATGTAACATCAGATCTGAGAACTCTATCAGATTTGAATGAACTTAGTAGAACTTAGGTCTTCTTTTAACTTAATTTTGTCTAAAATGAAGTAGAGCAGAGCATACTTGACCGTGATATTTCACCAACTAGTAGCTTATCCTACAATTCGAAAACTCCAAAATTGAAAAATATACGCCGACTGCATTTATGACAGCTGTTTGGAAGCACTGTGGAGAAAGAGGATGGAATCCACCGTGCCAGGGTTTAGCCTATTTCGACGCGCTTCCAGCACGCGACCTGCTGAACTGAACGCGCGCTCGCTCGATTTGCTGGTTGCAGGAACGCTCTTGCACCCATCAAGAGGAGAGGTAATTCGAACCCCGTTTACAACACGTTTTGATCAATAATGAAATCTGTTTCGTAACTTTTTGACCTGCCAGCCCGCACCCACGATATTTTAAAAATGTCTGCCCTAAAACCACCCGCACCCGCGGGTCGACCCGCGCATCACTATCGTGTGGCTATTCTCTCTGCATGCTCGCTTCTCTCCGCTTCTCCTACTTAGAAGAGTCTTCTGGATGGGCGGGGGAGTAAGCGGCCAGCTTTAAGAGGGAGGGCAGAGAAGCCAAACTCCAAAGTGATGTGCCGTCTGTTTAACATTAACATGAACGTGATGATTTGTACTCGATGGTCACGATTTAGTCATTTACTACAACGCATGTGAAACAAGCCGAGTATATTCAATATCGCCCACCCCTACTTTACGCCTTCTAATAAAATTTTCTGTGATGTTGAAAAACTTTTTTTTAAAGTCCAACCACTTTGTCAATGAAGAAGTTGAACACTTTTTGACAAATCTGACTTTTATGACTTTCTACGTATTTTCTTGAGATCTAAAAGAATCAGGTGTTCCTACGAGTGGCCAGTGTAGTGGTTATATAGAAAATAGAGCAACTCGACCTTCCAGCAAACAAACAAATGAATAAAGAAACCACACAATTCAGCAATGATGTGAGTAAGACATACTGTATTACCTTCAAGGCTATCCATGTCAGCTTGTGAAGAAAAGAGGAAGGAGATGAGGAATAACAGAAACGAATGAACTGTTATCTACAGCGAAGACCTAAATGCACTGACTCCGAGTCTCTGCTCTTACCTGTTTGTACTTTTTATAACAGCGCTGAATAACAGCAGCTGCCATCTCCTGCTGTTCTCTGAGTGGACGCCCCTGCAGAGGGATGGAGGGAGGAGAGAAGAGAACAGAAGAGGAGAGGAGAAGAGAGAAGAGGTTAGCGTTGACAGGTGGACTCTCATGGTATGACCACGGAGACTGGATTTGATCCACTTTTTTGCCTCTGGCCAAGATGTCCACTTAGATTGGTAGTGTTCCTGCAACTGCTTTTTTGAGGGAGGGAAGAGACCTGAGGCAAAGTTACATCCAGCAGAAATATGAGAGTGGGTTTCTCCTCACCAACTGGCAAGCAACATGTCATTAGAGACGTCTAATCACACAAATAGGACTCGAGTATACTTGGGAAATGGGATACACCAGTTTGGACATGTACAGAGAGCAAATGCAGTCATTCCCTGTAGCCAGGCCATGCGTAGCTCGAGCAAATTTGCCCCATGCTTAACTGCAACTCGGATGCCGTGTCACCCTCTTAAGCACACCACCTAACAGCAACTTTTAAAAACCCAGCACCTTAGACGCCTGCTTTTAAGGGCTTTACCTTCCACTTTCCACACAGTACAGCACAACGTCTGAAACCAGGCCACGATGAACACTGGCAAAAACACCAAAAGGACACCACAACAGCCTACACGAGCAGTGGTACAGAGATGTCCCAAAACCTAGGTCGAAGCCCTGCCCTACCTTATACTTGCGGAAGGTGCTTTGGACCTGGCACGCTGCGTCGTATAGCTCTCGCTGTTCGTGGTCAGACAGAGCCAGCTGGGCCAAGTCCCGCTCCTCTTTGCTGTGGGAGGCGTTGAGGAACGCGCTCCAGTCGGCCGGAGAGGGGAGTCCCAGTTTCCCAAGCGAACCTTCGGATTCTGGCTGTCCGTCAGCTTGCCCGCCGCTTAAACCGGTGGCAGAGGCCAAGGGCTTGTTGTATAGAAATCTGAGAGAAGGGACAATGTTTTTAGATTGGCAGCAATTGGTGACAGAAATTGGTGACACTTTGGTAAAAAATGTTTTTTTAGTATCTGAATAGTCACATTAGGTCTTACTTTTCTGCATCTCCCAGGTAAGTGGCCAGCCAGCTCATAGTGCTGGTAATCCCAACGCTGTCCAGAGGTGCTGACTCGGTGGTGACGAAGTTCTCGCTTTTGATACGATCAGGGGTCGCTTCGATGATGTGCTCTGCCAGAGTCATCATGTTCATCTAAAAAAATGCAGAAATGCAGTACGTTATTTTGGGCTGACAGCTGCAACGTTCTCGCTTCTGGATCAGCAGGCGGCCTCACGATAGCGGTTTGTTCCTCAACCGGGATTATTAAGCAACGTCTGCATTTAACTTGTCAAAGCTGTCCCCAAAAAAGAATCAGGAATAGGACTACTGCATAATTAATTTTCAAATTCATATTTTCCATGTGTGGGTCATTTTTCTCCTTGACATCAGAACAATAAAAATAGGCCAGTGAATGACGAAGCAGCAGCAAATATCTTAGAGACAATAGCGAATTTGAGAGGTGTTCCTCATCTTCTACGTAAAAATACTCAAGAAGCATTTTACTGGTTTACACTAAATTAATTTTAGATCAATGCAATTCAGAAAAATTTAACAGCAGATGCCATTCCAAAAAGAAATGGATGACCTCCACTGAATAACACCTGACCTGTAAGTCTCCGGTATTCTCCACATCCTCCTGGCTCGTCAGCAGCTCAGAGACCGCCCCTGTCCCAGCTGCTTCTTTTAACCTCAGCCTGTTTGCCAACCTCTCCTTAGCAAGTCCACTCAGCGGCCCTCTGCGCCCCGTGGCTTGTCTCGCGCTCCACCTCCCACCTCCGCAGGTCGACGCCAGCTTTGACTGAGACTGCTCGCCTTTTCCTGCCTCCTTGTCCACGGTGCACTCCCTGGGCATTTTGGGAGGGCTTGGCTTGGATTTGTGGACTTGCTCTTCCAACCTGAGAGGAGCAGAGCTGGCCTTTCCTGGCCTGGATTGGTGGGTCTCGGGATTGGGTTTGTGTTTCTTGGCTGCTGGTGCGTCGCCTTGACTTTCGTTATTGTAAAAACTTGAAGGTTCAGACCTGGGTCTCCTCAAATCTGCAAAAAAGTCCAATGAGAAGGTGTCTCATTTAGTTTGACATTTATCCAAGGAACATTATGAAGCATAACATTACGCAAGTATTGCTGGTCACCTGGGTTTGTGCCAGCGGCAGAGCTGGCAATGCTGCTCCCTCGCAGTCCAATGGAAGCAGTCTCACTGCCCCAAACATCCATCCAGTCTTCTGTTGCAGAACTTTCTCCACTGGAGGAGAAAGCCATGTTGGGAGTTGGGGTCAGTGCGGCCGACTGCTGTTGTTCCTCCCTCTGTAGATTCTCCAAACACTCGGCAAGCTTGGTGTGCCCACGTGAACGAGCTGTGGCCAGAGGTAGGCGGCCTAGAGAGTCTGGGATGGCCAGGGCACGTCGATCCCACTTGTACAAGACCACGGCTGCCTCCACGTGACCCAAAGCACATGCCCACATCTAAAGAACAACATCATATTGAGCCCATTGAGTTAAGACAGTGAAGACAACCGGACATATAATCAGATGCACAAACATCTGTATAAACTCACCAAGGGAGTGCAAGAGAAGTGGTCTACGTTCAAGGGATCCACCTCCAGCTCTAGGTCAATACTATCAGCATGCTTAGTGCTGTGGAAAAACATGATTTTACACAACTGTGTAATACCAACATATCTGACAGGTTAGTATTCCTCAGCAAAACCAACACTCACCGCCACTTGATGAGCGTCTTGATCAGGGTGGCATAGCCCTGGGCGGCTGCCAGGTGGAGCAGCGTCATACCTCGGAAGGTCTTGGAATGGATCAGGTGCTTGGACTTGGCCCAGCAAGCCCGGTTCATCATCTTCTCACACACCACTACCACACGGCTCTCGAAGGAGCTTCCAACCTGTCCCTGATCGGCAAACATTGACAAATAAAAAGCACCAGAGTTAAAGTTCTGGATTATTCTTATTTCACAAACTAAAGACTGACAAATACAGGATTAGTAAGGCAGACAAAGATTATCTGACAATAATATTTTAGCCAATATAATATTTTTTTCAAAAATACTGGACAGCAACCATATTCAAGTTTTGAGTCAAAACAGTAGAGTTTAAGTGTTGCTCCCTAGTGGACAAACAACGCAAAGACAACACTCTCCATGGTTGAAGGACCCATCTTTAGATCCATCAGCCATTAAATTACCATTTACCAATACCAATTTATTCACAATTTTTCCATATTGGCAAACAATGTCAAATTGATCAATATTGATTTATCAATATCGACTCTATCCCACATATTCTATATCTGCAAAAACAAACAGGCATTTACAGTCTATCCACTCCATATGCACAAAAATCCCCTTACAAGTGATACCAAGCATACCTGTCCCTGGTCAGCATTCCCCCTTCCTTCTCCTCCACCTGTTACTCCACTTTCAGGCATCCCTCCACCTCCCTGCTGCTGCTGCTGGCCGGCCATCTCAGCCATCCTGCGCTCCATCTGCTCTAGACGTTCCAGGATGGACATTCTGAATTGGTTATCTGGGGCACAGACATCAGAGGAGCCTGTTAGATCTGTGGCAGCCCAACATGTCTCTTCCGAGACCCTTTTCAGTGGCGTTTACCATGAATGACCCACTTGAGTTTAGTAACATTGGCCATCCAAGTGTAAGGGCTGTAGGTATTATTGAGTGTCAGTTAAGAGAACATTTTTGGTCGCATTCATAGAAAGCTGCATGAGATTACAAACAGACACCAGACCATGTTTTGTGCATTTATGATTTGAAGATTTGCATCTAATCTGTAGAAACTCTTGAATGTTCAACATATACTCCAAGACAAAATTCAAAATATAGACCAAAATCAACAGGCAAATAGAGTCACTAGGTTCCAGTCCCAGTAGTAGCTTCAGCGCGCCTTTGTTCATACGGCACTGCAGTGTTGGTGCAGTGCAGATGATGTCATCTCCACCTGCTCTTGGTGCTCTCTCTCTCTGTTTTTCTCTCTCTCTCTCTTTCTGTCGCTCTCTCTCCCTCTCCCCCCTTTTCTCTCCTCTCTCTCAGAGTGACTCAGAATGCGGTGCACGTACGCCAAAGCGGGTTGGAGGAGGGAGGGAGGAAGGGAGAAAGGGAGGGAGGGAGGGAGGGAGGGGAGAGTCCAAATCGTGCTACAACAACGGCGCTGTGACATAATCAACCATCCGCCCTCCTCTCCCCCACTACACCTCTCCGAGCCTGGAGACAGCCAATCAGAGGCGAGAGCAGCAGCCGGGCCAATAACCGCTGAGAGCTTTGTGTTAAGGCTCAAATCAGCAAAGTTCAACACTCAAATAAAAGAGCCACCTTAAGCTGAACTGCACTCTGCTCCACTACCAAAGTCGTAAATAGTGAGGAAAAATATCCAAAACAATTTTAAGGAACTAAATTCAAAAATAAAATCATGAAATTTGGGTTAGGAAGTGATGTAACAAATATAACTGTAGTCCCTTGTACAATCTGAGGAGTAAAAGATGGTAAGACATGAAGAAATTCACATTTTGCATTCATAACAAAAAACTTCAAATTTGCATAATTTTTTGTCATATTTCACCAAAACAACCTAATCTTTTCAGCAGTAATCAGAAGCAAAAAACCCTAAAAGAGACACGTCTAGCAAATTTCCTTTAGTATCTGAAAGTACAGTATGTCAGAAGTCAATTTCCTAAATTTACTTGAAGTACTTCCGCCAAATTTCTGTCCATCTCCATCAAGTGTCATGCAAAAAAATCGCAGCTTACATACTTCATAGCTCATCTAGGGTTCCAAACTGAGGGGAAAAACACAGAAGTTACAGCTCCAGCCAAAGTGCTTTATCCTCTTCTGTCAGTGTGTTGCATCAGAGATGTAAGTCCACTGGCAGCAGGAGCTCTGCTGGTCGTTTGCATCTCGTGTGGCTGGCATTAGTGTGCGTGTGATGGACGCACTAAGCCCCTGTTGCCAGGCTCTCTGCTCGCTTTTTTTGCTGTAATGTATCTTCCTGCAGAGCCTAGCCCAGTTTCTCTCTTTCCTCAAGTATTGCATCAGGCTCCAAAGTGGAGGGATGTTGCACCACTCCGTTGCTCTAAGCTTTTAAACCGCAGCTCTTTAACAGTCACTTGTTGATTCTGGGCAGCGCGTACCAGCTCGAGTTGGTACTTCCATTATGGGGCACAATCAATAACTGTTAATTTGAGTCTAATCTAAAATCTGATCTTCACTATCATTTAGCCTTTGCAGCTGAAATTTTTTTCCATCAAATCCAAGGTCTATTCCAGTGTATACCTGGTCATTAACAAAGCCACTATGACTACCGACAGAATTATTGATTTTAAAACCACTTTTAAAAATATGTCTGGTCTGGTGAAATGCAGGGATTTGGGGGTTTAGAGTTGTAATGTGCGGTGATTGTGTCTCAGCAGGATTTAGCAGAAAGCTGGGATAACGGATTCTAATGCTGTGGATGTTTGTGGGATTACAGCCCACGTACAGGTGCTTGGTGGTCTGCGATACAGCGAGAGGTGGGACAGCTTATGTTTAATGCCAATACCCCCTTCCGATCCTAATGCCAGCTCTGATTATGAGTGTTAACTCTCCTCACTCGACCTATGGTGTTAGGGTATTATGATAAATTACTCTATGTAGGACGGAAGATCCCATTTTGGAGGCTTTGTGGACGCAACCCCTTTTCCAGACTGTATAAACTGTTTTTCTGTGAAACTATGTTCCACATTGGAGAATGTCAGAATAAAAATGAATTTACTGAATAGCATGTGTAACACCTCACCTGGGGCAGTTATATTTTTCGAGCTGTGCTTCTACGGCCCCAAACCAGCACTGTTCTTTCTCAATTTTAGACATAAGGCAATGCAATCAGGGTTGACACAAAGAAGCCAAACCTTGCAGTCCAAAA
Organism: Distichodus sexfasciatus; assembly: GCA_032718565.1. NCBI lineage: Eukaryota > Metazoa > Chordata > Actinopteri > Characiformes > Distichodontidae > Distichodus > Distichodus sexfasciatus. The sequence continues at coordinate 1,569,643 of JAVGVS010000064.1, read as the reverse complement.
AGACCTTGGACGCCTGAAACAAGAGCACTGTTGTTTGTTCTCTTTTTCCACCCTCTCTCTCTCTCTCCCCCTTTTTTCTCTAGGTGCTGTGCGTTCTGTAATGATGCTGTTCATCATGGAGTGCTTAGGCAGACAGTTTCATTTCAGGATCCAAAGAACAATGTGACACGTATACCAACATAAAATAGGCCAAAGCAATGAAAGGGTAAATGGGTGAGAGATTGAATCATTCCTTTGAAGGGTGGTGGTGAACCTCTAAAATACTGTATGAGTGTTCAGTACCAATTAAACCTTTTTCTCTGGTGTTTAAAATGACATCCAGTGGCTCTGGAGTTGAGCTTTCGCACCTACTCTAATGAACAAATCACTTAATTTTTAGGAGCCACTTTTACAAGACAGTGTAAACAAGATGGGATCCATTTAAATTCATTAAACTCTGAAACACACCGTATGTAATCTACGCTGTTTCCTGTGTTAGTATTAACAGCTTGTGTACAGTGTAATTGTATTAACCCACACCATGGAAGGTGTAAAAAGGTAAAACTAGAAGGTAACGTCATATTTAAGCAGTAATGCTTTTGATACTAAATAAATGGGTTAACTCAAATAATTCCAAGCATTACACAGAAAATCTCGTCAACACAGAGAATGGAGCTCTGAACTTTCGCTGCAAAGCTTGATTGCTGTGACCTACTTCCAGCTTTTCTTCTCATGAAAGAATGTGGCGAACAAAAGGGGATGAACTGTACTTAGTAAAACACCACATTTTTCTCTGGGAGACAAATCTTGGCTTGTCAACAAGTTGGAAGAAAAATCTTTAACTCTGTACAAAGGCCAATCAGCTGCAGAACTCTGAGTTACAAGCTCTTTTGCAAAGATCAGGTGAAAGGACACCTTTTACATTTTCTAACTTTGACTTTCTAGGTATTCTGACTTTCTGGGTCGCTATCCAACTTATCATGGTGCTGAAAACTGATAAAGCTGACTACACAGCTAAAGATCTGAAAACAGCCCAGTCTGAACATACAGTACAGACCTTACTAAAGCCAGATCTCAAGATACAGACCTATCTAAACCCAGATCTACAGACACAGACCTTACTAAAACCTGATCTACAGATAGACCTGACCTATCTGAAGATACAGATCCGAATAAAAAGTGCGATCTGAACATATAGACCTGACTAAAGCCTGACATGCAGATAGAGACCTGACTGAAACTTGATCTAAAGTTACAGACCTTAAAGCCAGACCTGACTAAAGCCAAACCTGATGATGTAGAAATAACTACATCCAGATATTCAGATATACATTTAACCGACTACAACCTGTTGTAAACTAAGTTTGCTCGGAAGATTGTAAATGTTGCACCTGTAAAGCTTTGTAGCCAAGACTGTAAATGTTGCACTTGTATAGCTTTGTAGCTGAGAATGTGCTTAAATATAATTTTGGAATATAGATGTGATCACATCCAGATCCAAAGATATAGACTTGACTACAGACACATATAAAAATATAGACCAGGCTAAAGAAAAGCTAAAGGTACAGACCGGATCAAAGCCAGATCTAGACATCTTTTATGTCATGAATACATTGTACATGTATGTGATAGCAAGAACGAAAGAAATAAACTAGACCAGAGCCAGATCTAAAGATAATAGACGTGTTGGTCGTGCCTAGTCACTGCTAAACAAAGCGTTCACCACTTGGCTGTCATTTCCATTTATAGCGCTGGACGATGCTTAGGGGATTAGTTGAGCCAACTGATAAATACATACTCAAAACCCACAGAGCCCCAGTCGCTATTTTAATAAACTTTATTTTAACATTTTAATCCGGTATATGTCACGACTATTTTTCCGGCACGAGTCTCGAACCGGAATCACGTGCAGACGGCGCTGGAGGAGCGCGAGACTCATTCAATAGTCATGACAGGAGTTGAGAAGATGCAAAAGGAAAATACATACATCTATGATAACAACTAACCGATGTAAACAATGACTAAAATGTAACGCAAAAACACAAATAAATTCCTACTCAAGGATCGCGATTTTAAGGTAACTTTGGTTCGCGCCACGCGGCACTTACGGCGACAGCTGCATAAACAAAACGCTGATATTTGCTAATATATAAGAAATTTAAAAAATAATAATAACGAAAGAAAATACTGACCGAAAGAGCTCGCGCCGTCCTGCCACGCGCACGTGCAATCCAAAACGAGCGTCAAGCGCGCGCCACGGCGTCGGTCCACAATAAACAAAGACCCCCAACAACAATAGAACAAAGTGGAAGTGAGGGGAGGAAGATAAAGACCCCCACTCCGCCTCCGTCTATCTACAGCCCACCACATACACCTCTTCCTCCTCCTCCTTCTTCACCTCCTCCTCCTCCTCCTCTAAAAACTTCTCCGCTCCGCGCGACCCCGCTCGCCTCACGTCGCTTACACTCGCGCGTTCCGCGGGCACTTGGTTCCAAGCCGCACACTAGCCTACTAAAGAGTGTTTCAAAATTGGCTAGTGGACGAAAATGGACTCTTCGACCGCCCCACTCAGCACGCTAGTACGCGGTTTGGAACGCGGGAGTACCCGGTTTTGTTCGCGGTTGCGCACCACGCAGTTCGTCGCGCCGTTGTTGCGCTCACGGTGTTTCTCCCGGAAAATCATTATGAAACTAAGATCAAGGTTTAATCCCAGCCTAATCACGCGATTTGCAATGTTCGGTATTCATTTCAAGGCAAATGTAACACCGGGAGCGGAGAATCTCTCCGCCTAGAGCGAATTATCGAGCATGAAAAAGATTTGCTGGAAAGCAAAAATCGAACGACGTTTTGGAGTTGAAACGGGAGGATTTCTTTTCTTCGATTTCTCGTTTTGTCGCTGAGGACTGGGAGTGGCAGTGTCGGTCGGTCACGAGGATTTTTAACTCGTAAACAAAGCCAACAAAGATGACATTTTGTGTGTCCGGGCAGAAAGAGCTTTAGACCTGCCCTTGTCCGCCTTTTCCTTGTGCTTCTGCACCTGCAACGCTGCGGAACACTTTCCCCCTGCATTATGACAAATGAAGGCGAGCGATACACCACACACACACACACACACACACACACACACACACACACACACACACACACACACACACCGCTCCGAACGCCGCGTCCGAGAGCAACCTATGGGGAGTTTGACACGTTAATGATGACTTAATATGTAAAGACACTGTCGCGAGAAGTAGAACCACACACACACACACACACACACACACACACCGAACAGCCCTTGCTTTTCACTTCCAACCCGTGTTCTTTAAGAGCAAACTTAAGTTCAGCAGGTGCCACATGAAACTCTGAACTGTTTTGTCCAAGTCACATCTCTTACTAACAATAAGAATAAACACGGGTTATCTTCATATAAAAGAATAATCCATCTACATTATGAATATGGAACAACATAATGCCACTAAGCAACAACAACCATCTTCCGTCTTTCTTTCATTCTGCATGTAAAATTTGAATGTGAAACATCATACTACTATTAAGTAACAACTAATTACACAATCAACTACTAACATTGTCTTCACTGCATATCTAGGATCACGTTATGTTTTTACATTTTATAATAATTTACAGTTGGGCTGCAACGATTAGTAAACTAGTAGATGTCCACTAGAAGATACAGGCCAATTTCTACACAGTGCCTGCACTCCAGTTTAAAGCGTTTAAAGTTGAAGATTAACATTTTTATCTGAAGCCATATTTACCAGTCCCCTGCTGCTATTTTGAGGTAATTTTTCCACACCTTTTATTTTCGATTAAAAGAGCACATGCACTTCAATTTGAATTATTCTAATAAATTACGTTTATATGTGTATTGGTTATACTGTATGTAACAAATACATTGTGCTATTAATTATTTTCATTATTTTGCTACTGGAACTTAGGTAATGTTAAAGCAGAGACTGGACAACAGGGCAAAACTAACTTCCACTCCACGTCCACAGGAAGCAGAGTTGGAGGCACGAAAGAAATAATAATTGACAAATTAACTGATTTACATTTTTAAACTGATTAGTCGATTACAAAATTACAGCAATCTGAGGGCATACATAAATGATGCAGTTAATACAGATTTTGCATTGCACAAAATACGGTCACATTCATGGAGTCACATACAGTAAATGCAGGCACACTGATGTGACCTAGTTCTAATTTCCCATTTGGAGCAAAGTGCAGAATAGTGTATCTTAATGTATATTTTAAAATGGCCTTCATATGTAAATGAACTACTGTATTCTGAACCAAATCTGTATTATTTTGCCTGATGACTGCATAAAACAATGAGACAACTAGTGTTTTTTTTAACAAGAGGCATCCCTGATGATCATAACAAAATGTAAGAATAATTCTAAAACCACACTGAAATGCAATCAGATAAGGCTCATATTGCAGGGAGCTCAGACAAAAGAATGAGTTTCCTTACATATTCTGATTCATGCACCAAGTGCCTGTAAAGTAAATGAAGCTCTAGTATCCTAACCAGGTCACTACAGATCTTGTCCAATCAGCTTATACGCATGCAGGCTGATGTGTTGTATATGTCAAGGGCTGTCTGAAAGCATTACAAAGGTCAATGGCTGATCAGATCAGTATTCACCACTAAAACCAAACAGCCCGTAGGCATGAATTAGGAATGACCTTTTTATTTATTGTTAACCACATTAGCATTTTTATGTGGAATGTCCCTTTAAAGGTTCCACAAAGGCACAACTTTTATTCTTAAAGAATTACAGGAGAACTATTATGTGGCTAATTATTAGTAGACTCTTTTGCATCAGTGTCAGAATGGTGCTTTTCCTCCTCTGTGCTTAGTATGTGCTTTGTCTATTGGCAAAGACCTATTTCACTTGCCAAAATTATACAAAGAATTCCCCTTATTGCATGAGATTTAGTGCTCAAAGAAGAGATTTAGTGATATATTGTTGTAATACTGTTAACGGGATGTAATAAACAGATGCCGAAACATATGGAAGGATCTCATAACCTACCGTCCAGAGAAAGCCAGTCGTGTTGAGAGGTGGGAAGGGCAGGGAGGGCTCGAGCTTTATATTCAAACACCACTGAGTTGGAGATGATCTGACTGCTGGCTGCCACTTGAAGTGTCACCAGGCCTGTGTCATGTGCTGTAGGGGAAGGAGGTGGTCTGTTTACTCTTTCACTTCTGCATCATCATTATCTGCAGCATCAATCCAATGCATTCATGCGTGAGAAGCTTGGCAAGTAAGCTCTTCACCTCAAGGGTTAGTATTTCATTGCTAGAGGTCACTTTACAAGGTCTTTGTTGTTCCTGTATTAGCTCAGCACTACAGTGACCACAGGAACCACGATTGACTTCATGTCAGAAGTGACAATGTCATTTACAGCTTTTAACAGACACTCATCACATTTCATAATTACAGGTACAGTGTCCCTGGCTATTGTTCAGGGGCCAACTGTGATTATAGGCTGTCCTGGGATTTGAGCCCCCTTATTGGGTTCTTATGGTCACCAACATGGATTTCAGTCACTTAGACCACTGCACCACCATGTGTGTTGTGCTGCTCTATGTGTATAAAAGAATAGCTTTACTGTATGTGAGTGTGAGTATCAGTAGTAGATTGAGAGTGGATCAACACGCCCATAAATATCCAGCCAAGAATGTTCATGTGGTTAAAAACTGACCATGGATAAAGGGTTAGTGGCGTTATGTTATATATATAGAAACAGAGCAACAATAGCAGAGTGAGTGTTTATATGCAGATATTCACTGAAGGGGAGGTGGTAAAAATTCTGGCATTGTCTCTGATCATAAAAGACTGTCAGACATCTTTATCAAAAGCATATGGTGAATTAAATAATGTTTTTAACAGGTTAACTCACATTACAGTTTTTCTTAGTAAATCAGTACACATGCTGTTCATGCTCCTACCTGGGCAATAGCAGCGCAGAACTCCGGGCTGTATTAGTGATGCCGGGACGGTGATCTGGTCAAAGAGACAGCTGTACTCACTGCTGGCCTCCTGCCATGGGCCTGTGATTAAAACCTTTACTCCACCCTGTAAACATAATTCAAACTTTACTCTCCATGCCTCATGCACACAAGGATTTTAAATGGCCATGTTATGAAAAATACGTCCCATACGTATAACACATGCAGAGCTGTACGCGGTCATAATGACAGTGTTGCAGAAAGGGCACATGGGACTTGGGGTCATTTATCATGTAATATACCCCAGTCTATATCTGTCCTAATCCCACTTTGCCAGTGGGTCTGTTTGTTAAAGACATTAGAGACACAGATCAAAGACATACGCCTGGCCCCTAGCCTCCTGTTATATGTTATGTCTACTGTCAGGTCAGGGGCATATAGGACGCTGACAAATGCAGGCACACACCACCTTGGATTTTACACACTCACCTAAAATTTAATCCTGCCGTCATGTGTTTGGCTAAAAGCAACTCTGGAAGAAACCACAACAGCCCCCTCTTGCACCATAAATATTCCACTGCGGATTCCCTCAGACAGACCCAATGACTTACTCACCTCAGGGTAAGACCATTCTGGCGAATAGTCCGTAACCACAAACAGTCTCCCAGTGGCCTGTAGCATGCCCATGGTCCCATGAGCCACGGCGGCAGACACCACCTCTTCCACTTGCATGTATGAGAGCTGCCCTGCCTCCCCTGCCGCTGCTCCGGCCTGAGCTGACTGGGGACTACAGCAGGGCTGGAGGCAGATGTCAGCAGAATTATACCCCGTTGCTCCATGGGTTGTCCCTTCTTCAGATCCCTGCTGGGGGTCTGCCCCTGTAGAAACCTGTCCATCTGCGCCGGAGTGGCCCATGAGCTGGTGGCTAAAGAGTGCATTTCCCCCTTGCGCCCCTACTGCAGCTCCACTTCCTCCCTCCACTGAAATGAAGTCATTGATGAGGTCTGAAAATTGATTTCCGAAAGACACGTCAAAGTGATCCAGGTTTATCTCCATTGATCCACCTCCATTGGCCCCACTGGTGGCCAGACCCTGGTGGGCTGCCACTGTGTTAAAGAGCCCCTGGACAAGGCCTGCTCCTTGCAGGAGTGGCTGAAGCTGCTGATGTGGACTGCCAGCTGTGCCTGTACCCTCAGTGCCATTGCAGAGGGCTCCATTGTTAGTCCCTGTTCCTGTTGCCAGGTTGTTGCTCTCTGGTTGCTGGAGATAGTGCTCTGTGGCCCCACTTCCGTCCGTCCTGTTGCCCACACAGGGTTGCATGTGATCTCCTGGCTTGAGTAGACCATCTGTCTCCTTCTCTTGGCCATCTGTATCCCCTACTTCTGAGCTGGTTTGTTGTTCCAGACTTCTGACTTCCTCATGTTCCTGACCTCCCCCAGGGAACCGATTTTGGTACTGCAGAAGTTGAAGTGCACCCCCTTGTCCATTCCTCTTGGGTGGAGAGCTACCATTGCAGTTAGGAGTCGCATGCTGACTTTGATGAGTGTGGTGGTGGTGGTGGTGGTGGTGAAGGTGCCCATTAGTGCCAGCTGGGTCGGTCTTGACTACAGACAAACCCATGTATGCAGTGGTGTCATGAGAGTTCTGAGCAGAGGTGCCGTTATTCTGATGGCTCTGGGTCTGGGTGGACTGTGGTGAGCCAGATTGCAGGAAGAAGCTTGGAGAGTGGCTCTGATGAGCTAAGTGAGGGCTGGGAATGGGCTGGCCATAGCCTGTGGCAGACATTACACTGGAGGTGTAATCCTGCTTGGCATCAATGGCACTGAAATCCATCTGCTCCAGTGTAGTGCTGGGACTTAATCCACCACCTGAGGGTAGCAATGAACCAGTTGGAGTCAGAGCAAGCGAACTCTGGGCTGAGCCATTGCCTGAGGAGCCAGAGAGGCCACCTGCGTCTGTCACAATGTCCCCTACTTGGTATCCACCTTCCTTGGCTAGTTGTTGCTCAAATGATGTGTCCTCAGTCTTGATGTTCTTGACCAGTGCAGCGTTGAAACCATACCCATTGTCATTGAGTGGAGGTGAACAACGAACAGCTCCGTTGCTGCAGCTGCTGCCATTGCTGGTCTCTGTCTTCAAGCCATTGCCCCCATACGTCTGGCCCTGCTTAGGGTTATTGAGGAAGCAGTCAGGATCGAAGTTTACGGTTGTCTCGGGCAACTTGATGCTTCCAGTGTCCAGGTTGCTGGAGAGGACAAGCTCTTCAGATACACTAGCAGCCGACAGCATGGCCAGTCCCTCACTGGACCCTGTATCTCCTAGTCCCACGGCCACTGCCCCAGGAAAGGCAAACTTGTGACTGTCAGCTGCAACTGCCAGCACCAGGCTGCTTGAGGCTGTGTCAGGGCCTAGGAGATGAGCATTGGGGTCTCCGGTAGGAGACATGCTGTAGACTGGATCTCCGGTCACCTCTGACATGAAGACGGTGGCAGATTGTGACAGGCTGCCCATGACCGAGGCCACATGGCTCATGCCTGTCACCACAGGACTGTCAGCCATGTCTGGGTCAGAGTTCAGGCCACTGCTGATGGAGACAGGAGAGCTCTGAGTGGTATCTGGCACTTCAACCTGGTTGGTGGAGGACACTTCCATGCTGTTCTGGTGGAGCAAAGCCGGCTTGGGCACCTTGCCGTTTCTCTTCTCCCTTGCAGTCGATGCTCCCGGGCCGTCGCCCCCTGATCTGCTGTTCTTGCCCGTACCATGGGCATGCTCCGTCTTGCCCTCCGAAACATCGCTGTTCTGCACTTCAGAGTGGGTGCTACTGCTGTAGGCACCGCCAGAGCGTGGGTCCACCTTTGGAGAGATGATGCGGTGTTTGGCACTGTTGCACTTGTGGTGCAGACTGCTCCCAGCACCTGGAAACATCAGGGACACAAGGGAACAAAGTATTGTAATAACAAGATGTATTTAACATCCTCGAGGACTCCTCTCACTCTTCAAGGGTGGAGCAAAATTTCTACCATTATCAGAACATCGCCTTGCTGACTTCGAGGAGCACATAGCGGACTAACTACACTTTTGTATTATATAATTTATTAACCATTAATAAAAAGTCTCTCTGTCCATCAGTGAGTTGTTAGGCTCTTGGTTATAAAAGGCATTAATTACAAACCAAGCAGTAACTTTATTGCAACTCTTGATATAAAGTCCAAGATTTTTTCATGGACTACAAAACTTTCATGTGTACAGTTCTGCATGAGCTAATAATTCAATTGGAATTATAAATGTGTATACACACATATATAATATCTGAAATTGTAAATATTGTAAAATATCTGAAATTATTTGCATTCAAAGCATATTTATATCTACCAGTGTCTTTTACATTTAAACAGTAGGATTGAGGGAAAATCATATCTTTGAAAAGGGCGCCATCTAGTGGCATAACCCATACTAAAAATATACATTACAAGACAGGGCATAAGGAGCAAAACCTGTAAAATATACAAAATAACAAATTGTTAAAATTCATTTAATACAATCTTTTGAATGATCCATTAATGATACCATAGTTTTTTTACATTTAAACGGGAGTGGGCATCTCCTGCTGGGTGCATGGTTATTGAAAGAACAAGCTTTTATAAACTGCAATTTACTTAAATATAATTCATTGACATCTGCATGTAAGTAACAATACAGCTATGCCTAGCCTGTTCAGTTTTTCACAAAAACTAAAGCAATCAGCTGAAAAAATGGCAATGACCAGTAGGTTGAATAGAATGTGTTAGTTTTTCACAACCTGCAACTGGTCAAACTTATTAAAATGTCCTCACAAAACTATACAAATCTGGCAAATCTCAAGACAAGGCACAGCAAATGTCTTATGCATAAATTAACATTTTTTTGCTTTTACCCATTTTGCAAAAGCCTCATCTTGAATTTCATTAATTGCTTCTTGACCTCATTTCTTTTTGCCCCCTCTCTATCTTTACCCTCACCCCATTCTGTCTGTCTCTCTTTCTCTCTCTCCTCCTCTCTCCTCCCTTACCCAGGCTCCCTGTGCAGAGGCAGTTGTGGGTCCGGGGAGGTGGTTTGGTCTGGTGGCTGTCCAGGATCTGCTGCACCAGCTGCTCTGCCGAGAAGCCGGTGCTGCTGTTCCCGTTGCTGCACGTCCACTTGATGCCATGAACTGCCGGGAGAGAGGAGGAGAGAGACGTCAGCCAGACAGCCACACAGACCGGCACCTCGCCTGCAGCTCCCTCTACTGCCACTGCAAGGGAGAAACAGCCTCACACTCCCTCACCAGCCTCAATATCACCCAAACCCCCATGACTTCACTTAATGGTTGTGTCACGAGCCGTGATTCTCCGAGAGCTCCACCTTTGATCCACCTTAAATACTTTGTACAGAAATATGTAATACAGGAGTGCTAATGTGGGTGGAGTGTGTTAATTTGACTACTGATGTCTTTATAAACTCACACTTAAATCCATCGAAAAAACTCACTTAGCATTTACACAATTAGGATGTAACACCTTTGTAAGAATATTTTTGTGTCTTCAATATTGGTGCATTTTTAACAAGTACAGTGAAGTTATTATACTATTTGAGTTATCAATTAGTCATATATAATTATTTATACTTTTTAAATAATATACAGTATAGTGCATAAAAATCAAGCTCTTCTTTTAAACCAGCTTGAGCTAAATTACAAATAAAATCCAACTATGTATATATATATAAATGATACATGATGAAATTGTTAATTTATGATCAAATTGAACAACAGTTATCTATTTTTACAAGTTACAAAAAACTCCTCTCATGAAGCTGGAAAAGCTGCTGGACCAGTGATGCTTTGCTCCAGATTGTCCCACACGTCAAATACCGCTTCAGAAAATGTACACACAAAAGTAACGCAATTATAGTAATTTATTACATTTTTGCTGTAATACAACAATGTAAGGTACTAGGAATAGATTTTTCAGTAATTTTATACTTTATAAGAGCTATTTCCTGCAGTCATTATGCAACACCACATCGCCATCCACTGGATGTAGAATGTACTGCAGTAAAAACATTTTTGCATCTCAGAACGTCCTCCTTCAGCAGGTAACTTAAGTAAGTCACTTTGCTGCACACTTAATTCTGAACCCAACAGTGAAAGAAATGTGAAAAGTTCCAAAATTTGGACATGGGCAATTATTATTTTTTCGGTTGGTTACACTGTGAATGCAGATAAGATGCTAAAATTATCTAAAATGTCTTGTTTGATTTGATGATTAATGTATATTATGATTTTTGTTTCATTGTTCTTTCTAAGCTTCTTTTTAAAATTGTGCTTACAGACTTGTCTTAATCACATGAAATGCTATATATATATATAGTGAAGATCATAACAAAAAAAAAGGATTAACCCCTTTACTAAAAATTGGAAGTTTGTATGTTGTATATGCATAACCATATGTGTAAAGCTAGTGCTGAAGTCTAATAGTATTATAGTTATTATTTTTAAAAAATCACTAGTATGTCTAGTAAGCTAAAAAATGTCTAGTAAGCTAATTAAATGAAGCAACAGCAGCCTCTGCTGGACAGACCTAGGTACTGCAGCCCCATAAAAGCGCTCGCCCCGTTTTAACATGTGCTGAGTGTGCTGGGAGGTGTATTGGAGCAGAACGAGGGTGCTGGAAGACAGAGAGACACACACCACTACACACTACACACCACCTCATCTGCTCCTTATTCAGCAAGCATCCTCCACACGTTCAACTCTGCGTCGCAAACGCTTCGTAATTGAAAATGAGATTCGGAAATTCGACCTTATTCAGAGAAACGTCTGATTTTCTTTTGTCGAGTGAGGGCTGAATCGTATGGTTAATAATAAAAGGGCTAAGGCATGAGGTCTGCAAAAGCTCGCCCCCGAGATGCCTCTACAGCGCATTTCCTCAATGCAATACGAGGCCAAAATTGTAAAGGATGCAACCTGGCGCAGCTCGAAGTAAGCCAATAATGGCTTTGAGTATGTGGGCCACTCCAAAGGGCACATTTCATCTGAGTATCTGGTGCATAACAGCCTCATTCAAAATGCATGACTTGGATGTTGGGTAGCGGGGCCCTGAGAGTCAGCAAAATCCTTGCCTTTTCCCCTGACTCTGGAAAAAAATAGACCCCAACTGCAACACCAAAGTTTCGACTCCAGATGGCAGTATCGCACCACCCAAAGCACTGCCCGAGCAGCAAGGTCAGTCAAAGAGAACGCAATGCAATCAGTGTTTGCTTGCCCTTTCCTTATTGCAACAGCACATCATCAAGTTAATGACGCAGCAGAGTGTGTGGAGCCTTAAAAGTCGCCCGGATATTATGGACAACTTAGCGCGTCTGCATGTGCATCAGCGGCTGCGCCTGCATTTGTCCGGCCTACGTGAGATAAAGCTCAAGTCCGCCGTGAGTCAGAGCAGAAACTTTTTCCTTTTCTGAAAAGTTTTAATCTGGCAGCGGGCGCGAGTGCGAGTTTATCATTCTCTTTGAGGCCTACATCGAAAATGACAGCTACCTGTCAATGTATCGAGCGAGTCAATCTTCCCCGCCGACTTCTGCGAGGTCAAGCGCGCCACGGCTCTCTGCCAGCGTTGTCAGAACTGCTCAGCGCTGATTTTCCGGCCGCTGCCGCTGCCGCTATACGGCTGTCCTCTGTTCGTCCTACTTTAGCCGCCGCCGCCGCCGTGGTGGGCCGGAGCGCCGCTACGCTCTTATCTACACTCCGGCATAAATGATTCACTCAGGAACGGCAAAGTTCTGACCTTCGATGCCATTCCTGCTGAATGAACAGCTGGGGGCTTTTACTTTAATTGTGTGAATTTCTTAAAGAAAGTGAGAGTGTAACGCTATACATTTATTAGGTCTAAATGAGGCCCTGACTCGACTCATCAGCTACATTTTAGAGCCTTGATGAGGTGAAATTGTCTGCACACTCGTCTCAAGACGCGAGTTTGACCGGGGGTCATTTTGTAGTGTTTTACTCTATTTTATTTTACTTTCTGAAGGGAGATCGGCAGGAAAGCTGGGGAGGTTCTATTCCCAAATTCTTATTTAACAGCGCTGACTATTAGATATCCTGAGGTGGATTATTATGTTACAATATCCAAAATTTGACCACAACATATTCCAGTGACGACCTAAGGGTCTAGTTTGGGTTGCTATAGCATCAGCATAATTCAATACATTGTGTAATGCTCACGATCACTGGTCTACATTCTTCTTTTCTTCTTGAAATAGGCAGGAAAGAAGATCAAACCAACCAACGTCCAGTTTGTGTTCCCACCCTCAACCACTCATGTTTTTGGGAGCCTCTGGCAGACGCCTTCCTTCCTTCCTTCCTTTCTTCCACTTCTTTTTACCACGCTCCCTTCCCTTTTTCACTCCACGCCACGGTTTAGATCTCTCTCACCAAACCACTCGATAGACTCTTTTATCCAGAGCCACTTCCATTTTTCCTAATTTCAGGGACAGTCTCCCTGGAGCAACTTAAGCGTCTTGCTCATGGACCCCACGACGGTAGTGCCAGAGTTAGGATTCAAACCCACAACCTGTCCCTGAGGTATCGTATTTTTTCTGTTACCTTTACGATATTTGCATTAAATTCATCAGTCATAAAAACACCCAAATTATCTGGAAATGATTTTAAAAATAAATCAAATGAAATCATTTCTAAAAAAGTGATTTTAGTAGTGAAACTGAATTGCATGTCACGGACCCCCTGCAAAATCCGCCGTGGACCATTGGTTGAAAAGCCCCAATATGATGGATTATGGTCTGCCACTGCAACGATGCAAAATCGTCCACATCTGCATCGCGATGCATCGACTATATGATTCATTTCAACACCCCTACTCAAGTGTGCTTTCTCTCTCATTTGTTGTGCCATGTCATGCTTCTCCTTTCGTCCTTTTCACCTGTTCACTCATTCAGGCCTTTTTTTCTTCTCGCGCCACTTTTTGATCTTCGCTTTAATTGATTTATGTCATTTTTCAAGCTTATTTTTGAAATGAGTTGGAAAAGTCGTTGTGTGGATGTGCTGCTGCTTCCTCTACCCTCTTCCTTGTCATGCAGTTAGACGAGGTTGGGCTTTGTGCCCCTTATAGTTACTGCACATAACATGAGCAAAGCCCACCAGGACTCAAATGTAAGCCCCCAAAATATGTTGTGAATTTCGCTACACAAGTCAAACATTCAATATAGAAGTCAAAGGCCAAAAGAATCCACTTCGAGCTTTCATTAGCTGGTCAAGTTCCACTCTGTTACCTGGGCTACCTGCTTTCTGTTGCTATAACACCACCATTTTCAAGGCAAAAATACTCGAGTCGGGCTTAAAATATTAGGCTTGGTCAGTCCCCCAGTCTGACACCTTTGACCAGAATCAGGGGAGAGAAATTCCAGTCCTGAAGGCCTGCTATCTGCAAGGTTTTGTCTAGTGGTGTAACGATACATTGATCTCATATTGACGGATATCGATTCAATGATCAACGAGCCCAGTCCAAAGAGAAAACATAAGATCTGACATCTTAGATATTTTAAGCTCAATTTATATTTAAAAAGTTTGTTTTAATTAAAAGAAAAAATCTTTATTTAAACAATTCAATGTTAAACGTTCAGATATTTTTGTTACTTTTTGTGGTGTGAATTGTTGTCCGTTGAATCGATATAATAAGGTCTCATGATGAAAACTTGTGATTCTCAGCCTTCGTTTTCACTCCACCTGGTGAGTCGCTTCTGTTGAGTGGACAGGAATTGCCTGATGCACATGAACACTGCTGTGATTTGGGGGGTTTGGGGTCTTACGTGACCGTTTCAACTCGTACTGTGTTCTGAGTTGTTCTCTGAAATACTCACACATGGGTTTTAGTTGGCTGATCAGCTCCTCCTTGGTCCATTTGGCCCACTCTTTCTTGTCCGTGTTGATGGAGCACAGGATCGGGCCACACGGCTTCCCGCAGTCCTCGATGGCCGGGACGTTCAGGTAGTGGACCAGCACGATGTCCGGGTTCTGGGGAGGGACGGAGAGGCTTGTGAGTGCGCAAAGTGTCAAGAAGGAAAAAAAGAAGGTGGAGGAACAGACGGAGCGAGCGAGAGAGAGAGGGAGGGAGAGAGAGAGAGAGAGAGGGAGAGAGTGGGAGAACGAAAGTGTTTCTCAAGCGAGATGAAAGTGAGCATAACGAGACGGGAAGGAGGAGGACGAGGCCGTCAAAGGAGACAAAAGCGGGTGGAAATTGAAAAGGAGGGAAGGCAGCGATAGGTCAAGGTTGTTACTTAATAGAGAAAGCGAGAGATTCCTCCCTTCGTTTGGTCGGCGACTGGATGAATCGGACAACTCCCGTGTGAATAAAACATCGCTTCTCTTGTCGGGGCGAACTAGACGAGAAAAAAGTGTTTTTCCCTCCCTTTCTCTTCGAATGCTTGACGCAGCATGGAAGAAGCGGTGCGAAAAGCTGTTTTAGGAGTAACATGTTAGAAAAGCAACGCAATTACACTAATGTATTACGTTTTGCTGTAACTCGGTAATGAAAGGCGTTACATATTTCAGTAACACGTTACGAGACGCTTTTAATCCGAAATTAAGTGCTGTTTTGTTTTGATTAAAAAATCAGCAACATCGCAAGATCACAAAAACTGGGCGAGGAAAATAGCTATTTCCTACAGTCATTATGCTACACCACATCGCCCTCCACTGGATGCAGAATGAACTGCAGTAAACCACATTTTACCATTTCAGAATGTCCTACTTCTGCAGTTATTTTTGGCGAAAGTAACTCAAAAGTAAAGCAGAAGTCGTGTAACACATTACAGTAACCTGACTAAAATTGTAATGTAACCAATTACTTTGAAATAACAGAAAGAAGAAACTCGCCCAACACTGGGGACTACATTACCCACAATGCGTTCAGTGAGAGTGAAAAGAATAAGAAAAAAAATTGTAATCCCCATCTTCTCTGTATCGTTAAAGTCTCTCGCTTTCACGTTGGGTCTGAACGCCGCTTCAAACGTGGGCCCGCCAGCCCTTTTCCTTTCGCGTTCGCTGCGTCGTGAGGCAGAGCGCCGCTAATTGGCGAGCGCCGGTTCCCGCCCACACCCCCGCGCCCTGCCCGCTCTCCCAGGAACTGATGCCCTCAATTAACTTGGAAATATTTACAAACTCCGAAGCGCTGCGCCTCAAACCGGGGCAGAATTACAGCAATAAATTACCTTAATTGACAGCGTATGAGTAATAGGTATTGCTCAGAGCACACTAAGCTAGCCATGGGAGCTCGATCGACTGCGCGGCGGGGCGACGGGGCGGCGGCTTGAGGGACCGCGGCAAACGCCCAAACCAACGTTTTCGAAAGAGTAATCAAACTAAGTTTCTCACCCAAGAAAAGTTGAAGAAAACAGACCTATCGACTGGATTTTCACGCTCCGGGCCTAAGAGGATCTCCCAGATCGGCTTCACCGCGCCAACGAAAACGCGCCAATGCCCGAGAGCCCTCCGTCTGCTCTGGGGAATTGTTGCCATGTTTGAAAACCGTACACACACTTACATGCACAAACAAACTCTGTAGTTCCAGATAGAGAGCGATGGGGCTAAAGCAAGGCTCTGAGTACTATCTGAGTTTTTGTCAATGGTAAACGCTCGATAAATTCCGCCAGCTGTCGGTGCTCCGGTGCAGCCTCCGCGTCTACTCCATCAATCTACTCCTGCTATATCTCTCACCAACAAACACACACACACATACACAGCCTGAAAAGCAGAAACAGCTATGAAGCATGACTGTACCACAGACGATGAAGCGATACCGTGATGCTGGAACCAGCGTTCTTCCACTGAACTAGAGTAGTGGTTTATAGGAGGGATGAACAACAATATCGTAATCGTATCGGAATCCGCCGATAAAGATTTTTTTACGTCATTGGTATCGGAACGATGCTTATGCTTGCCCGATATTTTCAGCCGATGTTTTATGAAGCATTTATTATACGTCGGACAGGTAGCTCTTGAGCCAGGCGTGTCTAACGTTGAGGTGGGATTTTATACGGCCTGCACCTTCTGTCTTAAAATGTTTGGTGTTATTTTGTGACAAACTTCTGAGCACGCAGTGGAAACTTTGCGAGTAAAATCTTGTCTTTACGTGCTCAACTCTGCCTGCTCACGCAAACCTGTTTAACTAACTTGCGTGTTTGCACGGCTCTCTACGCACTATATAGTGCACATGGAGTGTCACGTGCCCTGTTTGACTTGGTACACTACATAGGGCGGGAAGTGACTTTTTCTTAAAAGGTTGTGCACTACGCTGGAAATGCTCTGGCCCACTCTGCTTTCATGCTCACTTAACTGCACTGTGTTAGAAATGTCAGAACTGTGGCATTATTACTGTGCCAAAATTCTGAGCGTGCAGTGGAACTTTGGTGAGTAAAATATTGTGTCTTTACAAGCTCAGCTCTGCCTCGACTCCGCCTTTCGGCAGATGTAAGCATGAAAAACATCAGATATCAGCATCGAGCAATAATTTCCATATCGTGCATCCCTAGTTTATAGTATTTGAGTAATTGTTATAATTTTGTAATTATTTTCAGTAATCCGAGTATTATCAGTATCAGCAACTTGGGTTTCAGGGTCTCGCTCAGATGCTCAATGATGATAGTGGTGCTGGAGGTAGGATTCGGTCAGATGACCAACACCACCGCCACGCACTTCACTCATTCATTCATTCATTCATTTTCCGAACCGCTGTAATCCCAACTGGGGTCGTGGGGGGACCGAAGCCTGTCCCGGCAACTTTTGGGCGCGAGGCGGGGACCAGCCCTTGGCAGGCGCCAACACACCGCAGGGCACGCACACACTGACACCTTAAGGGCCAATTTAGAGTCGCCAATTAACCTATAACGCATGCCTTTGGACTGTGGGAGAAAACCGGAGCACCCGGAGGAAACCCACGCAAACACGGGGAGAGCATGCAAACTCCACACAGAAAGGCCCTACGGCCGTCCCCGGGTTTCGAACCCAGGACCTTCTCGCTGTGAGGCGGCAGCTCTAACCACTGCGCCACTGTACCGCCCACCACCACGCACTTCTGGTTACATTTTGCACCCAGATTTGATTCTTTTCTTCTGCAAACTGACACTGAAAAGTCTGGAGGCTTTTATGCAACTGACGTCCTAAACTCTGAAGTCGTACAACAACCCTAAACATTCCTTGAGGGTGAACTTGGCCTTCACTAAAAAGCAGAGTTCATTGAGACCCTAAAAAGTGGCCTCGTTTTCTCTAAATTGTTTTTCCAGTCACATCTACATCATCCAAAAGATGCCGAAAAATTTGGAACATCAGGAAGACCAGAATTTATTGAGCAGGGCGGTGATTAGGAGGAGTCAGTAGGGTAACGGTGATCGGAAGCAAACACTGCTCCTGCCCACTGCTCCTTGACAGATGGGTCAAATGCAGAGGTCACATTTCGCTGTGGTGTGGTGTGTTCACAAAGACAAATAATCACTCACTCACTTAAAAAAACGCTTCTAGATACTTCATAAAAAGACTGTGGGACAAATGAGATTCACCAAAACGCATCTGAGCAGTTTGCTTTTAGGATCCCCTGAACGTAAAACAACAAACGAAACCTTCACCACTTCATTAGTGTCTCTTTTAGCCGAAACTATGACTAACCTCGCGTTCACTGAGTATGCTAATAACTATAATAGCTCCATTACACCGCCGCCCTCTCCCGAGATCTCATCACCAACACATTTACCACAACAACAGACGTACGGCCCGCTTCCCAATCTCGGCCTCCACCGCTCTTTTGTCTTCATCTTCACTTTTACAGCGGTTTGTTCCTATCCTCTACCTCCCCCACCCCCCGGAGCCGGCCTCTCGACCCACCTGCACAAGTTCTCAGAGGCTCCGTGAAAGACAGAATCAACTTTTCTTCCTCTCTCGCCGTCTGTCCGCCGCTTATATTAGCATTTTAATTTTGCAGCGTTCCATGCCAGATTGGAGGAGGAGGAGGAGGAGGAGGGGGAGGGAATCCAGCCCAGTCAGGGATGAATATTTCAAGCCGTCTGCACAATACCTACGGTGGATTTAGAGGGGGAAAAAAGACCCCGGCAGACTTTATCTCCATCTCAAACAAGAGCGAAATTGGATTGCGCTTCTCCTCCCCACCGCGGTCTACGTGCTATTATTTTTGCACACAAAGTTCTGCCTATTTACTGATTTTGTTCCGATGGGGGAAATTTCTCGAGACGTAAAACAGTGTTTACTCGTATTAAAGATGGAGTGTGGACATTTCCAGCTGAAACTCACGACAGCAAATAATGTGTTAAATAAAATGAAAACCTACTTGTAGACATGTTTGGATGTAGATTTTTCAGATCTGAATTTTTAAGATCATGTGACCACTTTGTTAAGCTTCAATTAGCTCCGAAACCAACTCCGAACCAAATCCAAAAAATGGAAGGAGAAAAATCACTAGGAGCACCTTTAACAGCTTTTTCCCTCCACTAAACATCCCTCACAGGTTTCAACGATTTTTCCGACCCAGCAAACAAACAGGTTATTGACGTTCACTGGGTAACTGCTAGATTTTGTGATTATCTTTTAGCCACGATAAAGGGAACCGATTTTTAAAAACCTGATATTTCAAATTCCTCACTGTAATGATGCCAAGAGTTCAAAGGTGAAGATGCAAATATGCCGATAAGGAAGAGCACTGCTAATATTGTTTATTGTGAATCTGAGACTTTCATCTTAGGCAGAAACGAGGGATGTGACTATGAACAATGAAGTCAAAACACCTGAATTGTTTCATCTACAGCATCATTTAAATGACAGCAATACCTCACCTTGCGTCGTTTTGTCGTTACAATGCTAATTCTAAAAAATAAAAATCGATTAAATCACTTGTTTTATTCAGTCTTATGCTTTTTAAAAACGACAGCATAAAAGTGGAAATAACCAATAACAAGCCTAATCATTTAATACGATCTTAAGAAGCCGAGAGTGGTACGACAAAACAGTAAAAAATATTTGAGGCAAATGTAGCAGCATAATGTTGGGATGCTGTTGGGATGTACACATCTCCCACCTTGTGAGACGTGTCACCCCGTCCAGCGATCGCGAAGCATCTCCATCGTATGTCTAGCCGGAAAAGTAAGAATTTTTCCCAAAAGTATGAAAAATGTTTCATTGCTGAATGACTTGTGTTTCTATGTGACGGCTATTAAGGACATTTTGGTATGTTTATAGGGGGTCTAGGTCTTTTTAGGAGTTGTGTAGGGGATTTAGCGTTTTCCCACTTAAAGGTCCCATAAACACTTTTTCTGTTCTTGGACGTCCGTTTGGGTCTGTACTGCCTCTACTCACACTGCAAAGGCTGAAATATACTCGCTGTGAGCTACGTATGCGTATCCGTACACAGCTGCGTTGTTAACGTTTGTGCTGATATACAGTACTTGCGTCCGTACTGTGCGTCGTAATCTGTAGTGTGTACTTCTTACCACCAGGGGTCAGTGTCGAGGCCGCAAACCTAATAAATGAATGAACACCTGTATCTTAAAATCGTCATCTGTTATTGCAAACAAACAGGTCCCGAAACACTGCCCCCTATAAATTATGTAGGTATTGCCTCTCCGTATATGTTCTGTAAATTTTTGAGTATGTGCACAAAAACCCACGCAAAGAACGCAGGATACGGATCGCGGCCGTACGTGCGTACATATGTACATAGTTAACAGCAAGTATATTTCAGCCGTAAGTTTGACAATAAATGGTCAATTATGTTAGTATTGATTTACAAATGTCAGAAATTGAATGAGCCGTTTAGATTTCTCCCCAACTTCTACGTCACGGTAGGGGACATTTGAATAACTCCACCCTTCTATCTGAGATCCTCCGCCCACCAGGTAGAACTGCCGCTGAGAGATTTGTTCAGCAAACTACTTCAGACACATGTTTAGTGGAGCTCATAGACCTATTTTAACTTGTTGAACAAATGTATAATATTGGACCTTCAAGTGACGAGTCCTGGAACCAGTTAACAACGTAAGGTGAGGTGTTACTGGATTCTAAGGGCCTGTTTTTATGATATTTTTATGAACGCACCTTTTTAAATATGTTTCAGCCTACCATTTTAGCCACCTCACATTTTTTAAAACGCCCTCCAAATAACGATGACAATGTCTTTAATAATTACAATTTCTTACATACCACAAGTGACAATGGTCACCATGACAACAATGATCAGCTGCGAGACAACTACAATGGCGGGTAATGACACTATCTCTGTAGTGTGTGCAGAGATACTACTTAAACGTATGTCGTGTAAACGCAATTTAAAAAAAAGAAACGTATTAAAAATGCATTTATAAAAATATTTAGATACGTGTAAACAGGCCCTTAATTAAATTCAATTAAACTCTAAATTGTAATTATGCATTTATTTCAATTCCTCACTGACAGACGTTTCTAGCAAATAAAAATAGGATTTCTGGAATTTATGCAACCTATAAATATTTTTATATAAGCTACATACCTATATATACATATATACATATAGCCAAAAACATTTCACTCCAAATCAAAACGACAAAAAACAATGTTAAATACTGTCCACTACCCTCCATTCCTACCCACTCAACATCAAAACAATCCATATTAATCACTAGAAAAGTGGCACGTCAGCTCTGCTACCCCATCACACCCCACCCCGCCCCGCCCCACCTCACCGTCTTCCCACCTCCCATCTCCTGTCGCGGCCCGATCCGTAATTGGCCGGTGGGTCGTCGATCTCCGACAATCATCGGAGCAACACGAGCTGCAGCCTGAAATTATCTGCGCCGATATTACATCTCCGCTGACATTTACAAACCCAGCTCCTTGTGGATCTCTATCTGACTCAGGCAGTCGATTGTCTGAGAGTAGAGGCTTCATTTGCCTTCATCGTTTCGCCTTATTTACCAAACACACACACACACACACACACACACTTGTATTTCTATCTTTGCCAGATACCTTTATTGACTCCCAAATAAATCCAAATTATACGTGGAATTATTCTATAAAAGGTCCTCACATAGACAAATGTCCCCAAAAATAATGGACAAATATCTTTTAGGGGTCCGCCAGTTCCTCATGACCCCCTCAATACAAGAACACACACACACTTGTTTTAAAAATGTGACGTTATGGGGAAAGAATTCCCCCAAATTGGGGGAATTTAAAAAGGGACGTGAAGCTTGAAGAAATGGGTGAGTTGCAGTGATGAACTTGTTTGTAGGTCCCCACAATGACACAGGAACCAACATACACACACACACACACATACACACACACACTTTATAAGGCCCCCGGCACGCTGGGTGAGTGTTGGTGAGGTTCCAAACTGTGAGTTCCAATGAATCATCCCAGAGCTGTGTGTGAGCATCCACCTCACCGTGGAGAGAGAGAGAGAGAGAGAGAGAGAGAGTGTGTGTGGGAGCTTATTTATAGCGCCTTCCCCACCAGGTCTGCGATGATCCGTTTTTTTTGGTTTAATGCTAGCTTCCTCGCGCTGAGGGTCCAGCCGAAAATAAGACCTCAACATGAATATCCATTAAAATGAATAAATAAATAAATAAATAAATAAGGGCAGAGTCTCGCTCAACAGCCAAAGAGATGCGGTTGCTGACGGCAACCTGGTGCTGATGCTGTAGCTTGGCAACAGGTCTGTATGATCACCCACGCAGACACACACACACACACAAACACATACAGACACACACCCTCACACATTCCTATACACACACACACACACACACACACAGAGGGAAAGTGGTATTAAATGAAGTAGAGAGCAACAGCCTTTCTCTCTTAGCTTTGTGTATTTTGGGGTGATTGCTTTTGTGTGCACGGGGACAATACTGTGCATCAGGTGTGTGTGTGTCTGTGTGTGTGTGTGTCTGTGTAAACAATAGATCTCCATAGAGGACAGGAGGCACCGTACACCTGCCTCACTTTGCTGGCACCAAAGAGATTCTGTAGTACATTAAACACTGTGTATCTGTCTTTCCTTTTCTCTCTCTCTCGCCATCACACACACACACACACACCGCTATACGCACTCAGACATGGACACACACCAAATGCATTTTTCACACACCAGCCACACAATTACACTCGCACACACTTACACAGCCCTGGGCTTACATATGCTATAATACATAGCAGTCAAAGTCACACATGCACACATCACACGCACACACACACACACACACGAGCAGTCGTGAAATGACAAACTCTACTCCACTCCACCTGTATCCATGTTAATATGACCTTTAGAAAGTCGCTACAGACGGCGGAACAACACAAATCACAGAGCTGCCGAACATCTGCTCTTCTAGCAAACATACAACCTGCTCCGTGTGTGTGTGTGTGTGTGGATAGAAAGTCTCGTTCAGTTTGGAGGGGAAACGTCCACTGTGTTTGCCCAGTGATATTGTGGGTGTCTTAACTGCATACAAAATATATATGTATGTACGTGTGTGTCCGTGTTGGCGTGTGCGTATGTGCAATGCTCTAGGCTGTGTTTAATAGCTGGCCTGGCTGCAGTGTGTGTGTGTTTGTGTGTGTGTGTGTGATGATGGATTGCACTGTGTGTCCATCATTAAGCAGCTCACTGCCCAGGGCGTGCACATACACACACTCACACACACACACACACAACTACACACACACACATTTCAAGGGCAATTTCCTCACACTCGCTAAGGGCTCTTTATGCGCGTGGACACAAATGCGTGTTTATGAAGACTTAGCAATACACTAGCTTTAGCCGAGCGTCCTCACCTGCAGGAGCACACACTCAAACCCTCCACACACACACACACACATCCTCATCCGTTATCACTCCATCCCTTTATTAACCCAACCCACATGGTGGTTATCGGGGATTGGTGAGAAGCGTTTCTCCTCAGAGGACTGCGCTCTCGCCAGATAACGTCTGGCATTGTGTGTATGTTTTACGAGGGTAAAGGAAGGCGTCCGGTGGGTAACGTCCAGATGGTTCATCGGTAATATTCTGATGGACGTCTGCAGAGCGGATCCTGGTAAAAGAGAAAGAGCGGCCCGGAACGGCTCTGGGGATGCGGCTGCAGTACCAGCACTAGCCTGCAGGGGCAGCAGTGTTTACTCAGACACAGAGAGAAAAGATGGCATGAGAGAGTGAAGAAAGTGAGAGATGGGTGTAGGTGTATGATAGAGAGAGAGGGAGAGAGAGAGGAAGAGAGAGAGAGAGAGAGAGAATGAGGGGTTCAGGTGAGAGAGAGAAATAGAGAGAAGGGTGAGAGAGAAAGAAAGATAAAAGTTCAGAGCGAGAGAAGAATGGTGTAATAGAGCTGACGAGTGTGTGAGAGAGAAAAAGAGTTAAAGAGAGAAAAAGAAAGAGAGATGGGTGCAGGTGAGAGAGAGAGAGAGAGAGAGAGAAGTGAAAGAGAAACAGAAACAGAATGAAAAAGAAAGAGAAAGGAATGGGTTGAGAAAGTTGGTGTAAGTGAAAAAGAGAGAACCAATATGGCGAGAGGTAGAAAGAGATGGCTGGGGTGAGAGAGCTGATGTGAGAAAGAGAGAGAAGGACTGTGTGAGATGACAAGAAAGAGAAAAGAGAAAGAGAGAAGGATGGGCGAGAGAGAGAAAGAAAGAGAAACCTAGAGAGAAGGACGGACAGAGAGAGGTGGGGTTGGGGAGGGGAAGAGAGCGTGCGTGCGTATGCGTTGGCGCGCGCGCGAGAGAGTGATGAAATGAGAGAGCTGATAAGAAATAGAGAGATAGGAGGAGGTAAGAGAGATAAAGAAAGTGAAGAAAGCAGTGAGAACGATAGAAAGAAAGAGAAACAGACTTTGTGTCCGAGACAAAACTAATGCAGAAATAAAGATTTTAAATCCGTTTTGTTTTACATACACACACACACACACACACTTCCCCCAGTTCCGACAGGCATCTGCCGTTGGGAAGCGAGTCCGCTCTTAAACAAATGGCGTGATGTGGGAGAGCTGGAGCGGCTGCAGCCTTCTGTGTCGTAATAGGAAATTAATTGAGGACATCAATGTGGCATTAATCATTAAAGCACTGATGCTGATATAGCACTTCACCCAACACTGTTCACACACACACACACACACCATCATGGGGAGTGAGATTTTAAAAGGAGAAGTTCAGCTTGAATAAAACTTGTATTCACTCTTTCATCATTCTTTCCTTACTTCTGTCATTTCTCCTTCCACACTCTCTCCCTTCATCCTGTATCTTTCCTAACAGGGTCCGTTTTACAGCTTGATACAAGGTCAAGACATCGTGTACACACACACACAGCATTAAGTTCAAACTTATGTGCACCTTTTCCCCAGCGACAGAGAACCGTTACGGTACTGGTCCCTCATTTGGAACCGTTGCCACAATTATCCACTAAAAAGGGTGCCAGTGATGCAATATGAGCTCAGAACTGGCACTAAAACATTGCTGGTCAGGAACCAAGAACATGCGATCTCATGAGAAGTGGACCAAGTAAGTTGAGGCAACTCGTGATACAGAGCAACAGCAGTGATTTACATCACTAATTAAGCCGTAAGGTGAAAGTCGTGATTATTCGTCATTGTGAACACAACACAGCACAGCACATAGTGTACCACAGTGAAATGTGACCTCTGCATTTGACCCATCCATGAAAGAGTAGTGGACAGCTAACTTGTGCAGCGCCCGGGGAGCAGTGCTTGGGGATGGTACCTTGCTCATGAGCACCTCAGCGGTAACTTTACCGGTCCTGGATTCGAACCCGCAACCTTCTGATCACGGGGCAAACACCCTACCATCACGTCACCAACTGCTACAGTAAGGCAATTATAGGATTCGGAGGATCACCAGTTCAAGTCCCGGACGGGTAAAAGGTACCAAGCACTGTTCCCTGGGTACTGGCAAAAAAGCAGCCCACTGCTTCTTCATGGGTGGGTTAAATGCAGAGGTCACATTTTTGGACTGTGGAAGGGAACCGGAGAAAACCCATATGAACAAGGGCAGAGTGCACAAACTCCATATAGAAAGAACCCACGACCCACTCGGGCATCCAACCCAGGACCTTCTTGCTGTGAGGCGACATCGCTAACCACCACGTCTGCCAAATGCCATAAATGTACCAGAAGGTGTACACACAAGGTGTGTTCCAACACTGTTGCTTTGTGTAGAAAGCGTAGCATGCGATGTGGTCTTAGTGAAAATGTGAGACGACGGTTCTCGCTGGTTTACTTTTATATTAATTCTGTAAGGTAGGGATACACTACTGATAGTTCAGCCATGACCTAAAAGTCTGTGTGTGTGTGTGTGTGTGTGTTTACACCTTTACAGCCTCCTCTCATGATCGTCCTGGGCCCCCAAGGGCCACATCAAACAGACCTGAGGCTTTGAAGAAGTCCTCTTTTGATGACATCATCAGCTCTTATTGTCCAACTCTGGGTCTGCATGTATCAAAGCTGAAGGGCATGCAGCTCATGAAGCTACACACACACATACAGCACACACACTCTTTTGTCATGTGTCTCCTGACTCATGATCAGGGACTAATGAGCATTCATCTCTGAGTGTGTGTGTGTGTGTCTGTGTGTACAAATGCATGAAAGTGGGGTCTTCATTGGTACCTGCTTAATCCTGCACCAGCAACACAATGTGAGGTTTGTGAGAGAGCACGAGTGAGACGAGTTTATGTGTGTGTGTGTGTGTGTGTGTGTGTGAGAGTCTGACGCCTCATCTAATTTGTCTGAAGTGTGAACGTTCCCCCGCTTACACACATATATAACATAAAACCTCCCCCTCTCCCTCTCACTCTCCTTCACTCCCTTTCTCTCGTAATGTGTCCTCATTTCCTACATGTGTACATTAATCTAATAAAAAGTCTAAATTGAGGCTATTGCACAGCTGCTCTGCATCACGGCGTTTAAGCCTCTGTGTTGTGAGGGGAAAGGCAGTGTGTGTGTGTGTGTGTGTGTGTGTGTGAGAGAGGGAGGGAGTGGGGTGATGTCCTCTAATCGTCCTTCACTTTAAACTGCGGGAGTTAAAACCTCCATCACACAGGATCACCAGCGAGGACACGGGGACAAAGGTCCTGTGTGTGTGTGTCCTTGTGAGTCCGTCCAGATCTTACACACACACACACACATTTTTTCATATCATTAAATAATCACTCCATTTAGCAACTTATAAATGTTTTTCCCCTTTTTATTTCCCCCTTCCTTCCCTCTGGCATTTTCTTTCCTTTCTTCTCTTCCCTTCCTGCATTATTCCTCCCTTAATCCTCTCCTTTCCCTCTCTCTTCATATTTCCCCTCCCGTCTGCCCTTCTTTTTACCTTCTAACAATTTCTGTCTTGTTCATTTTCTTTCGCTTCTGTCATTTTTCCTTCCTTTCAGGTCTCAAACATTTCTTTTTCCCCTTCCTCACTCCCTCCCTTCCTCCCTTCATTCTGTATTTTTCTCACAGGGTTCGTTTTGCTGCTTCCTACAAGCTACTCAGGTTATTCAAGACGTGGCGCGCACACACACACACACACACACACACTCGGCACTAAGCTGAAACATATGTGCCATCCCTCTTTCCCTCCCTCCATACTATCGATCTTCCAGGCCCAGGGAGGCAGTAGGAGCTGGTTGTGGAGCTGGTGATGGAGGGAAGGATGGAGGGGGGGAAGGAAGGAGGGAAGGAGGGAGGGAGGAATGGACGGAGGGAGGAAGGGATGGATGGAGGGAGGGAGGGAGGTAGAAACACTGCTGCCGTTCCACGCTCCCTGCACACGGACACAAGCGGCAAAACGAGTGCAAAACAAAATGCTTACTGGCCTGAAAGAGAAACTGGGCTGCGTGACAGGCTTTTAATTGCTTCATTAGCGTAATTAATTTGCTCTCTTTTCAATTAGCGCTGGGGCCGTTGTGATGCTTTTCAGCTATTTTTCTCACCTCAAACCCTCATCTCTCTCTCTCTCTCTCTCTCTCTGTGACCCACTGGAACAGACCTCCAAGCTCCAAAAAACTGGACCAAACCATTCTCGCCGTGGACCGAACCATTAATCTCTTTTTTATGGCCCTTTGTGCCGATGCTCCCTGCGACGCCAGCGTAAGCTCGCTAGCCACATTATCCACTCGTTTGTTGTGGATTATTATAAATTATTGATGATTTGTTGTTGGTTTTAATCCACACATGCAGCTAATAATCTCAGTGTGTTCTCTACATTAGCAGCAACTATGATTAGTGATGCAGCACAAGCCCTAACTATGATTTATCACTTCATCTATCATTTATCACATCCTCACCCGATTTATCACACACAGCAGATTTACACCTACGTTGCAACCTTACTGCACACACACACACATACACACACACACCAAAAGTAAGGCCCCGGGATGCACAATAATATTGGAATCGGATTGGAATCGACTGATATATATATTTTTTAGATATCGGCATTAGACCGATACTAAGATTTATCTGATATTTTCAGCTGATATTTTCTGAAGTATTTATTGTACGTCGGAAAGGAGCGCTTGTGCTTGGCGTGTCCAAAGTCCGATGTGGGATTTCATACGGCCTGCGCCGTCTGTCTTGAAATGGTGTTATTTTGTGCCAAAATTCTCAGTATGCAGCAGAACATTTGTGAGCAGAATCTCTTGTCTTTATGGCCTCGACATAAATTTTTTCAACTTGCTGAATTGTATGTTTGCCTCACTTAGCGAACCGCATACTACTGCACTTAATAGCATGGTAAATAATAGTCTCTTATCATACTTTTCAATGTGGTAGTATGCATCTCAGAAAACAGCTGGGGTTGTGGTTTAACGGCTCTCTACACACTAGGTAGTGCACATGGAGTGTCACACGTGCCCTATTTGACTTAGACACCCTACATAGTGCGGGAAGTGACTTTTTCTGAAAATGTGTTCCAGCACTACACTGGAAATGTTTTGCCCTCACTCCACAGTTATGGTGCTATTTTTGTGCCAAAATTCTGAGTGCGCTGTGGAACTTTGGCGAGCAAAAAATCTTGTCTTTATGCGCTCGACTCTGCCCTTCTTATTTATCAGCATCATTATCAGTATCGACATATAGCATATAGATATAAGCATGAAAAACATTGCATAGCTGCACTGGTCAATAATTGCCTTATCGTGCATCCGTAGTTTCTACAGTTGTAACACACAGCTGGAACCTGCCCATAAACAGGTGATTGTGGAGGACATTCAGCACCATGGAGAGTAACCATCTCTCAACACTTCAGCACCTCTGTTGTGGACAGTGGTGGAGGGCTACACTCTTATCATCCCGGCTGGTACCTGTTTAACACCGTGTGGGGATCAAGGAGGATAACGGGACCCTGTGGTCAACATTTGGTATGCCACAGTTGGTTGTTTTCTCCTCTTCTGTCTTATTTTCAGACAAGCAGTGACCCTCCAGCACCAACAGCATCACAGCTTAACGTGTCTCCCTTCACTGAGCCACGGCACTATTTCTGCTGCTCTCTTCGCTTTTATTATAAATATAAAAAACTCTTCTGGGCTTTTCTCACTTACGTTAAGTCAGTGTGTTCCGATGAGCACATTGTAACTTAAAAATATCAGAATTCGAGACATGTCAACCAGCAGGAGACATACTTGGGCGTTTGGAAGCTTTTTTCACTGAAATTGAGCTTTAAAACACCAAAAACGCAGAAAAAATACACATTCTAACACTGAGACAACTGAAATTTGATTGAGAGTGAAGCATCTCACCAGGTGGGATGTATCACAACGGTGATATGTCCCAACGTATCGCACCATGTACGCTGCTAAATTTGCCTGTTGCGCAAAACGTAAAATATTTGTACGATTTTGTTGTATCGTCAACATCATCATAGGTTTGAAAAATTGTAACATCATAACTGTATTTGTCAGTGTGAATCCCATGATACTTGCAAGATGTGCACAGCACTGCAGACCACACCCACATGTAGCATCAGGCGGGCTCAGTGTGTGTGTGTTTGAGTGTGTGAGTCTCAGACTTGTCCTTGAGAGAGACAGAAGCCCTGCGAGGGTGAATACACTGAGCTGCATCACCGTGAGCTTCACTCCAACACCTTCCAGTCTCTTTGTAAAGAGAGTTGTGAGCAGAACTTTCCCAATCCCACACGTTTCGGGAGGATTTGTGCAAACGCAACTTTAGCTCCACGCAACTCTACAAAACCTTTCAGAAAGTGTTCGCTCCGATTTCTGCATTGTATTTATTTATTTATTATTTTTGGCCCCTGAAATGCAAGTGCTTTCTGCAGCTAAGCCCAACAACCAGCCGGAGGATTTAAGGCACAATCTCACAGCAGATGTTATCCAGGAAAATCTCCCCAAATCCAGCATCTCCGGAACGGGGAGAAGACGAGTGTCAATAAAAGTAACATCCAACTCTGATGCCCGTAAACCGTTACACACAGAGGTGAGTTTACTGCAGATAGGGAAGGAGAAAGTTTACTGTAGGTGACAGAACAAGCGAGAAAGCCAAAACGGATTTAAAAGGAACAGTAAAATAAAAAAGAAAGAAAAATAAGTTGAAAGAATAATGAGAATGAAAAGTATAAAACAAATAAAATTATTTTTCCTTTTGTTATTATTATCTATTTAAAATCTTAATATTTTAAAATCTAAGGGACTGTTTACATGTATGCAAATATTTTTATAAACCATAGTATGTAAGGAATTTAAGGTATTTTTGCCTGTGTTCACCAAACACATTTTTTTGTTGGCAGCACCTATTTTAAATACAAATCCAATGAGGTTCAGTGTTCAGAGCGCTATGCGCCTTCAGTGGAAAAAAGACGGCGGTGGAGACTTTTTTTACTGCATCGTTTTCTTGCATGGTTTATTTCATGCACCCAATCTCTACATCTCGAAGACATGTGAGCATCTAGTTCAAACACTGCCGCTAATGCCAAGATGCGATTTCTCTCCATTGTAAAGATAATCTCTTTTATGTCAGCTAAACTGCTGTTCTCAAAGGAACATGTTACAATGTTTACATGAAACAGGAATGAATGTGGAAGTGCCCGATGCCACTTTCTGTAACTTAGCAATAACAGGCGCTGACAGAAGCACCGATAATGCGCTCTGGAAACCGCTCTCAGTGCAAAAAAACTTTTTTGGTGGACACAGGCCTTTAAAGCACCCGCACAATAGAACTAAATATGTCATCGTTTTAAGAAAAGTGTGTTTTACTTGTTTACACGTATCCACAGAATCCAGTGTTTTGAAAAATCTTCACTTTGGAGGGGGTTTTAAAGAATGTGTGTTTGAGGTGGCAAAAACTCTGTTTATGTGTAAATGAAAGGTCCAAACATATAAAATAAGCATTTACAAAAATGTAAGGATTTGTGTATATAAGCCCTAAGTTTTTAACCACAAGAAAGAAAGAATATTTACATTTAAAGAATGGATATTAAAAATGAAATCATTTAAAATACAACTGCTAAGACAGAAAGAAATACAAAAAATGATGTGTGTTACACTTACACCACGTTCATCATAGTTACCTCCAACACCCACCCCTCCACACACACTCTACCTGTCCCTGATCATGGACAGCTATTCATTTGTGAAAACTGAGCGCATACGCTGGCTCTGCTGGAGGAGAGAGTATCGAGCGGAACGGTTAGAGCTGCAGCAATCACGTCTAAAAGCCACACATCAATCAATACACCATCGCTAGCCACGTAATTCCACAAACCACACGTGTGTGTCCTTCGCATGAACAAAACACAATGTTGGAACCATTTGGCTGCAGACTCCCATTGTCTTCAGCTTGTGGAAAACAGAAGAAAGCAGTTGATGAATGTTCATCTGAAGGAGAATTCTGGAAGAACTTAAAGAGGAACTGATGGGACTGTGCTGCTGCCCTGGATTTTGTAAACGAATCGGCTTGAATTTCGCAGCAAAGGGACAGAGTGAATGAGAGGAAAGGAGGGAGGGAGAGAGAGGAGGAGGTGTGATGTGGATATTCTCACACACTGCAATCAATCACACAGGCAAGACAGGCTGAGCGCGGAGAAAACTCACAGTAAATCTATGATGGGTCAGGAGGGCTGTGTGCTCTGTTCAGCGCTGGGGGGATTCTGCTGGGGCCACTCATGCAACACACACACTCACATACACAGACTTACAAAGGACAAACACTCTCTGAATAGAAACTCTAACGTAGAGTTGTACATAGAGAAGTGAAGATAAGTCAAAGAAGGGGGAGTGAGACAGAGAAAGAGAGAGAGGGACACTTCTCTTTTTGTCGTTCAGCTGATTTCTCTCATCCCTTCCTCCCATCTATCACCTCCTCTGTTCCGTGCTGGCGCAGTCAGAACAGAGTGAAAGTGTTTACAGGCCCAGCTGCTCTACACACTCTACTGACTGGGCCGGTGTGTGTGTGTGTATGTATGTATGTTGATTTATGTAGTCACCGTGTAGCCAACAGGTTTAGTGAGAAACAGTCTTTTCCTGCTTTGTTGTGTCTGTCTGTATTATCATGACGCACTAATAATGACTGCAAGGAGCAAATGTGGACTTCTGAGTGTGGCAGAACCTCATACACACGCTACACACACACACACACACACTCTTTCTTACCTGTAGCAGCCAGTAGCATCTGCGGTGAAATGTGGGGATGATGGAAGAGTGGACATAGCACCCGTAGAGACACTAGAAACAGAAGAAGACAAACACACACACACACACGGTTAGTACATCGTCATCATTATCAAATGATCAATTTTACATTGTGTCTGTCCAGCGTCTCTCCTCTTTCTGTCTAGTGTCCTTCTGAGCTGGTCAATAACCGGAGGTCGACTACAATGCTATTTACAGTGGGCCAGCGTACCGGAGAGTGTCCGAGGATCTGGACACACACACCTCATTATTACGGGAATGAAAGGAATACACAAGGTGAGGCTTAACCATCACACGGTATCTCAGTAAACATGTGAAGGAAAACGTACATTGATGTGTGCACAAACACAGAATTACAAAGAGTAAAAATATATAGTATTAATACACTATACAAAGTGTGATGCTGAAGGTCTGCGGTTTTCACATATGACTTGGTACTGAATTATACACCAGTCACCATCTGTCAACTTGTGTCTTGAGCTCTCGTTGGGGCTTTAGCTTGCCACTGATGGTCCCATGTATTCAGCAGGCTAAAAATCTGGTAATTAGTTGGTGAGCTTATTTGACCATGTGCAATAATATGCACCCCCCCCCACACACACCTGCTGAAAGTGTTTGAGAGTATCTGTGCCAGAGAGATCAGATACTACAGTATCATAATTCATTCATTCATGCCTGCAAGCTTGACATTCTACAGGTGTGTGTGTGTGTATATCCGCTGTGTTTGTGATTATGAAATGACAGCGTCAGAGGACATTATTTGCAGTCTGCACCCCAGACAGATGCCAGAGTCTCACACGCTGGGCAATTAAACTCTAATTACATTCACACGATTAGATCAGCCTCGCTGTGGTGTCTGTCAGAGGCTGCAACACACCATAACATGCTCACACACTCACACACAAACCAAGTGCTGTGGAACATTATGAAACGCTATATAATGCTGACCTTTAGCAGCATTTCCCCAGCATTTAAGCCCATTCTAAATCACAGCTGGAAGCTGCTGTGCTTATGCCAACTTTGAGAGGTGAACTGATTCCATGTTCTGACTACTGGTTGGCGCATGTTCACACCTTAGCATACATTAACGCCTTTGTGAGTGAAACAGCAAGCATTTTGGAACAACTCAGATTCTGACTCCAGCTGGAAGAGATACAGTGACCTTCCTTGTCTTTGACATTAAGAGAACACCTGTTTCCCTTTTCGCTTCTTGTCCAATATCTGATTACAAACGAAGCAAAAATGGACGATCCTAAAACTTGCTTAGGGAGAAACATCAGCCACATCTGTAGAGGAGGCTTTACTAATGTAAATTCTAATGTTAATTATTATCAACAGGCAATCATAGAAGTCATCTATTAACACATCAGTACTTCTGTACGTACATCAAAGTACGCTGGTCAGTACTCTCTCTATCCATAAAGAAACACCTAAGCAAACCTCAAGCTGAAAAATCTCCTCCAACTGTCAAGAACAGCTCTTCCTTATCTGATAGTAACTCTCCAACACAATAGTGCTGAAGAGTAACTGTCCACAACAATAGTGCTTGAAGACTAACTGTCCACGACAATAGTGCCAAAGAGTAACTGTCCAACACAATAGTGCCAGAGTAACTGTCCACAACAATAGTACCAAAGAGTAACTGTCCACAACAATAGTGCTGAAGAGTAACTGTCCACAACAATAGTGCTGAAGAGCAACTGTTCACAACAATAGTGCCAAAGAGTAACTGTTCACAACAATAGTGCTGAAGAGTAACTGTCCACAACAACAGTGCTGAAGAGCAACTGTTCACAACAATAGTGCCAGAGTAACTGTCCACAACAATAGTGCCAAAGAGTAACTGTTCACAACAATAGTGCTAAAGAGTAACTGTTCACAACAATAGTGCTAAAGAGTAACTGTCCACAACAATAGTGCTGAAGAGTAACTGTTCACAACAATAGTGCTGAAGAGTAACTGTCCACAACAATAGTGCTGAAGAGTAACTGTCCACAACAATAGTGCTGAAGAGTAACTGTCCACAACAATAGTGCTGAAGAGTAACTGTCCACAACAACAGTGCTGAAGAGCAACTGTTCACAACAATAGTGCTGAAGAGTAACTGTCCACAACAATAGTGCTGAAGAGTAACTGTCCACAACAACAGTGCTGAAGAGTAACTGTCCACAACAATAGTGGTGAAGAGTAACTGTCCACAACAATAGTGCTGAAGAGTAACTGTCCACAACGTCAAGGTCAGCCTCGAGTAGGATATGAATGTGCAAGGACATGAGTTCTGTGTTTGGTGTGCTATGCACCAACTTGTCTCTACCATCATTTCGCCAGTTTGCTATGTTTTTTGGGAAAATTGGTAGCATAATGGTTAGGAAGTTCGCCCCATGATTGGAAGGTTGTTGTAAAGGCACCACCAGTGTTGGGGAGTAACGAGTTACATGTAACAAAATTACGTAATTTAATTACAAAATAAAAGTAACAGTAATCAGTTACATTACTTTAAAAAATGCATAATTAAATTACAATTACTTTCAGGAAATATTCAGGATTACAATTTCAGTTAATTTCAGTCAATATCTTCTGCAGAAACATTGGCTATATGTTTAATAATATTATTGTTTTGCCATTTTTTCTTGTGCTCAACATCCTCCATTTACAGCTGAGAGTCTGATACTATTCCGATATATCTAATTGGTTCTCTTATCGTGTTTGAATTTGCAACACCCACTTGCTGCTGGATCTACAGCCTACAAGCGGTCTGAGCTGCAGTTGCAATGCCAGATAGGAGGCATAGGTATTCAAAGATCAGCATGATCTCACAGTAAAGCGGTGTTGAGGTGTTGAAGTCCGACACGGCTGTGGCTGTGTTGAGGGAGTTTAAAAGGATTTTGACAGCAGTCAGTGTTGAGTAATGCTGTAAGATTAACCAGGTTTCAAAAACTGAAAATGGTTGACAGTTGAGAAAATTCATTCAAAATGTAGAAAAGTAATCCAAAAGTAATCAAATGTAATTAGTTACATTACTTTGTTAAAGTAATTGAAATAGTTACACTACTATTACATTTTAGATAGGGTAACTTGTAATTGTAACGCAGTACATTTCCAAAGTAGCTTTCCCAACACTGGTCACCACAGAGGTACTGGGGTTAAGCGTCTTGCTTTAGGACTCAGTGGCGGTAGTGCTGGAGGTGGGATTCGAACCCACAACCTCTTGGTCCAGAGGCGTCCATCTTGTGATCACATTATTAAAGGTGCCACATGTACAAATTCCACTCCATCAGTAAGTGTAAGATGTGTAAACATGGGACTCTAGCAGTAGTGACGCGTGTAGTAGAGAGAGATGAAAATATCCACAAGAAGAAAAGAGCTGGGTCAGCCTGTACTCACAGGACCACACCTTAAACATGTCACACACACACACACACACACACACAGAGGCCAGTGGTGAGGACGTGATCAAAAGAGTCGGAGCCTGCAAAAAGTGATGGAGACGAGTCATGCCTGAGGGAAGAGGATGTGTGTGTATTTGTGAGTGTGTGTGTGTGTGTGTGTGTGAGTGTGCTGGTCACGTCTCCGCCTGAGTGAAGACATGCTGTCCGTGGATGTTAATGGCAGCCCATCGGCAGAGCCGGGCACAGGGCCAAAGACATTAAGCAGAATCGAATTCCTCCAAACCAGCTTCACTCAGCAGGTTTATCAGGTTAGAATTACTCTCTCCCTCCCTCTCTCTCTTTCACTCTCCTCCCTCCCTCCCTCCCTCGCTCTGGCACTTTGAGGATGGGAACGGGTATGACGTCATTCGGGGTTAAGGATGAACTGAGTAAGGTTTTCTGATGTCTGCAGATGCTCATATTGTGACGTCTTTACGCTGCACTGATATATAATGCAAAGGATAAGATATCAATAGGGATAGAGAGAGAGAAAGAGAGAGAGAGAGAGAGAGAGGAAAGAAGAGGAGAGGGAAAAATACATGGAGATATACTAACAGAGGGAGAGGTTGAAAGAGAGAGAGAGAGACAGAGAGTTAGAAAGGGAAAAGTGAGGGAGGTGGACAGAGTGTGGGATAGAGACAGCAGCAAAGAGAGATAGGGAAAAAAGTGAGGGAGAGAGAGACAAATTCTAGTTAGAGAGGTAGAAAAAGATATATAATGTGTCTGTGAGAGAGGGGGAATGAGAGGGGGAGAGAAAGAAAGAGATATAGAGAAAGGATGGAGACAGAGTAGGCAAAGAGAGGGGCTGGGGGAGAGAGACAAAGAGAGAGAGAGAGAGAGAGAGAGAGAGAGAGAGAGTGGAAAGGGAGAGAAAAAAAGAGAAATTACAGGATGGGGACAAGGTAAAGAGGAAGAAGGAGAGAGAGAGAGAGAGAGAGAGAGAGTGGAAAGGGAGAGAAAAAAAGAAATTACAGGATGGGGACAAGGTAAAGAGGAAGAGGGAGAGAGAGAGAAAAAATAAAAAAGGAGAGAGAGTGTGTATGTATGAGAGAGAGGACGAAGGGGAGGGAGAAAAGAAAAGAAATAAGCAGAGGAAGATAAAGCGGAGAAGGGGATGTACTGAGAGAGAGAGAGAGAGAGAGAGAAGAAAGAGAGACAGGAAAGGAAGAGAGAAAGGTACAAAGATAAAGATCGAGAAGAAGTGAGTTAGAGAGAGAACGAGTGAAATAGGAAGTAAGCGAGAGTGAACACACACACACACACACACAGGCCAGTCTGATACAGAGATCTTGTCCTCCGCTGGGCGCGTGATCCGGCCGGCGCTTTCTCATCTGAAAAAAGGCAGCCTTGAAGCTCTCTCATCCATAAAGAAACACCTAAGCAAACCTCAAGCTAAAAAATCTCCTCCATCTGTCAAGAACAGCTCTTCCTTATCTGATCTCCCCACCCCACTATTCTCACCTCTTCCTCCTCCTCCATCTCCTCCTCTAATCTCCCACTGAGGGTTTGGTGCGTGTCGGCCAGTGATCGCGGTCCGAGCCTGGCGAGAGAGCCACTGAGGGCCATTAACGGCCTTAAGGGCCACGGCAGGCCTGCTGAGTGCGCTGTTGCTGCACCAACTCCCGCGGTGGGCCAAGGGGGCGCCAGGGAGACTGCAGATGAAGCAGAGGGTGTGTTCTCCTCTTCCTTGCTGTCTTCACGGCCAGTTTTACCGGACGGTTACACTTCCACCGGGTTACGGGTGGGTCAGGAAGGAGTTTTTCTCTACAGACCATGTGACGAGCTTAGCCACGGGTGGAGCTCCTACTAAAGTATGTGATGTCATGAACATCCTCGTTCTGGTTCTCCTGTGGAACTCATGAGGTGTAATGAGTAATGAGGGTGAGAGGAGTGATGGAAAGAAAGTGAGAGAGGAGGATGAGTGTGTGGGGTGAGAGGCCTGAGGGACAGAAGGAAAGTGTGTGTGTGCGAAGAGAGAAATGGGGTGAGAAAGAGAGAGGGAGAGACTTAGAGAGAAGGGTGGAGTTTGAGCGGGTGGTGGTGTGTTTGTACGTGAGAGAGAGATCAAATAGAGAGGAAGAGAGAGAGAGAGAGAGAGAGAGAGAGTAAGTATGGGGCGTGAGAACTGATGAGAAATATTGAGAGAAAGACAGAGAAGGGCAGGATGTGGGAATGAGAAAGAGTGAAATGAATGGGGGTGAGAGAACTGATGGAGAGAGAAAGTGAGAGAGGGGGATGAGTATGGGGTGAGAGGCCTGAGAAAGAGATGCTACGTCAAGAACTGGAGCTTGAAGATGTGTCGCGACCTTGAAAGTCCTCAAAAACTCTGGGAGCGACCCTTCAAGCTCTTCCAATTCTGTAGTCCTTCATTAAAAGACCAGGATGCACCCGCCCTTTGTCCCGTCTCCCCCACACTCTCTCACCCCACCCCCAACGCCTCGTGCGGCCCGGCGCGGCATGAATAATGCAGCCGTACCTGTACCAGAAGCTCACGGGTAGCACGAGTCCATTAGCACAGGAAGTGGAGGCTGGAAACAAGGACACCATCTTAACGGCAAAGACGAGGAAGGTCACTCCGTCTTCCGCTCCCAAACCTGAGTTGTTGGCACCGTTAGACCCGAGGTGGAGTGACTCTTACGACCCGGAAGTCCCCCCAAAAAACAAGGCCCAGAGCTGCCACCGAGCGAGCACCCTGGAGTGAAGTCCGGACTCATCGACTCCAACTGTGCCGAGCTTGGGGTGATCAATTAGGAAAAAGCGGTCCGAAAAACCCGGCAGGCGCACGCCGATAAATCACAATTAAAATGTTGGCCGGCCTGACCCCTAAATGATCCGTCTGGCGGCTAATATTCCCTGAGCTCCACCTGAGAGGAGGGTATGGATGAGAGCGCAGCACGACGAGGGGAGGAACGTGAGAAAAAAAGTGGGACAGCGGCGGGGGAGAAATATGGACGAGTAAGAGAAGAAGAGAAAACGAAAACTCGAGCCGAACAACGTGAGCAGGTTCTTGTCTGATTTAGGGATTTTTTTAAGGGAATGAAAGGAGAGTTGGGGGGTTGAGAGGAAGCTTCATATTTCATCGGCGTAGGAAGGGGGACGGTGTAATTTTTTCTTTTTCATCCCCGTTGGGGCGTGGGGGCTGATAAAAAAGCGATTTGTATTCGGCACTCATTCGTCGAGCTTTGGCCCGTTTCTCGGCTGCGTGTTTGTAAACATGAGGCCTTTAGAGCTACTTAATCTTCCTCTACACAAACCCGGGCCATGCTGCGAGATGGAGAGAGGGAGGGTAAAAGAGAGAGAGAGAAAGTAATTTCATACATGGCATGGCCATACGACTCGGGGTCTTGCTTTTTTTTTTTTTTAAATCGACACCCTCCTCCTCCTCCCCCTCTCTCGTCCCCGTCCCCATCCGATAAACGCGTAAGCCCCGATGAGAAGACGAGACTGCAAATGGTGAGAGGCCAGGGCTCAGAAAAAGAGATGGAGGGATAGAGGCAGGGGAGGGGAGGGGAGGGGAGGAGAGAATTATTCGGCAGCTGCCGTGCGCCTTTGACGCCTCGCTGATGTGGAAAAGCGTTTGAGTTTTATCTTTGCGTGCGGTTACCGAGTTGCATGACCGACGGTGCCGAAACCTTTGTAAAAGCGTGACGCGGGATAGAAATCGGCAGGCCTGAATGCGCTGGCTGAAAGACATGAACACACACACACACACACACACACACACCAAGACGGGAATGGAGAATAGGCAGCTATGTCGTTTCCTTCACGCACCAACACACATACACACATACTTTGGTCTGGTCTGCGTGTGTGTAGAAAGACTTGAGCAGTGGGGTGTGTATCTGTTCTTAAATCATCTCCTCCCCACCAACACAACACACACACTAACACTACACACACCCTCATGGCCTCCTTTCACACTCAGACATAGTCTGCGAACTCAGGAGACACGCAAGCTCAGATCCACGTAAGGTTAATAGTAAAAATACCAAATATGCTTATGGTGCAATCAGATGAATGCAAAATTGAGTGATTATTTGCCATTGTGAACACAGCACACAGTGCACCTCGACAAAAAGTAACCTCTGCTTGGGGACAGTATATGAAGGGAATACACTAAAGCATCTGGTAGATGCCATAATTGTAAATATTACAGCAAAGGCAAATATTTAATATGATGCAAATAGCAGTTTATGATAAATATAAAATCTATAATATAAAATGTGCAGCTTTAATCAATTATGCTGTTTTCCTGTCTTAATACAGGAAACGAAACATTATATTTTCCCCACGTCGCATAAAGGAGTTAAAAACCCACACGGCAACTTCAGCCGCCCAGACCCGCCGGCGCACGGCTCCGAGTCGATGCCGCGCTTTTGCGAGATGATGGCTAGGAAAACCGACACCAGGAAGAGGGGGAAAGAAGAGTGGTAGAGTGTGAGAGAGGGGGAAAAACCAGTAAAAAAAAAAAGAGAAAGAGAAAGAGGCTTCCGCTTCATGACACGAGGGATTACAGCCAATCCCTTTCAGACGAGACACAGAGGAAGCTCGCCCGCGCTCTCTGCTTTCCCCCTCGCTTTGCATGACAATGCAGCAGCTATCGAGACGAAGCCGAGCAGCAGCGGCAGCAGCAGCAGCGGCGGCTGCGGTGAGGGGAGCAAGAGGAGACAGGAAGGAGAAGGTATGGGAGGGAAATAAAAGGAGAGCAGCCAAAAAATCTCAAACTTTTTGCCAACAGGGGGTCATGCATAGGTTGAATATATATTATACTGTATATGTGACACCAACTTTATATATGAAAAAGAGAATCCTGTTTTTTTTTCCTACTTTTAAAAGTTTTAGTAGGGAAAAAATTCAGCATTCTTGTCTTATATAATGTGCCACCAGCTCAGTATATTAACAAAGAATCCGCACTTTTCCCACTCAAACTTTTTTACCACTATGTACAGACTTAAAACTGGTTGTGGGTCGGTGTGACAATACGATACAATAGATAATAATTCAAATTGCAGATATTGTGTAATGAGACAGTGAATGTGTGGATTCCAAAGACGTGTGATAATCTCAAGTCAAAAACAAGCAACTGAGAAAGTCTCCTCTCATTTCTTCATATTCCGTTGCCGTGAGGAACAGTATTAACATGTATGTTTGTGAACCTATTGCCTCATTTTGCACAGCAGAATATTAAGAAAACAAGGGTTGCTTCAAGACTTTTGCACAGCACTGTAGACTCTCGCTGGTTTAAGGTGCTATGTGAGTTTGTTGAGAAGCTAAAAGGCTACAGGAAAAAAACACAATAAATTATTGAAATGACATGTCATAACTGTTGGATATCAGTGGTTACTGCAGCTTCTCTCCACGCGGCTCAACACAAGCTCCTAATTACCACACGTCCTACCACCCCGTCTTCAGACAGAACCTTCATTTCCAGATCTAATTATAGTTTAAGACGTTTAATAACTGTTACTGGGTGTGTTAACACCACATGTCACATTAAAACTACATTTTAAGATTCCTGAAGATTTGCTTCTAATTCAAGACGTACCTGAACAACTCATCCATTTATTGTTGCAAACCTCTTTTGCTAATTTTATAGTGAATGCACCTTTAATGACACACTGCACATACACAAGTCAGTTAAAGATGATAATTTTGACAGTTTTGTCTGTAAGAACTTGAGATGGTGAGGAAATGTATAAGTGATGGAAGTTTAATAAAGTCAAATGAAGGTTAACCAGAGATGTATTTCTGCAAGAAAACGTCCAAGTTGGTGGCTGTGTGAAGAATGGCTGCCATGCAGTAAAGAGTCGAAATTTAAGCTGTATGTTAGCCTATGGGACGGAAAAATGCACAGAACTCACAAACGAGTGCACGTTTCAACAATGTATATATAAGCAGCCCACACCGCAATAGGCAGCACGTATTAGGGTTGGAACAAAGTTTCTAGCACAAAAACTGTAGGAGCAGCAGCGGTCAGGAAAACTGTGGAATAAAAATCGGATAATGATATGTGATTGGCCACGGCAGTTGCATAATAACAGCTTTTTCAGTACAGTGTTTAATTTTGTTGTTTTGCTGGTTTATACTATGCATATTTTACATTTTTCTTTTATTAATCTATCATGGATCACACACACACACACACTCAGAGCTGTCGTTGCTATCACACTAGGTCCAGTTTTTAGCCTTTAACAGCAGTTAACCGCTGCAATCCTCCTGTCGTTGTCCTGAAACCTTTTCCCCGCTTTTAAGAGGCTCTGTGGACGTGGGATCTGCGGCTCTAACTGCAGGCCTGCGAGCGGCAAATCCCAGGTGGGGCACTAAGGAGTCCGTATCAAACAGCACAAACAGCGGCGGACTCTGTGTCCCTGCCCTTCTTGCCTGCTATTGTGCCCTTGAGGAGAACACGCAACCTTCCAGCGGCAAGCTAAATATAGGGCACGGCAACTTCCCACCATACTTCATATTTCCCTCATATTCCTCACTGCCACAAACCATGTCAGAGCTGGTGACTTTTTAAAGGAGGTTAAATATAGCAGCTATTATTTTAAGCTAAAAATTAGTCGATGTTTACTTATTTGTTCTTAGGTAAGAATAGAATCTACAAAAAGTACTTTTTACTGCATACCTGTTTGTGCACATCCATAATCCTACAGGCTTTTCTTCAATTCTACAGTCGTATATTATTATTATAACGGAAAAGTCTGAACTCTCTTAAGCGGAAATTTGAGAAAATAACTAAAGAAAATAACTTGAGCCCATGTAGCAGCATATTATTTATATATATTATTTGATAATGGGCTCAGATAAAATAACAGTGAAGCACCTACGAGAGACTTTAGACTAGGGATGTAACAATACATAGATTCACTCATCAACGACCCCATAGCATCGATCCCAAATGAAAACATTGATCAGACACCATACATACGGTAATGTCCATCGCAACGTAACACGTTCGTGTTCATTATCTCTGAAATGACAGAGATACTCTCATTCATAACTTACGGGGCCAATTTATAGTCCCCAATTAACCTATATTCCATTCCTTTTGGATTGTGGGAGGAAACCGGAGCAATGGAAGAAAACCCACGAGAACACAGGGCAAGCATGCAAACTCCACACTGAAAGACCCCCGGATCGAACTCCAGGACCTTCTCTCTGTGAGGCGGCAGCGCTAACTGCGCATAACAAAGGGCCCTTGGGCTCAATCTACATTATGTATGTGTTTAAAACCTTTTGACAGTAAATTTCATCATGTCCTTTTATGTAAATAAAAAAAGTCTTAAGGTAACTGTTATGCAACCACGGTTTGGTGAAGAAGCGTCAGGACGAGATTAGCGTCTAGTAGAGAATCAATCTCACGCTCTACCAGCGAGATTACAGCCCAGGTGCACTGAAGGACACCATGAATAAAGAAAATTATGAAAATGCCAGAGAATGTAAGTGTGCAAGTCACCGCTTAACAAGACACATCTGTCCAGTAGGGTAGTGGCTGTGTGTGTGTGTGTGTGTGTGCGTGCATGTGTTATCGTTCTGCTGGAGAACACATGGCCTCCGAGGGCGGCTGATGAAGAGTAATCGCTTAATTACACGAGATGTGTTCATTAACAGTGTCGTGGGAGCAGACAAAGCAACAAGACAGCCACCATCGACCATTGCACACACACACACACACGCACACACACCAGCCCACACACTCAAACACAAAGGCAGTGACTGGTCTTTGGAAATAGGTCAAATATTGAAGGTTGTTCCACCTCTGGCAGAAGAAAAAGACGGAAGGAAAAAAGGATCCAGAGGTGAAGGGGCAAAAGAGAGAGATGAAACAACAAGGAAACTGAAAGTAATGGATGAGAGGACCTCAGACAATAGACAATAGGAAAGAGAGATGAAGAGGGAGGATCAGAGCTGAACAGACGAGAGTGGCGGAGAAGAGAGTAGAGGATGAAAAAAGTGAGAAGAGATGAGAGGATTACAGAAGAAAAAATGAGAAAGGAGGAGAGCAACAAAATGAGAGAAGCGATGGAGAAATGAGTTGACGTAATGAGAGATGCGAGGAGAGGACAGAGCAGCATGGGAAGAACAATGTCAGAGCAAATGAGAGAAAAAGAGGGGGAGATAGAGAGAGAGCAGAAAAAAAAACTGAGGAGAAAATTTATGTGGAGTGCAAAC
Organism: Distichodus sexfasciatus; assembly: GCA_032718565.1. Lineage (NCBI taxonomy): Eukaryota > Metazoa > Chordata > Actinopteri > Characiformes > Distichodontidae > Distichodus > Distichodus sexfasciatus. The sequence goes on along the minus strand of JAVGVS010000064.1, from coordinate 1,525,382 downwards.
AGAGAACACAAGAAGAGAGAAGAAGAGAGCATGGTGAAAATGAGAGGAGAGGAGCGAATGACAAGAGAGGATGGTAGAATGACTTAGGCAAGAAAAGAGGAAAGGAGAGAATGAAAGTATGAGGAAAGAATGAGAAGAGAGGTGAGAAAAGAATGATGGTAAAGAAGACGAAAAAGGAAGAATGGGAGTAGAGAAGAATCAGAGGAGAGAAGAGGAAAAGAAAGAAAAGAATGAGAGGAGAGGTGAAGAGATAAGAAAATCAGAGATGGGAGTGCAAGAGAGAATGAAAGAAGAGAAGAGAAGAGAAGGAAAAAGGAGAGAAGAGAATGGAGCAGAGAAGAAAGAAGAGAAGAAAGAGAAGAGAAAAGGAGAAAGAGACCAGAAGAGAAGAAAATGAGGAATGGGAGGGACAGAGAGAATGAAAGAAGAGGTGAGGAAATGAGAGAATTAGAGAAGAGAAAAGGAGAGAAGAGAGGAGAATAGAATAAAGCAGAGCATGAGAGGAGAGAAGGAAAAAAGGCAAGAGAGAATAAGAGTATATTGGAGGAAATTAGAGTGGAGAGGAAGAGGAAATGAGAAACCGAGACGAGAGAATAGAATGAAAGTAAAGGGAGAGTGAGAAGAGAGAAGAAGAGAGAAAGAGAGGAGCTGGGCGTCCAGCAGTCAGCAGTGTGATAATGAGTCCTAATGAAGGAGCTAATGGAGTTGATCTGTGTTGTCAGCTGTGTGATGATGCCATCAGAGCGAGAAACAGATCTGTTCATCTCCAGCAACCCCCGCAGAGACTCGCACCGCTCCTAATGTCTCCCTCCATCTTTCCGTCCATGCGTCTTTCTGGCTCTCAGCATCTGTGTGTGTGTGTGTGTGTGTGTGTGTGTTTGGAACACTTGCACAACTTACATCCCCATCATCAAATTCAATATGTTTGGTGTTGACCTTGAACAAAGCCTTCCTAAGCAAACCCTTTCTCCCTCTCCCTCTTCCTCTCTCTCTCTCTCTCCCCAGTGAGCAAACACTCCATTCCCAAAGGATTTGCCCGTCCGCCTCGTGTCATCTAACACCCGGCGCTCCACTGGCCCCTCGCCATCCGGCGGAACAGTCCGGACTTTTATTAAACCCAAAGGAGCTGAGAATGAAGAGGAGGAGGAGGAGGAGGAGGAGGAGAGGGGCAGCGCGGCATCAGATGCGGCTCACGTCACCCCAAACCCATCTACTTGTGCCCTCGTGAACAAATCACAACAGACAAACCTGGAAGGAGGAGCAGGCAAACAAGAAATGAGAGACAATGGAAGGACAATGAAAGCTAATGGGGTCCTTGTTTAGGCTTTGGTTTAAGTTTAAGTCGAGTCAGGTTCATCATAAGTTGTGTCTAGTTTGAGGTGTAGTTTTAATGTTGAGTCATGTGTATAGTTAGGGTTTAGATAAAGGCATCTTAATTTAGGTTTATTAATATGTATAAATTTAGGGTGATGTTTAGTTTAGATTTAGTCAGGTGTTTATGCTTAGGTTAGTCTTAGGCTGGTGTAGAAGTTTAGTTCCATTTGTTGCGTACATTTGTGTACATGCATGCATTTAGTTTGGGTTTAGATTGATAGTCTGGCATATAGATTTAGTTTGGGCTTAGGCTGGTGTATAAGTTTCATTTAGGCCTATTCTATCATAGAGCTTTAGCTTAGGGTTAGTCTGGCATACACGTTTAGCCTGGATTTATAGTACAGTATAGTTTAGGCTTAGTATGGTGTTGGTGTTTTGCTTGGGCTTAGACTGGTGTACACTGTGGCTCTGTTTCTGATTGAGCCTAGGCCTAGACTAGCTCTGAGTTTCAATGGCGAATCTCTATAACTCCAATTTAACCCAAGACTATGTCTAATCCTTGTTCAAGAAAGCAGTCCCGAAAGCTTGGGTTTAGTCTGGCATATTAGTTTAGTTTGAGTTTAGTTTTGTGTACATGCTTCGATTGAGCCTAGACAGTTGTGTAAATTTAGTTTGGGTTTAGTCTGGTATATACATTTAGTTTGGGTTTAGTGTTGTGTATAGGTTTAGTTTAGCTTAAGTCTGGTCTATAATATTAGTCTTGGCTTATTCTGGTGTATAGGTTTAGTATGGGCCTAGTTGGGCATGTAAATTTAGTTTGGGTTAGTCTGGTATATAAATTTAGTTTAGTTTAGCTTAAGTCTGGTGTATAAAATTAGTCTTGCCTTATTCTGGTGCATTTGTTCAGTATGGGCTTGTTTAGGCTTAGTCTAGTTTAGTCAAGTTTAATTTGGGTGTAGGGAGTGTGCCGGCAGCAGAGCTGTAAGTTCCTTGTTTCAGGAGCAGCATTTTGCTGACACTGATGACCCGGCTCAGCCTGGAAACACACACACACACACACACACACAGAGTGCATACATCTCCATACTTAATGTGTCTCTCACTCTCTCTCTCTTACACACGCACACACACACGCACACACACACACACACACACACAGAGTGCATACATCTCCATACTTAATGTGTCTCTCACTCTCTCTCTCTTACACACGCACACACACACACACACACACACACAGCTTTCAATATAATTACTACTGCCTATTAGGTAAAACATTCCCCACACCTAACATACATACACACGCGCAGAACACATCTCAAAACATTATGCAACACAGAAATTTGGGAATCAAACATGTTGGGACAGATGTCAGTTCTCTCTGATTTCTTCCCCCCCACACACACACACACACCCACTCCTGTTGTGTATGAGTAGCAGGGGACATAGGGACCTCCCTGTTTTATGAGGCTCTAATTGGCCTGAGCCGGCCGCTTCCTCAGGCTAGTGTCCGGGTCTCACTCCCTCTTACCGCCGAACCTTAATGAGCCAATTAGCTTCTCCCGGCCCACCCCGGACCCTTTACAAACTGTTGTTTACTCGCAATTAATTATTAACAGGCCTGTCGTTGGCGTATGAATCAAAGCCGAAGTGCCTCTACACCCCCCTTACTACAGCGCCGGCCCCCCACACGGGACCTCCTCGCTTTCTTCACAGGAGATAAGAGGTTAAAGCAGGGGTGGGGTCCACCAGATGCTGGGGATCTCACACACTCACAAACACACACACTTGTATTGCTATCATTGTGAGTTACTTTGATTAACATAGCGACTAGATGTAAATGATCCTATAGCTACACCTAACCCTAAACCTAACCCTAACCCTAATCCTAACCTCAACCTCAGTAACCACAAGCTAATCGTTTACCTCAATGGAACATGAAACAAAAAATATGGCTTACGAGGGATGAAAGCTAACAGGGTTCTGTTCAGGTTTTGGTTAAAGTTTTAATCGAGCCAGGTTCAAGTCTGGTGTCTAGTCTGGGGACTAGATTTAGTTAGCTTGAGTTTATGATTTAGTTAGGGTTTAGGTGTAGGCATGGTAATTTAGTTTAACTTCAATGTATACATTTAGGTTGGAGTTAAGTGTGTTATATAAGTTTGGATTTAATTTAGTCTTAGGCTTGTATACAAGTTTAGATTGGGTTCAATTTGGTGTATATGTTTAGGATGCATCTATTTAGTTTAGGATTAGTCTGGCATGCACAATTAGTTTGGGTTTTGTCTGGTGTATAGTATAGTTTGAGCTTAATATGCTGATGTTTTGTTTGGGCTTAGTACACTGTGGCCCAGTTTATGATTAAGCCTAGTCCTAGACTAGCATTGAGTTTTGATGGTGAATCTTTACTGGTACTCCAATTTAGTCCAGGACTAGACTTAATCCTTGTTTAAGAAACTAGTAAATTTGGGTTTAGTCTGGTGTATAAGTTTGGTTTAGGCTTAGTTTGGTGTACATGCTTAGGTTGGGCCTAGTCTGGTGTATAAATATAGTTTGGGTTTAGTCTGGTACATACATTTGGTTTAACTTTAGTGTTGTCTATACTGTATGTTTAGTTTAGCTTAAGTCTGGTGTATAAAATTAGTCTTGGCTTATTTTGGCATGGTTTAGTATGGGCTTAGTATGGTACACATGTTTAGTTTGGGTTTAGTCTTATGTATACATTTAGTTGTGAGTTTCAATGTTGAATCTCTATTGATCTTCCAAATTAGTCCTAGACTAGGCTTAATCCTTGTTCAGTTTATTCAGCTCCGTTTACACTCTGCTGTAATCCCACACGATCTGAAAGTGTCGCTTAAATCCTCTGTTGGATCACAGCTTGCGTAGTGCTGCTGCTTTTACTTCGGTTTTGTACATTTAAGGGGTAAAGAACTTTATATGAGTTAACCAATAACCTCATCACAGCCCTACACACACACACACACACACACTTTCAGTCACTTATCTCTCTCTCTGTCTGTCTCCATCTCTCTCCATATCTCTCTCAAGTTGCTCTCTGTGTTTCTCAGTTTTGCTACCTGAGGCTCTTGTTCTTTTATGGCAAATTGAGCTTCTCCTTCTGCAGGAAGTAATTACTCTCAGGGGAGGTAGAGAGAGAGAGAAAGAGAGAGAGAGAGAGGAGTGAAAAAGAGGAAGACAGAGAGAGGGAGAGATGAGGGCAATGGGGGGGGATTACTGTGGAATGCTGATATGACACACAATGTCACCTTGCCACTCCGAACGCCAAACACCCGACCAGGAGAGAGCAAGAGATGAAGAAAAAGAAGAGAGAAAGAGAACAAAATAGGAGCAATGAGGATGAAGTAAGACGGAAATGGGTTGTGTAAGAAGGGTGAAGAGTGTGCGTGCGAGGTGATGTCCAACTTCGCTTCTCTAAACGTGTACTTACACACCGCGACTCTGTGATGAATGAGAGACATGAATGAAAGAGAGTGAGAGGGTGAAAAATCGGGGGATGAGAAGGAGAGGAAAGCTTTTATTCTATTTGTGTGTGTGTGTGTGTTGTTTGTAAGAAAGTCAGCATCCTTGATGTTTACCGAGTCAGTAACATACATCCAGCCAATGACGAAAAAGCAAATTTTTATCAGCTAATTGTGATGCTGATAACCTGCTAATTAATAACTGCACTAATGAACAGCTAATTACAAACAATGACTCAAACGTCCTCTAATCATCTCCTTTCTACATCACACACACTCTCAGTGCACAACGTTAAATAACGTCAACCGCACAACACTGCCATATAAGCCATTATTACAGTAATCCTTAATAACAAGGTTTAATATTTTGTTTGACTAATTTGTAGCTGAGATCTATAATGTATTCATGTGTTAAATTTTGTCCTTTTATTAAAAGCAGGATGACTGTAACTGATGTAGAAAACAATTACCATGATAAAAACTCTTTAAGTGTCTCAACTTAAGTGTTAGTATTGAATATTATTATTGTTGTTGTTTTGCTCTGCCTTTGCACACACCTTTATTTTGACCGATTTTTTAATTCTTTCACTGTTACATTCAGAATTACTGAATCCATTCAGAACTATGATTATCATATACCCCCACCACACCTAAAACATGTAGCTACAATACCTTAAAAAACCCTAAAACTGGTGTCCATGACAACATGATCGAGCGGTGACTTTGTGTCCATGCCTCTGCAGAATGGGTTCATTTTTAACATTGTTTTGTAACTTTTTTGCCAATTATTGTTGAAATGACTTAAAATGTTATGCATTTTACTGTTCAGGTTGCCATGTATCTTTGTACGAAACTACAGTTAGTCATTTCACAACAGATTGCAGTTACATGATGTGCAGTCAGCAAGATGATAATCATGTTGTTGTCAATGTAACTCTGAACGCAACAGTGAAGGAATTAGCAAAATCGGTCAACATTCATCAAGCTTATGGGCTAAAGTGCAGAGGTCCCAATATGACATATAGTGAACTGGGAAAATACAGACAATCAAATGAAAAGACATCAAACAGTTGGTAGCGTAATGGTTTGGGAGTTAAGATGCTTGCCTCTGGACCAAGACCCTTAATCCCAAGTTGCTCTCAGGGAGACTGTCCCTGACATTAGGAAAATTTGCATAAGAGTGTCTGCTTAATGCTGCAAAATGTAAATATTAGTGACCAGTTGTGAAAGACCCTGACCACTTTAACATCCACAAAACCCCATCCATTTATAGTGTAGTCTCCTCCCATTAAAGGAGACCACATGGTGAACTAAGATTCGGACATTCAGTGGGATTGAGGGATGAAGGGAAAGATGGAGGAGGAAAAGAACGGCCAGGAAATGTAACCTGGCATTAGGTAAGAGATCAGGTTGTGTGTGTGTGTGTGTGTAAACAGAGAACTGATGGAGTTTAGACCACCAGAGCAGATCATGTTCAGAACTCCCCACTATGACTAAATGACGACATTTGTCATATAAAGGTACCAAAGACTGGACTCTGGTTCAGGAGTGGGTGGTGAGTGTGTGTGTGTGTGTGCTCGTTTGACCTGGTCAGGGTGTTTTATCTGTGGCCTGGAGCGAGCTGTGACACCTCAGAGATGCTTTCAATTTTCTGCTCCATGCTCTCGTGCTTTATGAGGCTCTCAGGGGGACGGGGAGGTCCTCAGAGAGGGTAACACACACACACACACATACACAAACACACACACTAGCAGCATGACTGTGCACATGTATACACACAGACACCAACAAACTCACATACACTATGTAACACACACACACACCACATATTAAGGCACACGCGAACACACAAACACACACAGTTTCACACACCAAAGCATGTGAAAAGTACATTTGCAACACTGCATTGAAGACAGATCGTCCGTGTGTGTGTGTGCATGTGTTACTGCGTCTGTCTGAGTGTGTGTGTATGATAGTGTGTGTGTTTTCTGTGATCAGATCTTTATAATCCCCCTGTTTATCTCTTCACATAAACGTCAGGCGAAGAGTGACAGAGCACAGCTGTCCTTTATCTTTCCTGTCTTTCCAGATTTATCCCTCCTCTCTCTCTCCCTCTCTCTCTCACACTCCACCCCCTTCTCTTATGCTTCGAGTCTCATGTAAATTGAAGAACGTCATAAAAAGGGGGGGGGAGGGGCGTTTTTAACTGACAGCTGTGACCTCCAGCTCTAATTGCCACCATTCTCATTGACCTTCAGTGAGCTCTGACCCAAGTCTTTGTCTCCCGGGCTGTTTAGATGCTTTTAATCAACATCACTATCGTCTTTATTTGGGGGTCAAAGTCCCGAAAGCCTGAGGGCCCGATTCTCACTCTCGAACCTCTCCACAATCAAGCGCTCTTACACGCCGTGATATTAGCATCCGAGAGTCTTAATAATTAGACTGGGGATCAGATCCTGAATGAACAGGAACCTCCACTATGGCATCTGTGCATGCAGAATGAATTAATTTTACCTTCTTAGACCCCAAAAGTTTCTGGGTTTTATTAAATCACCAAAAGAACATACAGCTTGTGCCAGGAATAATGGGACGCAGGGATGCTGAGGCTTATTAGAATTATTAAAATATAATTATACTGGGATATTATGGGTTTTCTGAAATTGAGCAGGTTTAATGAGAAAAACAATGAGTTTGGGATTCAATCTGAAAGTGAAAGTGAGTGTATTTTTGTCATTGTGAACACAGCACAGCACACAGTGCACCACAATGAAATGAGACCTCTGCATTAAAACTCATCCATGAAGGAGCATTGGGCAGGGTTACCTCACTCAATTCAGGATTAGAACCGGCAACCTTCCCGTCACAGGGCAAACACCCTAACCATTACGCTACCAACTGAAGAAGATGCTGATGCCAAGACTAACCAACCTGTACCATGCTCCAAGACCTAATGCCCAAAGATGTTTTATGAACTCAGAGAGTGATTGCTCATACGTATCAAGCACAATGTCCTCATCACCGCACTGGGAACCTCACTGCATTGAGAACAACACAGACCCCAGGACAGTACCCGTTGTTGGACCCACCAACACCATTAACGTCAGCAGCCAGCTAAACCAGTTAATCTCCCCTCCAAGAACTGGCCAGACATAAATCAGCTTATCTTCAGATTGATTCCCAGCCCTGATCTTTAGCTGGTTTGGCTGCCAGCTATGGGCAATGTCAAGTTAACATCAAGCTATAGTGAAAATGTACAATGAGGATGTCATTCGAATAAAACAAATGTCTTTGATCCCTTTCTGAAAATGTAAAAAATAACCAGCATTTTCGGTCTAAAAGACTTTCTTTTATCCTCATTAACAAACTCAGAATCTGAAACCAATGACATCAAGGCTAGTTTTGACAAGAAAGTAGCTTTTAATTGCAGGGTTTTGCAGAAAAAAATGTGAATAAAGCAAGGTGACAGGCTGAAAGTGGGATGCAGATAAAAAGAGGCAAATAAAAAAACACAAAGGGGAGGGCCATAAATTTGGAGATCATTCACTAAAGATCGTCCCAACTGCTCTCTGAGGAACAAAGGTGGGGGAAAAAGGATGAGACAACAAGCCCCTCCCACTCCCATACTTCACTGCTAGCCGTCCATCCCTCTGTTCCATCCCCTGTCTCTTCGCCAAGCTATGAAAGATCTTCGGTATAAAAGAGAAGCCGCTCTCAGGGCCACGTCCGACTTTCGGGTGGTTTATTGAAGCCCGAGGCTGTGGCTGGTCTGTCTTTAGAGAGATAAGCTTAGAATGCTTTTCATTGCCCATCTCTGGAGTCCATTTTCCATCCAAGCCACCCTTTCTCCTCCTCCACCTCCTCCTCCTCCTTCTAAAAAAACCAGCCCCCAGGAACCATGGAAGAAGAAGAAGAAGAAGAGAGCCGCACCTTGAACCTGGCTCCTTTCACAGAGCCTTCATTACCTGACTTAATGGCTCCCTCATCGTGGCTTGATTGATCATGCCTGGCAGTAAGCTCTGAGGGATGGCACTGCAGATCTATGGGAGGGCAATGGAGGGGGCGGAGCCTGGTGAGCCTGTGGGCAGAGACAGCGAGCCGAGCGAAGATAAATAACAGCGACGGAAGAAAGCCAGAGCGGTCAGGGGGATCCGGGCCTGGGATTGATGGTCAGTTTGGGACGAAGCGAAAGGTTTAATGATGCTTGGAGCATCGGTGGCCGGCCAGGAACAACTACAGAGCGGCTATGGTGAGCGGTCCATACAGGTAACTCTCACTCTGAGGAGGCCTGGCCCATTTGGGCAGCTGTAACGCTGATAAATTTGAAAGGCCGGAGCCAAACGTCCCAATTGTTGCTGCTTTTCAATGACAAGCAACCAGCTGAAATTCGTTCTGGACGATGACGACAACGGCCAACGCAATGCTCCGGTGCCAATGCTGCAGCAAGAAAGGAGGACAATAGCCTTTTATGGGGTTATTTCTAGGCTCTGGCTCGAGTCCGTCCTCCATCCGTGCTGCTGGAGCTTGGTGCCCAGTTCTATAGATAACACACGTTTATGAGGTGGCCATTGTTCTAATTTATTCACAGTTCCAAAAACCTTTCTCAAACACCCAAGAAGTTGATGCTTAAGTTTTACATTGTGAACAACTGATTCAATGTTACTTAAAATCACAGATTTAGCAGATGCTCTTATCCAGAGTGACTTCCATTTACACTGCCTCCCTGGAACAACTTGGGGTTAAGGGTCTCGCTCAGGGAGCCAGTGGTGGTCATGCTGGATGTAGGATTCGAACCCACAACCACTTGGTCGAGTATCTTAACCACTAGACCACCACCGTCATCATTGCAATGGATGGAAGTTGGTGGCGTTGTTATAGTGAGGACAGCTGGTGTTGTCAGAGGGTGATTAGAAGGTAAGGGGGCCATGAAATATTTGTTTCATCTCAGAAAATACTACAAAATAACTTATGACAGAACTGGTAGTTGATGACAAAAAGCACAAAGAACAACATGCCTCTCTCCCCGTTTCTCGTCCCCCTTTTTTCTTTTTTATCCCACTGACACAACGTGCACAAGCGGTTTCCATTGGCACGCCGCGTCCTCCAGAACCCGCCTCCGTGTGCCAGGATTAGGAGGCAAGGTGATGTTTTTGCTTTGCGCGACCTCTCCTAATTAAAGCAATTACTCGCTTTACTGGGCCGGCGCGCTGGCGGAGGTCAGGGGGAGAGATATTTACTTTATGGAAATGGCAGCAAGGAAAACAGGGCGCCATAGAGCAGGCTAACTGTTCTCTCTTTAACCTCCATCAGGCCAACACACACACACACATACACACACACACACACACACACTCAGGGGTTCACATCAACAAGATATGAAAATGAATGTGATACGAAAATAACAGACAAAATCCCTGGTGAAAAAGAGGGATAGCACTTGAAAAATTGGGTAGGTACCTGGGAAGGTACCAGAGCAGGTACCTTCACTGCTCTGGGGCATCTGAGGGTTGTCAGTTCAAGTCCCATAACAGTAAAGGTACCACTAAGGGACGCTTACTGGTCTGGGACATCTGAGAGTTGCTGGTTCAAGTACCGGACCAGCAAATATACTACTGAGGTACCTTCCCTGCTCCGGGACATCTGAGGGTTGCCGGTTCAAGTCCCGAACCAGTAAAGGTACCACTGAGATACTCATAATCAAGGTACCATCCTGGGCACTGCCAAAAAGCTGTCCACTGCTCCTTCATGGATGGGTGAAATGGGGAGGTGGTTAGAGCACTTGGGTTCAAATAGGTTGAACCCAAATAGGCTGTGGGTTCAAATCCTACCTCCAGCAATACCTTTATTGGGTCTCAGAACCCATTAAGAAATTAAGAAATGGAAGTCACTCTGGATAAGAGCATCTGCTAAATGCCATAAATGTAAAGGGGGATTAGGGTTAGGGTTATGGAATGTGTTTAGAGTGTAAGGAGGAGTATCTAAGTTTGTTCAAAAGAGGACTCCGAATGTGTGTAGCCGAATGTGTGTATGTGTTAGCATGGCCTGTGAGTGTGTGTGAAGGCTGATCTGGAGAAAAGTTTTTCAGAAATAGAGCTCCTGCAGAAAGGGATCAAGTGTCTTGAATAGAGGTCTAGAGCAGCAATTAAAGAGCCCAGCATTCACTGATACACTGTGTGAATGGACTATTGAGAAAGAGAGAGAGAGAGAGGGAAAACGAGAGAGGGAGAGAGAATGTGGAATAATGAAAGCATCTGATAAGGGACAAACACATTCACTGTCAGTCCTTGAGGGAAATCACACGCACACAAAAGAGAGAAAAGGGCTGAGAGAAAAAGAGAGGGAGAGAAAGTGACAGAAAGAGACAGAGAGAGAGAGACTTTGCCAATGTGCGAGTTCTACAAAAATACACAAAACAAGACGCTTCGCCGTCACTGTCTTTACTTCATTACGACATACATCTTTTCACCGTCCTTATCTCTTATCAAACGCTTGCGGCTTTGAGTCGGTGTACAGTGAACACACACCTGCCACATGTTAGCTTGCTTTTGTGGACTTACTGGATGAAGACAAGTAAGAGACGCTTGATATTTCTCTGCACGTTCTTTCTTTTTGACTCGTCTTTTTTATCAATACACCATACCTATAACCTATAACACAATTCCAGCACACATGCCTACCCTCACACACACACACATACACACACCACTGAACACCCTTGGTTTTACAGTATTACACAGAAAATCCCAAAGAAACAAGAGCATGAGGAGAAAAGAGAACACACACACACACACTTTGGTGGAAACTCATAAATGATGCCTGAAGGTCACAGATTTGCCTGCCTTGCGTAGCGCTGCCTCTGGGCTAAATGTGTGTGTGTGTGCGCTCGTATGCGATATCGAACTAAAGCTGCCGTGTAAGGGCAGACAGCGGTGGGTCTATGAAGCATCAAACACCCAGATCCATTACAACATTACAACCAGCGTCAGGATGCGGAGATGCCGGCACGGCAACACATGCAAAAGGCAACAAGCCTGACCAACAGCACAGCACAGTACAGCACACAGTGCATACTATCCCTTTTTACAGTAGACATGCAGAGGGTTCCTGAGTTACAATGGTTCGACTTTACGATGACGACAGAGATACGACTAAATTGTTAAAATATTTACGATATGTTGGGAGGCTGCCGGGATGCATGCATCTCCCGCCTTGTGAGACGCCTCACTCTTACCAGCCTGTATATTGGTTCAAAATATTAGTTATCGATCTTCTTGATTAGTAAGAATGGATATTGGTTCTGAAAAATGCTGCCTCCTTCCTGGTTCTCATCACACCCTGTAATTCTATTCAAGGTATAAAACACACCGCTGATTCCAGATCAGCGTTATCACCTGAGATGTTCAGTATGTGGAGCTCCGGGGCAACACTGGTGACACTTAACAGCCCGGCATGACAGATAGACAGGCGAATAAAAAAGTTGTTAGCCGGTGACTTGCTTCATCCAGACAAAATTTACTGTCGCTCGTCGCTGCTGAGCCGCTGCTATACGGCCGAGGCTCCTAAAGCCCCACAGGTGTAGCAGAGCTCAGGACTCAAGCTCTCTCAATCCCACATAAACCACCCCCAGACACCTAAACATCCACACCTATAAATTCCCACCGAGCTGCCGGGGAGAGCGGCAACCCCACCCACATCCCTCTCTTCATCCTTCCACTCCCTCTCTCTCTCTCTTTGCTCCAGCTGTCACTTCAAGCTCTGTTTTTTTTATTCTGACAGTTAGTTGCAGGGAAAATAAAGGCCAGGGATGCATGTAGCATTATTCTAGGAAAAGCTGTCTCTAGCTTGAGCACGTTCTCTCTCCAAAAAAGGACTGCCCTCAGTCAAAAAAGGACGTGGATTTAGAAAAAGTGGAAAGGACCTTAAACGCAACCTTGAGGCACTCACCAAGTTAAAAAGTGAGGCCAGGCTGAAAAGGAGCAAAAATACTTGCTTTTACTTTGAGGAACCCTGTATTTGCGCCACGCTCGAAGCCTTCACAAAACAAATTGTGAGTTTCTTTATTTGACAGACGAAAAAATATGGGACCCATCTGGAGAGAAAGAAAAGCATAACATGTCTTCGGAATCCCTGCAATTTTTTCATTTTCTTCGCCTCCCTCAAGCTGTCTCTTCTCACGGCATGTCCCTGACTAGTCTCTGTCGCTTGGCTTTGGTTATCACACCATTCCTTTTCTTCTTTTTGTTTTGTTTGCTCATTATTTGCTCACTTTTATCGTCTGGCTGGATCCCTATATTTGATGAGCGACATTGTGGGTGAGAAAGACTATTATAAAAATGTTATTACTATTTCTAATAGGAACATGAGTGATTATGTGTCACCGTGAACATACCACGCCACAGCACACAGTGCATCACAACCAAATGTGACCCATCCGTGAAGGAGCAGTGGGCAGCCGACGTGGACAGTGTTTGGGGATGGCACCTTGCAGGTCAGTACCTCAGTGGTGCCTTTACTAGACTGGGATTCAAACCTTGCGATCACTCCCTAACCATTAGGCTACCAACTGCCCCACTGTGTCACTTTTATTAACGGCTACACAAAGCTCTTACCTATGTTTAATATGTCTATATACTGACAATGTCTTGCATGTACTGAGATTATTTATTAAAATAATCCGCTTTGATTCCCTTTCCATCCAGCTCAGCTCAGAGACAAAAGCAGCGAGCGGATCAGGATTCATTTTTAGCCGAAGATCATGTAAGGAGGAGCCGTCTCTCAAAAAGAAAAATCAATCTTACCTCATATTTTAACACCACGCACTGTGGCAGAAATCGCTCTGAACACTTTTACATCATCAATTAGATCGTAGATGAATGAATAAAATGCAAATAAAGCTGTATACTAAAATAGTTAAAACACATGGTTAAAACACCACTCATTTGGGTCAGACCTGATTAACACCACACAAAGGCGAAAGTGTGTGAAGAAGACATCGTTAACAGGAGCTGGGCCTAGCTTGGGGCTCTCGTGCTGTCTGGTTAAACCTGAGTGGCGGCTGGCCAGCAGCCATTGGCCTCTGTTCCTCTTCCTCGTCCTCATAGTCCTCGAGACCCCCAGTCGCCATGGAGATGACAGCAGCCCAGTCAGGCTGACCGGACAACATGTGTCTTAATTAATTTAATTAGGCTGCAGCGGCCGCCAGTCTGACACCTCTCTCTCTCTGCATCTATCCACTCTCTCCCTCCTTCCTCATCTCGTCCCCGGCTGTGACTAGCTGGAGTTAAAACTGGAGAGGAGCTTGTACACACACTCCGGAGAGTGTAGAGTTCACAAATTAGTTGATGTGGGTTGTGGGTGAGCTCCAGGGTCTTGCTCAGGGACGCAGCGATGGTAGTGATGAGAATCCAGACTAGAGCTGTGAACCTTTACTGGTCTCACAATTCCAATTCGATTATGATGATCATGTCAACGATTCGATCTGATGCGATATACATTTTTTTACTTCACATTGCACACAGACTGGACACGGATCGCAGATCGGGCACAATTTTTATGCTGTAGCCGGAAAATCACGAATATCAATATTATATTTTCTATATTACTTTTTAGATATTTGCGTTAAATTCATTGTTCATAGGGCAGTTGGTAGCGTAACGGTAGGGTGTTCGCCCCGTGATCAGAAGGTCACAGGTTTGAATCCAGGACCAGTAAGGTTACCACTGAGGTACTCATGAGCAAGGTACCGTCCCCAAGCACTGCCCTTGTTAGCTGCCCACTGCTTCTTCATGGATGGGTCAAATGCAGAGGTCACATTTCATTGTGGTGCACTGTGTGCTGTGCTGTGGTGTGTTCACAATGATGAATAATTGCTCACTTTCACTAAAGAAGCCCAAATCATCTGGAAATGCCTTTGAAATGTAAATAAAATAATTTTTAAAAAGTGATTTCAGTAGTGAAACTGGATTGCATGTCACAGACCACCTGCATTGCCGCCAGGTGGGGCGCGGACCATCGGTTGATAAGTCTACGCAGAATTGTCCACGTCTGCATCGCAATGCATCGATTACGTGATTAATTAACACCCCTAATCCTAACCACCATCACCCCTAGACCACTTAAAATCATACACACACAAAAGCATCTAAGCAGCTGGAAGTGTAACGTCCCCATGATCAGAAGGTCGGCGTTCGAATCCTGGACCAGTAAAGGTACCACTGAGGTACTCATGAGCAAGATACTGTCCCCTAGTACTGCTCCCTGCCCACTGCTCTTTCACGGATGGGTCAAATGCAGAGGTCACATTTGGTTTTGGTGTGTTCACAATGACAAATAATGCAACTTAATTATAATATACATTTATATAACTTTTCATTTTCTTATTTTGTTTTTCTAACACAGCAGACACATTGAGTCTTCTTAACAGTCAATAGACCTGCTCTCTCTCTCTCTCTTACACACACCCTGCTATCTTCATTTAATGCTTTCTCCACACCTTTCTTTTCGCTCAATACCGTCTTTAAAACCCCCTCAGCACTGAGGCTCCACACAGCGACTTCTGGAGAGAGAGAGAGGGACAGAGAGAGTGGCTGCCTCTTCGGGCGACCGCAAGAACCCCCGGTCACTAAAGCTTAGCCTGCATACTGACGCGATGGCAAACCGCAGCGAGGATTTAAGCCCATTTCAATTCGTAAAAAGACCTTCGCTGGGAGGAAGGGGCCCAGACTCGTCTGTCCATCCTTCCATCCGTCTGAGAGAGTGAGGGCTCGACTTGGTGTGAAACGTCGGCCCAAACAGCCGCACGCTTTTCCCCAATGTTCCATCAGCCTTCCTGTCGGCTCGCTCGTCTGCCTGTCTGTGGATGGATTGAACGATTGGCTGATCAGGACAGAGAGCTCCAGGAGAGGGACGGTCCCGTTTAGCGACTAGCGGCAGATTTAATGACCTGGCCAGACATCGTCTCTGCCTTCTGTTTAAAGATGCTGGAGGAAGCGCCATGTCTTAGTGGAAAAGTTTCCTATCCAAAACTTGAGTGTTTCTGCTATGTCTCATGATCTCGACACAACGAAAGCTGTTGTCTTGAAAACTTCTGCTTAGAGATGCTGGAGGAAGCGCCAGGTCTTAGGAGAAAGGTTTTCTACCCAAACTTGAGTGTTTCTGCTTAGGGCTCAGGGGGAAAATACATCAAATATGTATATACAAACTTACAAAAGCCTTCCTCTTATCCAGAATGATTCCTTTCGGATGGGGAAAATGAACTCCTCTTTCCTAACTTTCTCTTTCCTAATCATAGCTGGCGCAATCTGGAGTTAAAGGTCTGGAAATGCACCAGGTTCGAGCTGGATTCGAACCTATCACCTCTTGATCCATAGGCAAAATTAGACTTATTTGCTTTGCAATTTTGAAATGCTTAATCAAAATTTTTCCATTATAAATGTTTCTTTGAAGTAACATGAAATATCTATTATCAAAATGATTTTGAGAAAAGAAAGCATTGTAGCAAATAGAAATAATTATTCAGTTTGACTTGGAAATAGTCATCATTAATATTTAGCTACAGAAATTTGCATCATGTAAAATTGCATCATTTTTTTCAGTGGAGAACGTCTTCCTTAGAAGAGATCTGAACCATTCAATTTAAAAAGCGCTCATTTGGAATTTAATATTTAGTAGTGAGAAAAGCTTGCTTTTCAGAAATGAAGTATAGTTTTTTTTCAAAGGGTGACATAAGTGTAAAATACATTTTAATATTATATTACAATGTTATATTCAGTCAGAAAACAAATTTTCACATAATTAAGGTAAAGTTTAAATGTCAATTTTAGCAGACTAATAATGAATGAAGGAATAATGAATGAATGAATTAATGACTTCCAAATTAGACATATTTCTAAAATAATACAAAAATAATTTGCCGTTATAAATAACAAAGGTTGATGATCAGGCTGACGTAAAATTTTAAGTTGAACTGAAATTGCTAATATTGCAACATAACTGAGCTAGAATTTAAGGTAATCTTTTGTTGGAAAAGCAGCATTTAATTTCCATGTACATACAACAAACTACCATTTTTAATATCTAAATAAGATCTATAAGTGGAAGTTGGACTGGCAAGAGTGTAGACCAAAATATCTATCTATTTTGACATCTGTGACATTAAGATATAAAAATGTTTATCAGATCGGTTTCCACATCGGGAGTTCAGCTGTAGGCCACCCAACCGGCAAACGCTAGGAGGGACATGAGCCGGTCCGAGTCAAGGACACCTCCAGTTAACGCGACAACACCCATCTGGTTTCCACGCACTCGGAACTCGCCACGCTGCTCTAATCCGTTTGTGGCGAGGCGGGAAACCGACGTCCACATGGGAGAAAACCGGCGCCCCATGAGCCGCCGTTATCTCGGCCCCACCGCGGATTTACGATCCACGACCGTGAAACTCGCTCCAGCGCGATGGACTTAAAGGCGGGATAACATGCATAGGGGACACCAGTCAAGTCGTTTGTCTTCTCGTTATCTCATGTTCTTGAGATCTTAACATAATTAAAGGCACATCACAAGTAATTTCCCATGACTGCAATTGAACATTTTACGTTTTTTTCACGTGATCTTGATTTAATGAAAGGTATTACCTCATGGTCACGGGTTATATATGTGCTCAAAATAAAGGTGTTATGTCGAAATGGTGACTGATATTTCTCATGATCTGAACATAACAAAAGGCGTCACATCAAGATCACAAGTTACTTTTTCATGATACAAGCCTAATGAAAACCATTATCTCGTGATCACAAGTTGTTTTTCTGGTGATTTTGACATAATGAAAGGCACTATCTCAAGTTCACGAGATATATTTTTCCTCTTGTTCCTGATTAAATTGATGCAGATCCTCAATCGACTGGCTCATTTTTTTGAAAGAAAGGAAGGTCAAAAGGTGGAAATGGGGTAGGGATTGGCGAAGCGACAGTGCAGAGCGGCGGTGACACATTCCTCCGTTTATGAGCTTTCCAAATTTCTTTTGGAATGCTATTCTTCCGGAAAAAAAAAAAATGCGAAAGGAAGCACTTTAGATATGGGGAGGGAAGCGAGAAAAAGTCATATCCAAGCGCTAAAATAGCATGCGTCAGAGAAAACAAATGCGGCCGACGGAGCCGAAATAGATTCTGACAAGTGCGTTAGCATAAAAAGGGACGGTGCGACGTGACACGGCAAATGAATCAGCGCAGAAAATGCCGGGAAGCCGGGCGTTTTACTCTTCTTCGGGGAGCGCGGGACACATCATGTGTCGTTCCCACACCGATACACTCAGAACCCGATTGAATTTAGGTGAGAAATGGGGGAAGAGGGAGAGAGAGAGAGCATGAGGGACAACGAAAGAGAGATGGTGAGACGGGGATCAAAAACCGAGCGAGAATAGGAGTAGAGAGAGTGAATTGGGAGGAGAGGAGAATGGAGGGAGTGGGAGACAGGGAGAGCAAAACAGAGAGAGAAAGGGAGTGAAAAAGGAGGGAGAAGTGGGAAACAGGTATCGTCTTTCTGAAAGGTCAAACACACACTCCTCCCTCCTCACACCAATGTGCTGGCCTTTTCAAAACAGTGCCAGAGCAGCCCGAGTTTGCAGACGGCCAGCAGCACACAGCTGAGGAAGAGCGGGCAGGTCAGGGGGGGAGACTCATACCGGGTGGTTCCTACGCGGTAGTGTTTCCTGCATGGCTGCAGCAACTCACACAGAGCGGCTCATAAACAATGGTTCAGATTTAGTGGTTTCCACACAGTGCCTCGCACACGGGGACTCCCAGAGGCTTGTGCCGAGTTATTTACACAGAGCAGATTCTGCACAGAGCGGTGTGTGCCTAAGGACTCCCACAGAGCGGCTGATGCCCACTGGTTGCACAGAGCAGCTTATGCTCAAGGGCTACCACAAAGTAGCTTGTGCCCACTGGCTTGCACGGAACAGCTTGTGGTCAATGGCTTCTACAGAGCGGCTTATGCCCAGTGGTTCCTACAGAGCGGCTTGGGCCCAGGTGTTCTTACAGAGCACCAGAGTGCAGATCCTGCACAGAATGACTACTACCAAGTACCTTGTACAGAGCAGCTTGTGTCCAGTGGCTCACACAGAAGCGATCATGGCCAGTGACTTGTAGAGAGCAACTTGTGTCCCAGTGGCTCACACAGAGCAGGTCCTGCACAGAGCGACTAGTACCAAGTACCTCATACAGAGCAACTTGTGTCCCAGTGGCTCACACAGAGCAGGTCCTGCACAGAGTGGCTCATGCCCAGCGGCTCTAACAGAGCAGTTGGGAAATTTCCAACCCAAGTCAGGACAATGCCAAAATGCCAGCCCAATAAAACTGTAAAGCAGAAACACTGGGTTAAACCCCACTAGCGTGGGCGCACTGAGAAAGCACCTTCAGCGCCCCAATTTAATACAATTAAGAAAAGGAGTAATTGATGTTTAATCACAAATTCACTGCTTGGTCAATCAGGCAGCAGATCACAAAGCCACTGCAGCAGAAGCCTGCTGAAATGAGGCACAAATCTCCTCGCGCTGATAATGGCACCGCCTGTTCTGACCCTTTGAATTCTCTACTTTTGCAGTCGTCTCCCCAGCTAGCTGCCAGCCATAATGACTCGGCCGCCCCTCCGTCCTATTCGTCTCACCTCCGAAATCAATTCAGCAGGGAAGATTTCCCCTCATTACTCCCCGGAGGGCCGGGAGCACAGCCCCCATTCCACGAGACCTGGCCAGAGCGGAACCGAGGGGCTTAGCAGCAGCCAGACAGCCTGATCGCTTGGTGTATGTGTGTGTGTAAAAAGAAGACATGATAAAAAAGTTGAAATAACTGCAGGTGCAAGGACGGAGTAAGAGCTTCTAGGTGTCTACGTGTGTTTGTGCACAGTTTCACAAAAAAGAGCTTGTGTAACGGGAAATAAAAGAAAGCGTGAGACAGCAAGAAGCAGCGCCACTCCGCCTGCGGCTAAAACTAAAAGTCCCTAATCGTTTTCCTTCAATGCTAGCTACGTCAGCATGTTTCAGGTGTATTGTCCCTTTTAGGTAGCACCCAATACCGGGCAGACGTCCGCTCTCAAGGGTCTAATAAATTCTGCAAAGCGGGTGAAGCAGGCATCCCGTCCCACCAGCAGATGATGCTCTACAGCAGCCAGACATCGGAAGAGGAAAAGCAACTCCAGACCAGTCGAGCAGAAGTACAATAAAAGTGTGTGTGTGTGTTCGCGTGCTCAAGTGTGTTTCTGGCTTCTCCGAGCGTTGTTTACGCGTGTGTACCTTGGGGACACAGTTATGCCAAAGTGTACAATTTCGAAGTGGCTGCGAGAGGGAGGTCACCTGGGAGCGCCCCTTTCAGACCTGTGATTTCATTGGTCGCAGCAACTCGCAGCAGCAGTGACCTTGACCGGGAGATTTTGGGCTATATTTCATGTCCTGCTTTACTACGCCCAGCGGCGCTCCATTTAACCGGCTCGCTGGAGCCGATTCGGTGGGGGAAGCCGGAGGGTCTCGCCAAACAAACCCCTCTGTGTCTTGCTTAGAGATTTTGCCGCCAAGTGGGACACCGGCGTAACTTTTTTGTGATTTTGTTTTCCACGTGTCACTTGTGTTCTTTGAAAATGTTTTTCGAGACGACGCTGCCAGAAACTGATGCCAATAACTTGATGAGCGGGGGTCCGCTGGCGGCGGCGGCTTCATCTTCTCAGTTTTGTCTTGTGGGCTTTTGAGTTAGAAAAGTGTTCAAAACACTGGGTATGATGAACCACAACTGATGAGTGTAAAATATCAGGAAAATGAATTCATTTTTATCGTATTACTAATGAAACAAGGAAATAACAATAATCATTTATTTAGATATCAATTTCATTTTAAGTGACAAAGGCACTACAAATGATTAGCAAAAAAGCTAAATAATAATAATAATAATAATAATAATAATAATAATTTGCATATTTAGTGTTTATTATGTTTTAAACTACTTAGCAATTATGAATTAAATTAACTTTTACATATATATATATACTGTATATACAGTATACACAGTCAGACCTCGAGGTCTCGAATGAAGAGGAATCACGGATGTTTGGTAGAGTTACCAAAAATGGTAATAGGTGCTTATTTCTATAGTTTAAACCCCAAATATGACCCCAGTTGTGCACTGAGAATAGTTATCACACCGGTAAGTAATACGCGTGTGTTGAACTGAGATGTGGGAAGATGAACCGCAATTTATAGCACCTTTCAAAACAATTATCATTTTTGTGTGTTGAATTTACGTTAACGTGTATTTACTATTACATTTTATATTACAATTTTCTAATATTTATGTAACCATTAGCGTTTCACAGGGAATAAACTTTGCGAATGGGATTTGCATCTTGTAAAGGTACAGGTACATAAAAAGGAACGTTTCCATAAGAAAGGTTTTTTTAACTGATTTACATTGTATGTCTTGAACTTTCCCCAAAAACACGGCAGAATCTTCATTAACAACATTTTTCGTACCAATTATTACTACAAAAATTAGACAAACACTTCTGTAGGATTTTTCGAGGACTTCCAGATGTGCCAAAAAATCGCAGATGCAAAGAAAATCAGTTCCAACAAAATTTTTGTGGACCAGTGAATTCGCAAATCACGAAGTGCGGATGCACGTGCGCTGACTGTATACATATACATAAAACATTTGCAATTCATATCTATATATATATATATATATATATATATATAAATTGCAAATGTTTTAAAAATGGTAAATATTATTTTATAATATTAAAAAAATGTTTGTCTTCCTAAGATGTGTATAAGAGACAGATATAAATTTATATTATATTTATATTTATTTATGTTATTCTTGTTTTATTTAGATTGTTCTTGCTTTTCTCCATTCCAGTTTCCATTTTCCATCTGAATGACCACTGTGTGTTTTAAAATTCTACATAAATGTACCTTGTCTAACGCTGCTTAATATTAAAATGAATTTCTGTTAATTAATTCAGTTTGCCAAGTATCTGAAAGCTACTAAAGAGGTTGGTGCCAGCTAAAATAATTCATTTGGACAAACCTCAGCTCTTTTTTTTTTAAGACACATTCACCGCCATGGCAGAGGAAATCAAGATATTGTTTATTTGTTTCCAAAAAACATTTTCTGTATTAACTTTCTGACAGTAAATTGGCATCAGTCGTGTGCTAATATCGGGTTTTAAAACAGGAAAACGTCGGAGTAATACCTGGAGGCGAGATCTGAGTCTGGATGTTGCCAGCGCAGCACATGCTTAAGTGCGTATTTGCATTGGCCCGCTGTCGGGTTGTGTTTGTGTGTGAAAATGTGTCGTTTGTCATCTTTGGAACACTTCGTTGGCAGTGAAAACATTTTAAATGACAAAAGGCCCAGGATGTGAGAGCGGGACGTCAGGGGCCCTAAAGCTGTCAGTCTACCTGCTTTTTCACCCGCACGTTATGTTCCAGAATCTCTGAGACCTGCTTCTTCTTCTCCTCCTCCTTCTCTTGCTCGTTTTTCCCTTCAGAAACTAAACTTCCTTTAAGAATAATCTTTTAAAAAACGACAGGGCTACTCCGTTCTACCCCCTTTTTTCTTCTTAAAAGAAGCAAAGGCCAATATGCTGAACGGAATGAATAATACACAAAGCTGGAGCTGTAAACCGACTACATCTTCTTCCTCCTCCACAGCCTGAAAGAAAGAAACAACACTGACGCCACTTTCTCTCCCTCCGGCGCAGACGCATTATCTCTCTTTCTTCTCCTCTCAACCACTGCGTTCGTCCGTCTCCCTCTCTTCCTCACTTTCTACCTCTCTCTCTTTTTTAGTCATCTGCCATTTTGGCTTTCCCACTCCCCTCGTACTCCTCTCATATCATCACTGCTTCCCTCTCTCTCTCCCTCCACTCTTTCTTTCTTTCTTTCTTTCTTTCATTCTCACGCTGCAGGCAGAGAATATTTCCATATATTTCCATTCTAAACGAAGAAGGACTCTCCCCCAGGCAACTCTTTCTCCCTCTCCACACTCTCTCTCTTTTTCTCTCTCCTCATCCTCCGTTCTCCCTCCCTACTCTCCTTGTTTGATGATGATGCCATGCAGGTTTAACTCCAGCTGTTGATAAAACAATGCCAGCGTGTCCCAAGAGCAGGTGATGGCACCAATTACTCTGCAATTACCTGGGTAATTATGCAAACGCAGACCCGGAAGGGAGGGGGTAGAGGTGTGTGTGTGTGTGTGTGATTGTGTGTGTTTTTCAGTGCAGAATCTGGTTAAAGCTCAGACTCCGGCTGCCTCCAGCGATCCCGTGCCTGGGTCTGCGATCTCCGGTGCCCGGCGTGCTAAAACGCTACTAATTAGAGTGGTGAGTCGGCGATGTGGGAGCTGAGGGAAAAGAGTGTGAGTCTCTTCGTCGGACGCCAAACAGCTGGCGAGCGAGAGGGAAGACTGGAGAGGGAGATTTAAGCAGGGCATCAGGATCTGAGAGGGCGGTGGACGTTTGGAGTGTTTTCTGTAGCAAGGGACGCGACAGCTGTAGCCATCAGTTAAAGCCTAGTTGCACTCTGAGCTCTGATCAGAGATCAGACCAATAAATCGTCTACTGGGACAAGATGAGCTCAGATTAGCTCTACACTCTCAGAAATAAAAAGCAGAAAAGTGTACCCTGTCATTGGGGCGCAGGCTTTAAAGGGACCTCAAGTAAAAAGAACCACAGTAACAACTTTAGCCATTAAAAGGACGATTTCATACTTATTGGTGTTGGTTTTAGGCAGGATTTTTAAGACAAGAGCTGCAAAATACACTAGTTAACACTGGCATTTATCAGATGGCTCTTATCCAGAGCACCCTGCATTTCCTAATTACAGAGACACTCGTGCATCGAGGGCACAATGGTGGTGGTTCTGAGCTGTAACAGAGTTGGATTTGAACCTACAACCTCATGGTCTGTAGTCAGTAATCCTACCTCTGGGCGGCGTTTGAACTGCACCGCCAATGAAATGGTGGTGGTCTAGTGGTTCGGATCCTCGATTCCGGACCAAGAGGTTGTGGGTTTGAATCCTACCTCCAGCACTACCATCATTGGGTCCCTGAGCAAGACCTTTAACTCCAAGTTGCTCTCAGTGAGAGCGCCTCTGAAATTAGGGAAGGAACGTCGCCCTGGATTAGAGCACCTGCTAAATGTTGTAAATGTAAATATGTGGAAATGTGTCGGTCACAAAATGATTTCAGCCATGTTTTTTGAATTAAAAAAATCAGGATGTTTATTCTTCGTCAAATCAAACACTGTAGCGGTTAGGAGTTAGGAGTTGGCCCTGTGAATGGAAGGTCACTGCTTCGATTCTCAGACCGGTAACGATACCATTGAGTTACTCATGAGCAAGGTATTGTCCCCAAGCACTGCCTGTGTCAGCTGTCCGCTGCTTCTTCACGGATGGGTCAAATGCAGAGGTCACATTTTGTTATGGTGCACTGTGTGCTGTGTTCACAATGACAAATAATAACTCACCTAAATTCACTTTAATATTTTTAGTATTGCACTGTCGTGTCTGTCTAAGCACAATGTCTTTTGGTGTATTTGCATCACGTTTACACCGAGCTTTATGCCTGAGCTTCGCCGTTTCGTCTCTCTGCATATTGTGTAGGTTGAGATGACAACAATCTTTGATTCTGATATCATACAATCCTGACGGTTTGGGGGATTAAGGCGCGATGCAATGCAATAAATCCCAGCACTGCAGGCCAAGCTAAGTAAGAATGGACTACAAGACGCCATGTAATGCAAATGCAATACCATCATAACACGCTAGAGACTAGCTGCAGGGCTGCATCACTTAATCAATATCTCAATATTACAGCCTTCGCAGTACTGGTTTAAATGTGGAAACGAGATGTAACGTCGACCATGTTCCATTAACATTTACATTGTTCTTCAATCAGTTTTTAATATGTTTTTATTTATTTAATATATAAGATCATTAGCGTTTGGTCTTGCGATATACAGCAACAGAATTACAACCTGGTACAAGCATCTAATAAGGAAAGGGGGAAATGACGGTCTAGTGGTTAGGATCATCGTCTCGGACGGAGAGGCCGTGGGTTTAAATCCTACATCCAGCACCACCATCACTGGGCCCCTGAGCAAGACCCTTAACCCCCGAGATGCCTCTATATATGTGGCTATAAAATACCCCCAAGCCCCCAACCACAGCTATTACAAGACTGCTTACCAACTAGCCCCTGAGACCCAGCTCTCGGCCGTCCCCGTTCCAGATGAAATCCTGGCCTGACAGTAATGTGTGTGTGTCCGACACTGTTTGGAAGGATGTTAGCATGGGCCTGATTCCCAGCAGCCTCTGTTTTTGGCATCGTTTCTTTCAGCCCTGATCCCATTTGGCCGCGACACAGAATGCTGTGGAGCCACAGGCTCCGGGCGCACGGGTTGTGTGTTTTGTTGCAGCGCTGCAGGGATCCTTCGTTCTGGACGACAGGATGATGACGGTTGTATCGCGATATAAAGTACACGCGCACACACACGTACACACACACACATGCACTTGGGTAATGAAACTCAATTCATCAGCAGTTATTGGATAACAGCGAGCGCTCATGTGATTTATGTCGGGGAGCAAATATTCCGGGCCGAGGTCGGAGCGTGATGTAGCTTTAATATATTTTGTAGCCGTGTGCAAAATAATTGGAAATTCAGTATTAAAAATAGCACCAAGTCCTGGGTGACATCAGACTTGGCCAAAGTGTTCTTGTGAGGAACAAAGCGCTGGGTCAGAGCCAGAAGAAGAGGAAAAGGTCTTGCTTCTGACCTCACAGCTTTGGACGACTGCCAGAGGTTTGTTAGTGGGCAAAATAAATGTGTGGGACTATTAAAGAAAATTCATCTTAAAAATGAAATCTTAAAAACTCACGCAGGCAGATAATAAATTTGCACGAATGGACCTTTACGTCTTCTATGGTTATGACACAGTAATTTATGGACTGGTCTCTTCACTGACTTTGACATTTGAAGATTTACAGAAGCGTTCTGAAACTGAAACTTTGAAGAAAAAACAAAAACCTACTGATTTATGGCTCTGGCTTTGCAGCGCTCTTTGGGTTTGGCCACAGGTTTCTAATTTCACACTCATCACGGTAATGAAGAATAAGAAGATTTTCTCGATGTCTTTGCGGATATTTGGAAAAGCGTGAAAGCAGAATTTACATGCAAACTTGATGACATTTACAACCCGAAATATCTCGCGCAGAGTGCAATCTAATCAGAAATTGTGTGAAGGAAATATCTAAAATTGCTGCTGAGCACTTCAGGAATGTCAGATGAATACTCAAAAAACTTTGATTCAATATCTCTTTGGTTGGTGTGTTAATCTAAAGGTTTAGAATTAAGGTACTGTGTTTGTGTTGCAGGGAATCTGTTGCATTGTACAGTACGACAGCAAAAACAGTAACACGGATTTGGATATTCAATATATATTGATGTTTTTAAAACCTGTTAGCTGTGCTCAGTAAACCATGTAGCAAGATGAAAAAGAAATGGCCACTAGCAGAATTCCGCCGTGATGTATCCACCACACCGATAATATTGACCGCGCCCCTCCGATGTGATCTGATACAATTATGGTGGTAAATGTCCGCCTGGGGCGTTAGATCAGATCCAGTTTTGGTGTCTACGGTCCAGTTTAAGATTATGGCCAGAATGCTGTATGCGGAGGGTATGTTACTCATCTTATCTCAAAGAGAAACCACGATAAGGCGTGCTTGAAAATAAGCCCTTTTTATCAGCGGAGACGCCTCGAGGGAAATTCTAGCATGAGCTGGTAGCAAAAATAAAAAATCAGCGGGTATAAATGGTGAGTCCGGTGGGAAATGTAACTGGTTTCAAGTGGTTTAACCTGGAAATTGGAAGACTAAAAGGTGAATGGAGCTGAAATGGTTGAGGTTTTACTGGTGTTCCAGTGCCGGTGTTGGTCTTCACCAAAATCCCTTTTAACATCAGCAAAGATTTATGAGGAACGTCTGGAATTCTTGAAGGCTTTCTTTAGAAATAGTGCAAAATAGAAATAAATGTGACGTTATACTACAAAATACCAATACTTTTACCGGTCTGGGACTTGAACCGCCCACCTTCCAATCATATCTAACCGTTACGCTACCAACTACCCCCACACCTGCCCCTATTTGCCTCAACTGTGAAGGAGCAGTGGGCAGCTGTATGAGCCTGATGAGCAGTGCTTGGGAGCAGTACTTACCTCACTGGTACCTTTACAGGCCGGTGAACTTCTGATCATGGGGCCAACTCTCTAAACCGTGATTTGAGTCAGATACAACTATCATCTATCCAAACCCTTTGGTAATGCAAAACGCTGGCGTGCAAATGCTGAAAACATCAAACCCCACTCCTCCAAACCCTCAGATACGCGTTGAATCCCAGCTCAAAATCACTGGCAAACACATTTAGTGACGAACAGCAATCATACGCAAGTAAAGAGGAAAACAGTAGAGGATATGCTAATGTGTGTGTGTGTATGTGCTGTTATGGGCTTTTGCACGTCAGCTTCTGTTTGTTGTCTCAGGATTGCGATGTATGCAAATGGAGAGAGTCCCGTGGATGAGAGCTGGAGCCGAATTGATGCGGATGATGAAGTTGGTTGAGAACATACAACAAGTCCCTTAAACAGTGTTCAAATCAACCACAGATGAGCAGAATAGAGGGAACAGAAAGACAACAGGTGGGTGTTTTTCAAGAGTCGTTGACTTCTATAAAAACCAGCTACAATTACCATATTTTTACCACAAACCAATATTATACATAGTTATTTTTCTTTCACTTGTGGCTTTCAGGAGGAACAGGAGCGAGGAGGCAGCAGCTTCCCCCAGGTCCTAGAGTCTGACTGGAAGCATACTGATCATCTGGAGGAACGATGCCACGGCTGGATGAACGAAATGATCATGTTTATAGAGACTAAAATCAAAATAGGCAAACTAGTAGAACGGGAGAGAGAGAGAGAGAGAGAGGATGGTAAAAACACAGAAGGAGAAAGGAAGGGTGAGGAAAAAGAGGGAAGGAAAGAGATTAAGAGAGCGTTAGAGAGGCCAAAAGAGGGAGGGAGTAAAGAGAGGGAGATACAGAAAGGAAAAAAAGAGAAAGAGAGAAAGATGGGGAAAAAGGTGGGGGACTGATGGAGGGAAAACGAGGTGAAGAAGTGAGGGGAAAAAAAAGAGGGGGAGAAGGGAGGGAGCGGAAGAGAGGATGAAAGGGAGGGAGAAAAAGAAAGCGAGGGGGGAGGGGTTATCCAGAGGAAGGAGGGAGTTAGAGAGAAAGGAAGAGACGGTAAGAGAAAGGGAGGGAGAAAGAGATAGAGGGAAGCTTATCCAGAGAGGGGAGGGAGGGGGAGAGGAAGGGAGAAAGGAAGAGGCAGGGAGAGAAAAAGAGTGAGAGAAAAAGGGAGGGAGAAAGAGAGGGAGGGATAAAGCCCTTGGACACTGCTGTAGAGGCAGTGTGTAGAAATTAATTGAGTGAAAGAAATCTGCTGTTTAAGGGTGAAGTGGGTGATGGGAGGAAGTGAAACAATTGCGTTCCATCTGCCTGGGGGCTACGTATCTTTCATTCCTGCTCTGTCCTCTCTCTGCTAGCCCTCACTTCATCTCTCTCTCACTCTCTCTCCCTCTTTCAGCTACTCCTCATCCCGACTCTACTCTTTTCATCCACAATATCGGTCATCGTTCTAATTGAATTAGGCTTTGGCGCGTCGGCCGCTCGCCTCGCCTCGCCTCGCTCTGGACGGCGCGTGGCAGGTTTACGAGCCCCGAGAAGAAGCGAGCGAGAGAACGAGAGCCTCCCCGAGAGCTGTCGTCTCGGCAAGCAATCTGCATGCGTTTGTGAGAGTATTAGCGCACGCACGCGAGCGAGACCTGAAATGTTTGCTCGTCGCCGTAGCGCCGAGGAGGAGGAGGAGGAGGAGAGAGGAAAAAGGAGAACACAAAACGGGAGAGAGAGGAAGAGAGAAAACCCGGATTGCAACTCAATTTACCGCTTGCTGAGCAAAAAGCTTGTAAGATGGCCGGCTCACATGACTTCTTTATTTTTTTAGTTTTGCATTAATCACATGTCGGTCCTGGATGAAAGTGGCGCTGCGGATGGGGAGAGAAGGAGAGCGAGCTAAGTTCCACGTCTCGGTTAAGGCTCAGATGGGCGTTGTGGGTCGATGAACGTGATTGCAATTAAGGACCAAGAGGGTAACTAGAGCTGGGATTTAATGACTCGTAACCGATTCATGGACCTGATATTTGGTTTATTGATGATATTAATCAGTATGATATGAGGATGCTCGCCTCCAGACCCAGAGGTTGTGGGTTCGAATCCTGCTGCCAACACTACCATCACTGGGTCTCTGAGCAAGAGGGAGGGAGGGAGAGAGACAGAGAGAGAGAGAGGGAAGGGAGGGGGAGAGGAAGAGAGAAAGGAAACAACAGGGAGAGAAAAAGAGAGGGAGCAAGAAAGAGAGCAAGATAGAAGGAAGAGAAGGAATACAGAGAGAAAAAGAGAGCTGGGGAGGAAAGGAGGGAGAAAGGGAGACATGAGGAAAGGGGCGATGGAGGGAGGGAGGGAGGGAGAAAACAAGAGAGGGAGAGAAAGAAGGGAAAAATAGAGCAGGGGAAAGAAAGAGGAAGGGAGGGAGAGAGAAAGGATGTAGGTAGATGTAGAGTAGGAGAAAGAGAGAGAAAAGGAGGAAGACTGTATAAAGAGAGGGATAGAGGAAGGGAGAGAAAGAATGAAAAAATAGAGTAGGGGAAAGAAAGAATGGTGATAGATGCAGACAGACCCGTAACCCCAAGTTGTTCTCAGCGAGACTGTGCCCGAAATGTGGAAAAATTGAAGTCGCTCTGGATAAAGAGCATCTGCTAAATGCTGTAAATGTAAAGTTACGACTGACATCCATATCTACATCCCTGGAGCGACTTTCTGGGTCTCACTCATTTCTCCCCCATGATCATGTGGTCACTTAACCCTCCAATCTCATGGTCACCAACACTGGGCTTGAGTCATTCAAATTATTATATTATATTCATCTTATCTGTGGGTGAGTTTCCCAAAAGCAACTAGCATAGCGTACATTAGCAACTAACATAGTGTACATTAGCAACTAGCATAGCGTACATTAGCAACTAACATAGTGTACATTAGCAACTAGCATAGCATAAATTAGCAACTAACATAGTGTACATTAGCAACTAACATAGTGTACATTAACAACTAGCATAGATTACATTAGCAACTAACATAATGTACATTAGCAACTAGCATAGTGTACATTAGCAACTAACAGTGTACATTAGCAACTAGCATAGTGTACATTAGCAACTAGCATAGATTACATTAGCAACTAGCATAGTGTAAATTAGCAACTAACATAGTGTACATTAAGAACTAACATAGTGTACGTCAGCAACTAGCATAGCGTACATTAGCAACTAACATAGTGTACGTCAGCAACTAACATGGTGTACATTAGCAACTAACATAATGTACATTAGCAACTAGCATAGTGTACATTAGCAACTAGCATAGCGTACATTAGCAACTAGCATAGATTACATTAGCAACTAACATAATGTACATTAGCAGCTAGCATAGTGTACATTAGCAACCAACAGTGTACATTAGCAACTAGCATAGTGTACATTAGCAACTAGCATAGATTACATTAGCAACTAGCATAGTGTAAATTAGCAACTAACTTAGTGTACATTAAGAACTAACATAGTGTACGTCAGCAACTAGCATAGCGTACATTAGCAACTAACATAGTGTACGTCAGCAACTAACATAGTGTACATTAGCAACTAGCATAGCGTACATTAGCAGCTAACATAGTGTAGATTAGCAACTAAAATTTTGTAGAATGTTAAATATTGGAGGGTGGATTCAAACCCACGAGCGTCCTAACCACTAGAGTGCCATCACCTCAGAGAAACCTTGATGGATTTCAGTCTCTGATCCTGCACAGAAGAGGACGGGGCTTCGCTTTAGTCTTTAGCAGTGGTGGTGATGTAGAAGCGCTACATCAACAATCTTACTTTAGTGAAAGTACTAAGTACTTACTTTTAAATTTACTTTAAAGTATTTTTTTAGTAAAAGTACTCACGCAGTGGGTTGTCTCAATGTCTGGGCTGTGCCATTTTGTAAAAGAATGTAGATATACTGACTTATGCCTGTACCGACGTCATTGCTCGTGTGTGTATTGGAAAGCTTGGTGTGCTTATTGTGCGTGCACTCTGCAATACTGTGAATGTCTGTTGAATGACTGTTGAATGTCTCGTCTTCTTGAAATCAAGCCACTCTACCTGCTCGTGCTGCTACTAGATGCACGCTCTGCCATCATTGGAGCTAATAAAGCCACCAGATTGGTTGGCAATGGCAAACAACGCCAGAACGCAATCAGTAGGCTAACAATTTTTTCATGCAAGATTTTGAGGAAATTGTGTTCATAAAGTGTAACGATTAACGGCATAAATTGTAGAAATGTAGTGGAGTAGAAAGTACAGATAATTGCTACAAAATGTAATGGAGTAAAATAAAAAGTATGCATTATTATTTTTACTTAAGTAAAGTACAGATACGTAAAAATTTAATTAAGTACCGTAACGAAGTATAAATACTTTGTTACATTCCACCACTGGTCTTTAGTCCCTCATTGATATCAAAATCAGAAATGAATCACTTTTGTGAATCAGAGCCGATTCGGGAAACGATTCTCATCAGCAGGCTCATTGCAGTGAGCATGTGTGTAGCTTCTCCTCCCCTGCTTTACGCACACACTCTCGATATTATACGTCAGACAAGGTATACACCGCTACGTCAATATTGGAAGGCCACACAAACACTTTGAAGGATAAAAGACGTTCTGGCCCTGGGCCAGAAATGATCTCAGTGCCTCCTTCAGGAGCCCCTGCAGGAAAGAGCGGCGTATCGATCCGGTCTCAAGGCATCGTCTGCGTAATTTCGTGTGTATGTGTGAGTGTGTGGGTGTGTGTGAGTGTGAGCAAGCACGCCTGAGACTCGCATCAACCGAGATCTCCAGCTCCGCGCTTTAAAATGGATTATTCAGCAAGAACAGCGTATGAGGTACGGCGAGGGAAGGGGGGAAAAAAGGCAGACTGCCTTCATGGCGAAAGAAAAGAAAAGAGAGAGCGAAAGAGATAATAAACGAAGCAACCTTCACAAAGAAGCAAAGACAGTCAGATTCGTCTCAAGACAAAGGGCCGAGACCACCTTGTATTTTTCTTGTACGCCGACTCTCGATGCTCAACGACTGTTGCTTTTGTTGAGGAAATCCAGTCGTCTATCCACCTCGCCGTATCGACCTCTTGATGGTTTTCGTGCCCGTCTCTCTCTCCCTTCCGAGCTCCACCCCCCGCCCAAACGGCGTGTCCACATTGGGTGCGAGACCCCTGTCGAGCTGACAACGTTTATCGAACGCAGGACCCTAGCAAATTATCGCCCCGGCCTTAGCGCTGTAAATATTTCAGGAGCCGCGCGGGCCTTCGAGTCTGGCCGAATAATCTATAGACCCGTCCTGTGGAGGTGAGCGGGTGTAGGGTGT
This sequence comes from Distichodus sexfasciatus, assembly GCA_032718565.1. Lineage (NCBI taxonomy): Eukaryota > Metazoa > Chordata > Actinopteri > Characiformes > Distichodontidae > Distichodus > Distichodus sexfasciatus. The sequence continues at coordinate 1,492,979 of JAVGVS010000064.1, read as the reverse complement.
GTGTGTGTGTGTATGTGTGTGTGTGTGTGTGGAGTATTGACCTGGCCTCCCACCACCATGCAATTGATTTTTTCTGATCAATTATTGAGACCTCACACGAGGCAAAAGTTTCAAATCAGATAAGCCAGAATTTAAGGAGGTAAGAGGAGGAGAAGGTGAACGATTCTGAAACGATGTACGAAAATATTTAGGATTATTTCATCCTTGTTTATCAATATTTTGTCAAGACTCAGAAATTAATTCATAAACCAAATATTGTTTTACCCTTCATGTCTTTTACCATTCATTCATTCATTCATTCATTCATTTTCCGAACCGCTTAATCCCAACTGGGGCCGCGGTGGTACCGCAACTTTCGGGCACAAGGCGGGGAACAGACCTGGGAAGGTGCCAAAACACTGCAGGGCACACAAACTCACATAGTCACACACACACATTCATACTTCAAGGGGCCAATTTAGAGTCGCCAATTAGCCTATAACGCATGCCTTTGGACTGCAGGAGGAAACCGGAGCACCAGGAGGAAACCCACGCAGACTCCACACAGAAGGGCCCTACGGGGTTCGAACCCAGGACCTTCTCGCTGTAAGGCAGCAGCGCTAACCACTGCGCCACCGTGCCGCCCCCTCGTGTCTTTTAGTTTATGGCTTTTCAATTTGTGTAATAATTCTGTAACAACATTGTAATAACCAATATTATAACGCCATTCAATGCACAGCACATTGGGCTCTTTCATCGATTTACGAGTGCTAAACAGAAACGGAATCTCTCTTTAAACTGTATTTGAACTTTTTACTCACACTACGCACAATAAAAGCACCTTAAATGCAATAATGGTGGTGCTCTAGTGGTTAGGACACTCACCTCTGGACCAAGAGGTCGTGGGTTCGAATCCTACCTCCAACTCTACCATCGCTGGGTCCCTGAGCAGGGAGACGGTCCCTGAAATTAGGGAGTAATGTTGACTTGCTCCTGCAACTTTATTGCAACAAAACGACTAAAAACACAGCAACTTTCAACTTTCAAGCTGCCGCAAACACAGGCATTTTATGCTGCAACAATCTCAAAAAAGCCCGCAAAATCCTGGAGGGATCATAAGGAACTGCCTTTACTTGAACCGCCAACCGCCCTCAAAAGCACTGATCATTGGTCACAGGATCCCGGTTGAGCTCATTCTCAACACAGCTCTGACACTGACACTGCACTGTTAATACACCTCAGCATCACTGCAAGGTCAAAAAGGGTCAACAAGACCATAAATATCCAAACAAGAAGGTTCCTGTGGTTCAAAACTGACCATTGATGAAGGGCTGCGAGGCATCTGCTCCTAATAAAGTAGGTTTAGTACATGTGATTACACTGTGTGTGTGGTGGTAGAGCAAATAAAAAAGTGCAGTAAATGCACACATCAATATTAATAAAAATACGGTAAACAATACCTGGCCAGGCCATGTGATCATAAAGCGTCCCAGTATGAGCGTAAGCAGCTTATAAAGTTTATAGTGGAGAGCAGGGTCAAAAATAACATTTTTCTCCAACCTCTTTTATAGGGACGTTGTTATGGGTGTTGTTTTTGTGGCCAACCTTGTCAGGAAAGAACAGGGAGGTTACAAGAATCAGGTAAGAGCGTTTATGTAAATGACCAGCTATAAATGTCAAATAATAATGCAACATCAAGAGGGAGAGGGAGGTGAAAAGGCTCCTTTTTACATCTCGTGTCCACCTTGTTTGGCTAGCAAATGACTTCCTGTAGCTCTTAAAAACACAGCGGAGTGCTGCACCACCTCCTATATTTGGCTCGGACCGAGCCTCTGGTCACTTCTCGTCCTGTCAGAGCATCAAACGCTGCTCGTCTTGACCCCACCAGTGCTCAAAAGAAGAGGACGACGCGCATCAAGACTGTTCAGTCCTGATCCTCAGGTGTTAAGCCAACGTCTCTTTTGGAAAGTACACTTCAGGAGAAATGTCTGTATGAGTAAATGAGTAAATCAAGCAGTTGCGTTTGTAGTCGTCTGTACAAACTACGGCACAAAGAGAAGTGCTGAAAGCCCTCATTGACCCACGCTCACATACACATGTTAAAACCTCCTTGGAAACCAGTTATTCTTAGATGCGGAGCGGCGTCGCGTTACTCGCTACGTGTATGTACCTACAGTAAACCTTTTCTCCCACTTTTTCTGTACTTAATTTAATCAAATATCAAAAATACCCTTCTTTTTACATTAAATAAGAAATATGAGCTTAAGTGCGGAGGTAAATCACGGGGGAAATGAGACAAATTACCTGCTCTTTGAGAACGATAAGAGAATAGAGACTCTGTGTCCAGCTCTGTTATAGATGGTGTGTTTGTGTGTGTGTTTGTGCATGTGTTTGTGTGTGTCACAGGAGCAGCTCAATTTCCCACTTGCTGAGTAAAAGCTCCTACAACCCCACATGCAATCTCTGCGCTGGGACTTTGTGTATTATCCCGCAAGTGCACGTCTGGTTGCTATAATATATGAATGAATGAATGAATGAATGAATGAATGAATGAATAAATAAATAAATAAATAAAGTTGGTTTAAGTGGTTGAAAACAATATTTACACGTGACAAAATGATATAACAATAATAATAACAACAATAACTAATTATATACTGTGTATGTAATTTTAATAATAGAATTATACATATTTAATATATTATTTTAATATACATATTTTATCATTTTTAATTATGTATATGTATTTTTATTATATTTCTATATATTTTAAAAAATGTAACTAATAAATAAAAAAAATAAATGTAAAAGTCTTTAAAAGTCTTATTTAAAAATCTTATGTTATACATACAACTACAATATAATATTTTCCCCAAACCCCACTTCTTTTCCTTCTACTTTTTCGACATCAGATCTGACAAATGTGTAATATTTCATTTCACGGCCGTGAGACGCCAGCGGCGAGCGCGCGAGAGGAGTGCGAGAAAAACTGAGGAAAAAGAGAGATGGTGGACCGAGAGAGAGAGAGAAAGAGAGAAAGTCTGAGCAAACGCGTGGTGACAAACAGGAGCTGACAGCCTTCGCTTTTTTGTCCCGCCGTGTGTTTTTTCTCCGGCGCTGTGGGAATTCCCGGCAGCCCGAGATTAACTGGCCCACTCTCTCCTCCGCCTGCACCTCACTATCACCCATCCACATCCACCTGACTCATCTACACCAGCTACTCATGAATATCAGCCCTTATGTCCTCTCAATCCTTTCCTCTATTCCCTCAAATCTATACATCCTTCCATCTTCCCTCCTCATTCCCCACTTTCTTCATCCATCCCTTCATATCTCATCTTCAGACTCTACATGCATCCATTCTTCCCTTTCTTCCTTCTTCCTTACATCAATCTCTCTCCCCTTTATCCATCCATCCATCCATCATCTGTCCATTCCATCTCTGTTCTCCTTGCTCCTGTCAATCTATGTCTGTATCTGTTCGTCCTTCCTCGCCTCCATCCATCTATCCATCTGACTGTTTGTCTTTCCTCTCCTCCTCCCATTCATCCATCCATCATTCCAACCATCTTCTATCTCTTCCCACCTCCTTCCTCTCCATCTCTCTATCAATCTACCCCCTCCCCCGTACTTTTCCTCTCCGCTTCAAGATCCTTCATGCTCTCTCTCTCCTCCAGCCGTTAGTGCTTCCATGTTAGCCGCATTTTATCCACACATCTGTTAATAATTTCATTTCACACCCATCAAGATCACATGCACTCGCAGTTCGAGTGCAACATGCAAGTGTGAGGGCTCGCTGGAGGCGTGACATGCTACAGGAAGCCATAGTAACAGCTTTTCTTTCAGGATTAACTCACAACTGTCTAATTAGCACACAACAGGCACAGCAAAAAAACATCCTTTCTTGTCCGTCCTTGAGTCGCAGCACCGCTCACTGAAAGTTTCTCACCCAGAACGCACTGGGAGACGATACGCGACACTCAGGAGCATCGGGAGCAGCGCTAGAAATTTCCATGGAGGCCTATGGGGGAGTCTGAAGACGGACGCAGAGTAACGGCCAGTCGGCCTGTGTGCACGAAAGTTGCTGCTCAAGTCTCCGACCGTAAGGGTACCACTGATGGGCTCATGAACAAGGCAACGCCTCAAGCATCGCTTTTTGGTGTTGCCCACTGCTCTTCACGGAGGGGTCAAAAGCAGGTCACATTTGGTTAGTACTGAGTACCTGGTGGTACCTTTACTGGTTCGCATTGGTGAACCGCAACCCTCTGATAACATGGCCATGCGCTTTGAGCTGTGTACAGCTGCAATGTGTTCTATCTTTACTGAGAAACATGAATCAAGGAGAACGAACTAACACATTGCTTTTCCGTAACGTTATTGACTGCAACCTCCAAATCAAGGAAAGAGATGACACTGAAATTTCTTGACGATAAGTTCAAGCAGGTTTGACCATCTCAGTTGAGGAATGCGTAATGGCCAGCTTTTTATTTTAGATACATCATTTAGATCATCTTCACGCACACCAGGTTTATGATTAAAGTGCTGATTGGTCACTTCTGACCTTTCTAAGACTTAAGCTATATATGGTCAAAACATCACATTTTTTGCCAGTATGGGATTAATTTCTAGTTTCCGCTAAACTGAGTTGCTTATGTAACTACTTAATAGGATTATCAGCATCAAATCCAGATGCAGAGAAAAACCCATAATCAATGTGTACTGCTTGGACGTTAATCGCTTAGGGCTTATAGTATTGGGTGGAAATCTTGCAGACAAATCCTTACTTTTCCTGTATCACTTTTTGATGATGTGTGCCCTCTTTTAGATATGTGATCCTTCACAGCAAAACCAGTCACATGTCGCAACAGAGGTTTTCGAGAAAAACACCGCTTATGTTGTATGGGTAAAATTTGATTTTGTTTTATTTTTGGAAACAGTGGAATATTCTATATCACTGTTGTTTTACTGAATTTCATGAAAAACTTCTTCCATCCTAAAAACGCGGATTCTTTCTTGGAGGTAAAGAAATAAATTCCAGCAAAAATGTTATTAAAGTTTTTGTTTGACCGTATTTATCAATATTTACGTAAATCCAATTGCTGACTAGCGGAGATATCGAATCCATTCGCTTCCTGGAGTTCAGCGTTAACCTAACGCAGGTAGGCCATCCGTGTGGTTGTGAACGCAGCGAGGGCTACCGAATATACAACGTGAGCTCGCCACCGCACTAAGCGCCTGTGAGTGCTACGCTATAGTCAACTTCAAAGGCAGATTTTCCGCTTTCACGGGCGTGATAGAAACCCGATCTTCAATGCTGATATCTCAGTCATATGTCGTCCGATTCATTCCATATAGGTATCGCTTTTAGCTTGATTTATGCCCTTTCATGAAAACATAATAACTCAATTTTGGCAATTGGCGGCTAAGCGACGATTTTAGTTGTGGAGGGTCACATATGATCTGACATCAGCAGTTACCCCAGATTCACCAGGTCATGCCAAGTTGGACGCATTGCTAAAAGAGGTGAGAAAGTTTGCCACTAAAGGCTGAGTCGGACGTAAAGTTTGACCACATTCATTTCAAATGATGCAAGCATGTCTTAGACAGCATATTTCCCAGCCGATCACATGGCGGAAATTATCAGAGCAGTGCTTGGAGACAGTACCTTACCCACGAGTACCTTCGTGGTACCTTTTTACCGGTCCAGGATTCAACACCCACCTTCTGCTCATCATCAACTGCCTTTTGGTTCAGAACCGTGATGAACTGTGAACGCTTCACGAATGTAATGCTAACTTTCACGTAAGGGAATGCAGTTCAAACCGAATTCTCACGATCATGAGTGTACTGATACTGAATCTGCTGGAGCGTGATCCAGGTGGAGCTGCAAATCGGCGCTGGTTAAAAAGGAAAAACTCTTTGTGTAAAGGGCTCTGGAGGTCGAGAAACGCATGCAGACATGTAACATCTACTCATTCATTCATTCGCCGTGCACCTGCGATTGGCACGGCAGGATACGCGGGGGTTTGGTCGATAGAGAGTGATATGACAGCTTTTTATCTTTTCATACAGACGGAGAAGAGAGATATGAGGGCTTTTTTGGGGAGGGGTATAGAAGAAAGGCCGAGGGGGCGAGCTGAGGGCAGCCAGCGAGACCTCACTTAATCAATTTTCACCCTTCAATAAGCGCTCTGGTAAACAACGGCAGAGGTCAATAAAAGAAATTCAGGACGAGGCTTCATTCTTTTTTCATTCAGGCTCATCCATCCTCTCTCTCGACTATTACCTTTTTCTCTTCCTCTCACACTGGCCTCACACCAAAACGCACTGCAGAGGCTGTTCTTGTTCTTCTGTTTCGTCACAGAATCTTGCTGTCTCTCTTCAGGCTGAGAGACTCTCCAATGTGTTGTAAAGTTGCTGAAGAAGGAGGGAACACTGCTTGGAGCTGGTCGGGGTTTAAAGTGCGGCTTAATGTCCCCTAATGGCTCTGACCTTGCAGGACTGGACTTACTTCAGAATGAACTGTTTAAAGATATGTTATGGCACACACACACACACACACAGACCCAGACAAAGACAAAGACACACAGTGGCATTTTTCCCATCTTTGTACCGTGCAAACGCCTTGAGTCACCTCGTACAAAAAATCTCCTCAGGTAGCCACAAACACTGACAAATCCCAGGTGGTTTTTACTTTTGGGGACAATCAGTTGCTCAGAAAAACATCACACAGCAAATTGAACGCTAAGTGCTAGTTTCGTGCAGCGCGTTTGGAAATCAGCTGTTCAAGATAAAAGTGCAATGCTGCATTCAAGGAAGGCCGACCTTGCTGAGCTCCCACCTCCCGGACCATGTCACGTGTTCGCAATTTCACACCATGTTTCACGTTCCCGTCTTGGTCTTATTCACTGCTTTGGGTCAGAAAAACCAGCGTCTGTTCTTCTTCTTCATGTAAACACAACGCACTCAGCTCAGATTTTATGCTCAGCATCATCCCATTAGCTTCAGTGCTTGAGTGTGTACAGTGTGTGTGTGTCTCACCTCCACTCCCTGGACTTTCAGCTTCATGTGATCCTCCAGTAGTCTTAAGCTGCCTTTCCTCTTTTTCCAGCAGTAGCCATCCTTCCTGTATTTCCACCTTCTTTCCTGTTATACAGGCATCATAGAGCCATTCTGCGTCTAAGCAAGACAAAGGAGAGAGGGAAAGAGATAAGAAGATCTAGTCTCCCTGCATTGTCCAATCAACATAATGTTAAGGTCTTTAATCAAGCTTATTACTTGCACCCTGGTCCTATGGAGCATCAACACCAAGTTTTAAAACACTAGAGATCAATACGATCAGATTTTAACCCCTGAAATTGTCGTAAATTGGTACTGAAGGAAATAAAAGCATTAAAGTTGTAGATTTACGAGAAGAAAAATATCTCCAATCTCCAAAAAATTATCTCCAATTCAAAAAGTCACAAAATTCTCAGAGATTGTGAGTTTGCGAGTTTCTTACAATGCATGACTTTCTATTCCTTCCTTTTCGCTCTCTTCTTTTTTCATTCCCAGTTGTACCACTCACATCTTCACCTCCAAATTTAAACACATCTGAAATGGCTCAATTCTAAGGCCATATATCCAGAGACATCTAGAAGGTTCAAAAGGATTTTTTCTCCTCTTCGGCACATTTGTCTCAATTTACAGTTCGTTTTGACACTGAGCAAGCCAAAGTCAGCTCGAGACCATTATGTACCACGCAGCCCCGCCCTCGGTAGGAATCGATTTCAGGAGGCGGAACCTGCTCATTTGTCTTCCGCCCACCAGTTCAGCAAACATTTTTCCCCAACTTGAGCAGACGAAAAAACAGGAGAAAAGAGACGTATTCAAACTTCGGAGGGTGGCGGCTTCTAGCACAAAGGTTACAATAAAGACGGGCGAAGCGCATAACGGTAAAAGGAGGGAAGTCTCCGCTTGCCGCCTTAAAGACTGAGGCGATGGTATCGGTGTTCAAGTAATATTTTAGCAGGCTATTTATCGTCACAGGCGGAAAGGTTTGCTCAGCTCCTTTTCCTCTGGACCTGTGGGGAAGCCATTTTCTCTTTTTAATTGAAGGCAGTTTGTTCCCAGAAAGGAGGAGGGGAGGAGGTTGGGGTGCGTGGGGGTGGGGGTGCAGGAGCAGGTTTTAGCATTGGTTTTTGCGAGAAGGGCCCCGGGCACCAGGCTGCACGGTGGGCCACGTCGCCCCGCTCCCGCCTCCCGCCTCTGTGTACTTAGCCGATCCAATTAATCTTATCGGAATTATACATATTTATACGGCGAGCGAGGGGCGGCAGGGAAAAAAGGAGCGCCAACCGCTACGTTATCAGACGCAGGTGACAGGAGGCACCTTCTGTTTCGGTGGGGCTTAATGCATCGGACGAGGACAGAGAGAGAATAAAAGACGCAACGGTCGCCGTTTTTTTCCTCTGGTCTTATCTTGCGGAAGGTTGCGTATTTGATTTACAATATGATTTCCCCCCCGCCGTTACTCATAGCGGCTACGTGCGGCGCGGCACCGACGCCGTTAGAGGTCTGACATGTTTTCATAACGCGTGTTGGAGATATTATATCTGCAGCCAACCTGCGCGGAAAGCAAATTACATCCAATCACAGCAGTGTAATTACGGAATTCATTTACCCGGCGACTTAATTCCTAAGTGGTATATTTGCGCTGAACGTATAGCGCGGTGCGAGCGGAACGCGTCGGAAAATTTGCTAACTGACGGAAAACATTCAATATTTTCTCAGCGACTTGGGGGAAAAAGGAAAAAAAAACTTCGCCAACTTCACCATCTCTTTCCCTGCCTTCGCATTCTGGAATTATTCATGCACGACGCGTAAATGCGCACTAACTCTCCTCCGGCCTACCAGCGGTGTGGGCGGTGTGTGCGCATGTAAGTGTGTGTGTGTGTGTGTGTGTGTTTGTGCTGTTTATGCATTTAAAGCAGGAGGAATTCCCGACTACGCCACACACATTAATAACTCCGACGATTCAGCTCCTTTAGGCGAAAAGCAAAAAGATGATTGAAGACTCTCCAGCTCTGAAGAGGAATGTGCATGGATGTGGATATCTGTATGCAAGCATACGTGTGTGTGTGTGTGTGCGTGAGTCAGGCATGTGCATGCACCATGTTTACTGACTGCTGATTTTTAAAAAAGAGAAAAACAGACCTGGGAAAAGACTTTGTGCCGACGAGGAACGAGAGAGGCTTTATAAGAGGAAAGAGGAATGTGATGGAAAAGGTTTTCAAGAAGGATTGGTTCGAGGTGTCTGTAATTGTGAACATGCCGGTCATGATAACTCTGTGGAAAAAAAGAGTTAGACTTGCCAACCGAGGGAAAAAATTCAAATAAAATAATGCTCCCAAAAAGAACCATATGTCAGCCTCTGAAGAACAATGGAACCCATTTAAGACCCCCCCCCAACCAGAACTTGGTGTCAGGATCGCGCTGTGTTTCTGTCCTGTCAGTTTTGTCTTGTCTTAGTCTATACATAGTCCTGTCTTGGTTCTTGTTTGTCTGTCACTCTGTTTAGCTCTCTGTTATTTGTTATTTTTATTTATTTTTTGGTTTTGTTTAGTTTTGTATCTTTTTTGGGGGTGTTTTTTTGTTGCTTTTGTTTGTTTGTTTGATTTTTGTTCCTTTTTTCCTTTCTTGCTCTTCCCATGTGGATGTTCGTTTGGCGCGGACTGTACATGTATGTTCTAATTGTTGCGTCGTTTGGGCTTGTGCCCAAATGAAACTTGTAAGTGGTGGTGGTGGGCTACAGAGGTGCGTTTCCCAAAAGCACAGTTCCTAGCGTTTAGCTAACTACGTTAGCAGCACTATGTTAGTTGCTAATGTAGCAAGCAACTATGCTTTTGGGAAACGCACCCCAGGTCTGGGTTTGAATCCATGTGTGTTAGCACTCGCCCATTGTCGCTTCCCTCCTCGCACCCGCACTTCCGGAATAGGCTCCGGACCCCACCACTCGGATACAGATTAAGCGGTTCCGCTAATAAATGACTGGTGTTGCCTCACAGCGAGAAGGTCAAGGGTTCGATCCCCGAGTTGGTTGTGGTGTTTTCTGAGCTACAACCGTCAGGAACACAGAGACTGTGAGTCTGAGCTGGTGTTGTTAAGGGAATTAATCAGTATAATCATGTGATGTGCTTTTGGGGTCCTAATGTCGCGTTGCTTGTTCTGCTCATTGTCATATCAATATGTAGGAATTAGTGCAAATGTCGAACGATAAACCAGCTTTACCGCAGTAACACTTCCCATGCATAAGCTACTGAATGTGCTCGCATTTACAAATCGACTCCATGGGCCGGCCCAATGCCACTGATATGCGTTCCAGCAATTTGAGCCATTATCGGACCGATTCCGATCCCAGTATCAGATCGGTGCCCTCTTTACGTAGAACAGGTAGAAAAATATTGAAAAATTGATATTTTTAGCGCTCTTTAAAGGCGTTGTCATATTACATGCCAGAATTTCCTCTTTACATGAGTTCTCCATTTCCCACGAGGCAGGTTCACGTTCATGTGGACGCCCCCGTCCCCTTTATCTCCTCTCCCTCTTTATCTCCTCCTGTCTTCGGCTCTACCTCTTCACCTTGGCGAGTGATCTAATAAAAACGATATCAGTGATGGCAGCTGATAACAAATAACCTGGTGTGTAAAATGCTGCTCCCTCACCTGCCGTCACATCAACGTCGTCAACCGCGAGCATCAATCATCCCATTACCATGACAATGGAGCCGAGGCTGTTCGTACAACGGACACACACTCACATGTGCATGTCTGCTGCCGCGTGTAACGTGATTACAGCGTATGATTCGATTTGGACTGTCGTCGGCTGGCTGAAAACAAACAGCAGGACGTGGTACGACAAGAGCTAGACATCAAGGTGCAGATTCGGACCGGAAATTCCTGAAAGTGGTCATCACAAATTTCTGGACCAAATCTCGACAGCGATCTGAGGATTTTGTGTTGTACACATGGACACGTCCCAATCGAAGGAGGTCAAAATCGATCCTCGTGTCTAAACCCCCCTCGCTGGGGGAGGTGGAATCGTGTGTACGATCGAGCTTGATTGAGTGGCAAGCGGCCGGCCGCGGCAGGACGGCTCGGGCTGGGTGAAGGATGGAAGGCTTCCAGAAGTCCTCTGCATCCGACTGCCTCCAAACAAGCCTGGCTTTGTCCCGTTGGAGCTTATCTGGACGAAAAAGGGGCCCAGAGAGGGTTTGAAAGGGCATAACTAAAGGCTCCCGGCCCTACGACTGGATTAGAAATGGGGGGTGGGGGTCCACGAGTCTGGAAGGGGGCATTGCTCCGCCCGACTCTCTTATCTCCCGAAAGCAGAGAGCACCCAACTGCCGGAGATCAATACCATGGCTAACGGGGAAGTTTAAAAAATGTGCAGTGTTCACCGACAGGCCTCATTCAAGCACGTGGTGGAGGTGGTGGTGGGTTTGGGGAAGGTGGTGGTTCGGGGGGCTTCTAGAAGGTCACAAAAGGCAGCTCAGGTAGTAGAAGACCACACACATAACTGCCAGAAATGTATGCCGTGTGTGAATTATACTTGATAAAATAAAATAAATCAGGGAAAAAAGTTGGCAAAGAGACTTCAGAGACCAACGCAAGCACAACGGAGCTGCTTCACGCCTTCCAAACCCGGCCTCATCTAACAGATCTTTGTCCGAGAGGTTAAAGGTTTGGTGCTCGGATGCAGAAACCTGAATCCCGCAGTCCTCTGAGAAGTTCCTGCCTATTTGTCAGACGGAGTTAAAAACAGCGAGCGAGTTGTCAGCAAAGACTCACTGAGGCACTGGGATTTATTTTTTAAAAAGAGGTTTCGTGTTTTGTTTGCCTTCCGGTTGCAAAATGCCCTATTTATGAGATAAAACTCTGATGACTTTCAAAATGGTAATAAATAAATTGTTTACTTCTGCTCGGTAAGAACATCACTTTTCTCTCCCCCCACGTCATGCCGGCGTTTGGCAGAACCCACGCTGCTATTGTTCTGCAGCCCCAGAGAGAGTTCAGGAGCGAGAGAATATTCTCCTGAGACTTCACAACACCCAGAAAAACCTCGTATTGTCTATCCACTTTACCACAGAGGGATGGAGGGTGAGAGAGAAAAAGCGATAAAAAACTGAAGTAGGGATATTAAAGAGAGACAGAGTTGATGAAAGAAAGGGAAGAGAGAGAAAGAGGGGAGAAAAAAGAGAAAAAAAAGGGAATGGAAGAGAGGGATGAGTGAGAAAAAGTGGAGAAGGAGAGAGAGAAAAGGAGGAATGAGTGAGAGAGGAGAAAGAAAGAAAGAAAGAAAGAAAGAAAGGGACGAATAGTAAGGGAAGAGAAATAGAAAGAGGTGATGAAGGTGATGAGAGAGAGAGGAGAGAGAGACAGAGAGAGAAAGAGGAGAACGAAAGAAAGAAAGAAAATGAGACAATCGAGAGACGAAGAGAGATGTGTATGTTTGAGAGAGAGAGAGAGAAAGAGAGACAGAGAGAGAGACAGAGAAAGAGAGAGAGAGAGAGAGAGAGAGAGAGAGAGAGAGTGAGGGAGTGGGAGTATGAAAGAAGGGCAGAAGTGAAAGAATGATCATGAGGGAAGGGGAGAAACTATGGAAAAGAGTAAAAGGGAAGTGAAAGAGAAGAGTGTAGAGGGAGAAGGATTTAAAAAGAGCAGTAGAGAAGACAAGAGAGATAGAATAAGAGATTAAGAAAACCTGACGGACAGAAAGAGAGAAAGACTGAAGGTTAGAGACAGAGAGACGTGGAATGAGAAAGAGAGAGTAAGTAAGAAAAAGTGACGGAGAGAAACGGAGAGAGAGAGAGAGAGAGAATGAAAGGCAGAGTGGATGAGAGGAAAAAGAGAAAGAAAAAGCATATACTCGTTTGGTAGCCTCGGTGTTGTGTAGAGGGGACAGTGTGTGTGCGGAGGCAGAAGCACTATGCAGGTTTAATTAAGCCATTTGAAGTAGCAGCCGTTGCCCATGCATACATCAGTGTGGGACCGTAGCCTATCAGCATCCGTCAGTGCTGAGGCACACGCGCACACGCGCACACACACGTACACACACAGAAACACACACACCGTGCTTCATCCTCTCCTCCACCGCGATCCTTCAGCCAGCACCACACCCACAGGGAGTCAAATTAATTTCTCACCAGGGTATTAAAATAGAGAGATTGTGTGAGGGGGACACCTTCTCCTCAGCTGAGTTTCACCACATGACTCCACCCACCTGCTACACCTCTGAGGCTCCGCCCACCTCACTACGCCCTCATGGCCCCGCCCACCTGGTTACACGTCTGTTGTTTTACAGAGCGGTGGCCCTCGAGGTTCTACCACTTCGCTACACCCTCGTGGCTACACACTCCTTACTATACCCTTGAGGCTACGCCTATATCGCCACACCCTTGAGGCTCCGCCCACCTCACTACGTTCTTGAGGGTCCACCCACCTTGCTACATCCTCATGGCTATGCAAACCTACTATATTCTTGAGGCTACAGCTACATCGCCACACCCTCAAGGCTCCACAGCGTACACCTTGCTACGCTGTGGAGGCTACACCCTCATGGCTGCACCCACCATGTTACACCTTTTAGGCTGTGCCTACCTCACTATACCCTCATGGCTCCGGGCTGCTATTACACCCTCTTGGCTTCATGCTAAACTCTTGATGCCCCACCCACCTTTCTACACCCTCATGATTCTGCCCACCTCGCCACACCTTCAAGGATTTGAGGCTCTGCCCAGCTCACTACTACAACAAGGCTCCGCCCACATCACTGTGTCCTTGAGGGTGTGCCCACCTAGCTATGCCCTAGAGCAGTGTTTCCCAATCCCGGTCCTCGCGCCCCACCGCTCTGCACGTTTTCCGTATTTCCTGCACTGTCGCGCGCTGGTCCTACGTTGCTAATTAGCTGATTAGTAGCATCAGCTGTGCTGTTGGTCGGGAAAGTCGAATCTGTGCAGAGCGGTGGGGCGCGAGGACCGGGATTGGGAAACGCTGCCCTAGAGGACACAGCCTCATGGTTCATCCACCTCCCTAAACCCTCATGGCTCCACCCATATCACTACACCCTAATGGCCTCAACCAGCTCTCTAAACCCTTGATGCTCCGCCTACAAGCTCAAGGCTCCGCCCACCTCTCTACACCTTCTGGGGTCCACCCAGCTCTATACACCCTCAAGGCTCCACCCACATTGTTGTACTCTTGAGGTTCTTCCCACCTTGCTATACCCCCGAGTCTCCATCTGCACAAACTTTTTAAGCACGCCATTCCATCAGGTCCGACCCTTTTCCTAAAATGACTCCACCCAATTTCAACACACCCTGCACTAAATACAGCGCCAAACATCTCCTCCTCCTCCTCCTCCTCGTTCTGCCTCGCCATCGTCCCGGTCCATTCTCATTCCCATCTCATCCCTGTCTCACACCTCTGTAATTTCATATCCATCATTAAAAGGCTCAGGGAGAAGCGAGGCTCCTGCCGGAGCGCCCCGGCACTATAAAAAGCGTTCCACACACGAGTGGCTCGCCTTCCATTTCCATCTCGCTTGTAAATTGGCAATTTCTGGAGGCCTGACAACATTGTTCTCCCGACAAAGAGTGAGGAGAAGACAGCAGCTTATTAACCTGGTCTCAGATGCGCCCGGCGTTCAGGTTAATAACCGCAAAGCGCGGCGTCCGGGGGCCCGGCGGGGTGGGGCGGGCGTCTGGGGTGATGTGTTCGCATCAGGGGACGATCACACACGAGACGGGAGACGAAAAACCCGGGAGCTGATTGCGCTGAAATTAGATTCATCTCTGAAACGATATGAGAGAGAGAGAGAGAGAGAGAGGCTTGGGATGTTTGTGGGAATCATCGCTCTCAGACGCTCCCTCTCTCTTTTCCCACCCTCCTGGTGAGCTACGACTCCTGGAGAGCAGAAGCTCTTCTGCACTACTCTCTCCTCTCCTCTCCAGCACTCGTCACAGCCGTCTCAACACTCTCTCATCCCATCCCATCTCTCTCTCTTCACCTCCTTGATGTCTGCTGCTCCACACTTCTTCTGCTTTTCATCAGTATCCTCTCCTCTCCTCCTCAGGTCTTACTGACTGCAGATAAAATGACCTTTGTAATGATTTTTATGAAGCATTGTGCTCTACATCAGCACTTATATTCATTTAGCCAACTAACTAAAATCTGCTTTATTTAGCTGACTAACAATAATAGCATTTATCATTATCGTTACTGTAGTAGTGACATATTCATCATCATCATCATCATCATAACTTTCTTCTCCTAATTTTTTCTATTTCTTATCTTTTGCTTCTTCTATTTTTGATCTCTTTTTCTTCTTCTTAGCTTTTCTACTTGTTATCTTCTGCCATCTTCTTCCTATTTTTTCTGACTACTTCTTTTCCTCTTATTTTTACCTCCATTTTCTTCTCCATCATCATCATCATCATCATCATCATCATCAACCCCACCATCATCATCCCCACCATCATCTACATCACCACCATCATCGCCATCATCATAATGATCACCACTACCATCAACATGGTCATGATCATCACCGTCATCATCACCGTCATCATCATCACCACCATTATTACCACCATCATCATCCAGATCATCACCACCACCATTATTACCATCCTCATCATCATCATCATCATCAGTATCATTACCACCATCATAACCACCGTCGTTGTCATGATCATCACCGCCACTCTCATCATTGCCATCATCATGATGATCACCACCATCATCGTCAATGTCATGACCACCATCATAACCACAATCATTGTCATGATCATCACCGCCATCATCGTCATGATCATCAACATCATTAGCATCATCATCATTTTCAAGATCATCATCGCCTGACATCATCATCATCTTCATCATCATCGCAAGGTGTGTACTACCAGTTTAAACACTGTGTTGTGTTGGAGGAGCTCGGTGGCCTTCAGGCTGCTGCTGGTTTTAACTAAACTATCCATCTAACTGCCTCTGTTAGTCTCAGCAATTTGGCTCTCCAAACACCAGGGACGCAGTGTGTGTGTGTGTGTGTGTGTTGTTGGGTTGCATATGTTCGGCAGTGTTTCTGTTTACTGAGGAACAGGTCAAATCTCTCTCAGCAACATGGAGCTCCATAGTGTTTCACACACTCTCTTACCCTTATACACACACTCCAAAACCTCCCAAATTCACACACGCACTCAGCATAAAAAGGGAGAGAGCACTCTGTCTGGTATCCTGACACCACGCCTGAGTGCAGTTGGTATGGTATGATAAAGAAAAAGGGAAGAAGGAAGGGAAAAAAGCAAAGGGAACAAAGAAATGATAACCTAATCATAAGCGAAAGAAACACACACACACACACACTCGCACCCACAGGGCCGTCTGATGAACAGCTGACAGGGATAAAGAGCAGCTTGATGGTGACACATGGCACAGGGCTACAGCAGCGTCCTTAACAAATCCCCACTCATCCCCTTCATCCCCACACACTGACACACAGTTACAGAGGGACTCTCCACCCCCCAAAACCCCCCACCACAGCACCACCGCGGTAAAACATCAATACGTCAATACGGAATCATTTGATCAATGAGCTGTACTCTGGCAAATTTCAACTAACATTACTGAGGTTTCAGGGTTACAGCTTAGTTTGTTAAGTCAGTTCACACAATGGAACATTCGAAGATTCCGACTTAAAGCTGGAAAACTGTCAGACATAACTGTCTTCATCTGCCACTCACACTGTAAAAAATCCTCATCTGGCTCGGCTGGTGACGAAAAGTTTCAAGTAACATGAATCTGGATACACTAATGATTTCAACTCAGTTGGTAGTGTAACGGTTAAGGAGTTGGCCTCGTGATCGCAAGGTTGCTGGCTCAAGTCCCAGACCGGTAAAGGTACCACTGAGGTACTCATGATCAAGGTACCATCTCAAAGCATTGCTTCCCAGGCTCTTCCAAAAGAAGTTGCCCACTGGTCATTCACGGATGGGTCAAATGCAGAGGTCCCATTTTTGGGGCAGTTGGTAGTGTTAAGGAGTTGGCCTGGTCACCGCTTCGAATCCTGGACTGGTAAAGGTACCACTGATGTACTGATGAGCAAAGAAGCTGCCCACTGCTGCGTTACAGATGGGACATATGCAGAGGTCCCATTTCACTGGGGTGCAGTAAGTGCCTCACACTCACACACCAGCGCGTGAAGCTCTGAGAAGGAGAAGCTGAGCTTGGTGTTTGTCAAATTAAAAATGTTGACTTTTATTTTCATATTGTTTCCAAATAACATATCGGACCACTTAACTAGCCATAATCAGTATCGATAACCAACTTCGGTCGAGCTCCAGTACTGAGCAAGTGTGCCATTACTTTCAGCAAATAAAGAGTGGAAAAAGGGAGAGAACAGCAGCGACGGAGACAAAAGGGAAAGAGGGATGGAGAAAGGGATGTAGGAAGGCCCTTTTCATTGCTTTCTGGTGCAACATATGGTCATGACACTTGAGGTCAGCCCCTCGTTGGGAAAGGACCAGGCCGATAAATACTGCATCAGCACACCATCCTCCCTCTATCTCTCTTTCTTCCTCTCTCTCCCACAATCTCTCTCTCTCTCCCTTTCACACAATCCCCCACCACGCGGCATCGATGACCCCTCCTCCCGCTGCTGCGCTCCCACCGGTTCTGCTCCTTTTGACCCTCATTTCCCGTCTCCATCTCTCTGCCTGGTGGGGGGTGGGTTTCCTCTCTGGACGCTCACATTCTTCCTGTCACTTCGTCCTCCCACAGACACCTCATCATCATCGTCATCCTCTTCAGCATCATCTCCTCAATGGTATCTTTACCGGTCAAAAAGTCAAAGTAAACTTTGTCATCTCTACTATTTACAAGTATATAGAGAGATAACACAACGTGGCTGCAGCTTCTACCGGGACTTGAACCGGCGACCTTCTGATCACGGGGTCGACTCTCTAACCGTTACGCTACCAAACCCAATATAGACTATTAAACTAATTGAAATGTCTAATTCCTCGGCCATGATTACTTAAGATTGGGGTGGTGGTGGTCTAAGTGGGCAGGATGCTCACCTCTAGACCAAGAGGTTATGGGTTCGTATCCTACCTCCAGCACTACCACCACTGGGTCCCTTAGCAAGACGCTTAACCCCAAGTTGCTCTCAGGGAGACTGTCCCAGAAATTAGGAAATAGATGTCCCTCTGGATGAAACCGAGTTACATCAAAACAGGTTTAGGAAAACCCCAAAAAGAGAAAATGCTGCTAAACTGCAGGTGCAGGTGGGCACGGCTGGTGGTGTGGCACTGAAGCACCTAAACGTCCTAAATGGCCCAGCTGGCACTTAGGAAAACCCTCGACACAAGAAGCACTTTCAGCTCGTTGAAGAAGTTCAACTTTCTCTTTCATGTCTAACATTTGCAATTAATGTTAGAACAAATAATTTCAGGGACAGTCTCACTAGAGGTGGTGGTGGTGGTGGAGGCATAATTTCAACCCACGACCTCTTGGTCCACAGATGAGTGTACAAACCACTAGACCACCATCGGGCGGAGTGACTTGTTGGTGGCGCTAAGCCACCTGTTAGCTACGGCTCAGAAACTCGCTACGTCCCAGACAATACGGAGTCCCGCCAAGAGCCGGGCTGCTGAGGTCCTTTGTCAAGAGCGTGATGTCGGCTTTAGGCGGGGAGCTTCTTGGATGGATGCTGCGAACCCCCACCCCACCTCAAAAACCCACACACACTCTTTCACACTCACACACACACACTCCCCGCCAGGTCTCCTCAAAATGGCGTCAAAAGGCTCGGGAGCTCGATGAAAGCTGCGTAAGCCTGTGTTTGCCCTTGAGAGAAAAGTTGTTTGTGCTGTGTTGAGTCCCACAAGGCCTTGAGAGCGTGTGTGTGTGTGTGTGTGTGTGTGTGTGAGAGAGAGAGAGAGTGTGTAAGAGAGCTGGGAGGGACTATTGGAATGAGAGTGTTTAAAATAAACTCATTAGCATGACTTGATGAGGTTCAGAGGGAGTGCAACAGAGAAGGGTGTATGCATTGGTGTGTGTGTGTGTGTGTGTGTGTCAGTCAAGGTGACCTGGAGGGTTAACAACATAACTGATGGAGAGAGTGCCAGTCATCGCTCTTGTCAGCGTTATTGACAGCACATTGAGAATTTTCCAGTAGATTCCTCCTTCACGCCGTAAAGACTCACACACACACACACACACACACACACCGCCTGTCTCGCAAATCACCACTGTGTGACTTTGAAAAAGAATTATTCATGTAAAATCTGAAAACTACATAAAACTTACATTGAAAAGCAACTCCGCTAAGGGAGAAAGAGAAGAAAGAAAAAGAAAAGGATGAGGAAAAAGAAGGTTTTGAGGGATAGAAAAAGGGGACATAGGGAGAGATGGAGAAGGATGAAAGGGAGAGGGACAGAAAGAGGGATGGACAGAGAAGTGGAGTGAGGAAGTGAGGGAGAGAGAGAGCGGGATAGAAAATGGAGGGAGGAAGGAAGGAGGAAAAGAGAAAGGGAAGGAGGGGTGGAAAGAGGGATGAGAAGTTGAGAGCAGCTGTTGCATGTGCAGTGGTTTCCATGAAAAGTCATTGTAAACTCTCCCTCCCTCTTTCTATCTATCTTTCTATCTCCCCATCTCCTTCTTCCTATGTCTTTCCACCCCTCTCCCAATCCTTCTTTCTTTCTATCTCTCCCTCTCTCCATCCCTCTCTCCCTCATTCTTTCTCTCTCTCCATCCCTCATTTTATCTCTCTCCATCCCTCTCCCTTGCTCTTTCTATCCCTCTCTCTTTCCCCCCTCCTCCTCCTTTTTCTCCATCTCTCCCTTTATCTTTACATCCTTCCTTCTGTGTCGCCCTCCTTTCCTCTTTCTAGCTCTCCTTCCATCCCTCTCTACCTCCCTCTGTCTCCCATCCTCTATTTCTCTCTCCCTCCCTCCCTCCCTCCCTCCCTCCTTTTCTCTCCCTTTAATCCTCTCCCTGGAACACGTTTCTTTTCCACCTGTGAGAGCTCCTCTTTACAGCACCACAGAAGCTGAAATGATTGTAATTACTCCTTAATTTATTGACTAATAGCCGCGGCTTCTCCTGACAGCCGCAATTGTTCTAGCGT
The DNA here is from genome assembly GCA_032718565.1 of Distichodus sexfasciatus. NCBI lineage: Eukaryota > Metazoa > Chordata > Actinopteri > Characiformes > Distichodontidae > Distichodus > Distichodus sexfasciatus. Next base: position 1,472,837 of record JAVGVS010000064.1, on the reverse strand, counting down.
CCCGTGTCCTGGACGCGACCACGCCAGCCTCAGACCCTCTTCGGGCACCGCCGCGAAAAATAATTTATCATTACAAGCACACTCAATTGAAACATATAGACCATAACTGCTGTAATTTATATCAGTTTGTCTCGCTCCGATTTTTTCCCGCCTTTTGTTCCCGGTCGATGTCAGGTGATGCAACGGCGCACGTCGAACAGCTCATGGCCTTCTCCTGCAGTGCCGGCGGACGCGTAGCACGCAGCGCTTGTTCTTATGGAAATACGAGACGTAAGGACACGGCTGGCAACAGGAACGAATTAATTATGGAAGGAGCCCGATCGATGCAGCGCCGCCGGAGCACGCGGGTGGAGTCCGACTTCCAGAACAGAGAATTCCAAAGACTAATTCCTGAATTATTCAAGCTCTCAGCCTTTATGATCTCATCTTAATCGAGGCGATTAAACCTGGTGCTGAGGTCAAACACACGCCGGGACGATGGGGCGCAACGGTAACGGTTTTAGAGCATGACACAACCGAGTTTAGGGTGCGTCCAAATCCAATTGGGATACTTTAAAGGGTGCACGTTTCTCCATTAACCACTTCCTACAGGGCCAGTCTCCCTGGAGCAAACTGGGGTTAATGGTCTTGTTTAGGGTCCCAGTGATGGTAGTGCAAGCAGGAGAATTAGAGCTGGACTTGAACCGACAACTTAGTCGGTAGGTGACTAGAGCTAGGACTGTGCGATACAACCACAAATCAGTATCACAATTAATCATTTACCTTCATTACAATGAACAAAAACAGTCACCATTGTCCTAAAAATAACTGTTGCTTTGGCGCATGGTCTAAAAGGGTTGTACTTATTCGCCAGTTCAAGTCCCGGACCGGTAAAGGTACCACTGAGGTACTCATGTCCTCAAACACTGCTCCTCAGGTGCTGCCAAAAAGGCTGCCCACTGCTGCTTCACAGATGGGACAGGTGCAGAGGTCAGATTTGCTTGTGGTGCAGTGCCATGGTACGGTCATAAAGACAATAATCACTCAAACATTTTGAACTTAATTCTGAAGCTCACCCTAAACTCAGCAAAGTTTTTGCGTGACATTGTAACTAGACTCGACCGTTGACCCATAACCTCATAGAAGTCTATTATGTACTGTACATGTTTCTAAAATGTGACTCTGCACAGTCAACGAGTGGATTTAGCGTAAATATTGAAGTAGAGCGGTCCAAACAGAAACTTTTAACATTCTGCTGGAATTGAATTCCTTACCTCAAGAAAGTTACCAAAGGGTAAGTTTTTCAGAGAAATTTATTCACAACCGTACAGTATAGACCTTCCACTGTTTCGAAACACTAAAAACAAAAAATCCAAAATTTTACCCCACGCAACATAAACGGTCGTTTTTCTCGGAAACCTCCGTTGCGACAAGCGACTGGTTTTGCCGTGCAGAGTCAGAAATGGTGGGGAACATTCACAAAGTCAGTGGTAAACAAACTCACCCAACACACACACACACACTCAGCGCAAGGCATTGAATATTGAACAACTGCCAGTACAAAAAGTGTGTGGTTAGGAAGAGGGTGAGAAACTTTCTGCTAAACTTGCGAGCACTTGTATATGTGCCCTAAGCTGAGAGGGATGTAGTAACACTAGAAAACAATATCCAAAAAATTCTCTCAACAGATGTGCATAATAAACACTAGGCCCGATTTCCGTGTGTTCTCCCGAATGCTGAGCTACGGCATAAAAGATATCACGCTGGTAATGGTGCCATAAAGCCGAGAGGAAAGCCACTGTCCCGAATGCACATCGAGAAGCGTTTTCAAGCCACATAAAGTTTAACACGAGGCCAGCATCTGCCAAGCGTCAAGGTTCCGCACCGCAATCCCGCTTCCGCTTAAACGCCGGCACACAGAAGAGCGTCGATAGAGACAAAGAGGCTAAAAAGCTATAGATGTGCGAAGCGGTGATTGTTTCTTTCTTTTTCTCCAGTTTATGGCCTGGAATAAAAGTCTTAACGGACCTGCTCTGATGAGGAGGCAGAAGCGAGAGACTATTTAGGAAAAATGAAAACCTGAAATGTGGGATTTCAAGAAAATGCCAGCATATGGATGCAGGATTTCGGAGCAATGGCGGTGCTGAAATTTGTGTTTAATTCAGGTCTTTGGGTCACACAAACACCGGAGTTCTTTTCTGGCAATGCGCGCTGTGGACTGCAGGGGGCAGCCTAATATTAAATCTCCAGGCAGGGACGGGAGGGTTTACTTAGTGCCAGCCTTAGCAAAACTAGGAGTGAAGAAGCTTCAGTGATTCCTGTGAGGCGGAGAGCGAGGGGTTTTATATGAGAGGAGAACAAAAAATGAAGACAAATTACGCACAAATTATCAACGTTTACAAGCCGGTTTTGGGAAAACAACACCTGCAAAAATTTCTCCAGACAGAAACGCCTGTCCTGCTTTAATTTAATTTACCTCAATGGTACCCTTATCGATCTGGGACTTAAACTGATGACCTTCCAATCATGGGGTCAACTCCTTTACTGTTATGCCCACGACCCATCTGTGAAGGAGCAGCGCCCAGAAAGCAGTCCTGGGGAATGGTATCTTATTGATGAGTACCTTAGTGGTACATTTAATGGTATGGAACTTGAACCTGCAAGCTTCTGATCACAGGGTCAGCTCCCGTACACCCACGACATCTGCCTTTGACCCATCTGTGAAGAAGCAGTGGGCAGCTTTTTTGGAAGCACCCAGAGAGCAGTGATTAAGGACGGTACCTTGCTAATGAATACCTTAGTAGTACCCTTAGCCTTCTGGGACTTCAACCTGTGACCTTCTGTTCACAGGGCCAACTCCCTTATTGTTATGCAACCAACCGCCCCCCGACCTCCGACAACAATTCGACCCATCTGTGAAGAAGCAGTGAGTAGCTTTGTTGGCAGTGCTTGGGGAATGGTACCTTGCTTATGAGTATCTCAGTGGTACCTCTTCCCAGTCCGGAACTTAAACTGTCAACCTTCTGATCACGGGGCTAACTCCCTAACTGTTACAGTACCAACTTTACAAATGATCCCATGACTCATGGAGTTCCCTGCTGTGCTCAGCATGGTGTACGTTACTATAGGTTGTAACTATGTTTTAAATACGTTATACGTGTAATAAACATGTGAACCTTAATACTTCTGCGACCTAAAATAACAGCACCAGGCTCTCCGGGTGAGTTCCGGCAGCTCGGCGTGTGGGTGAAGCGGGTGAAGTGGGCGGAGAGCAGCCTCAATGCCGTCCCGCGGCTGATGGATGGGGAACATACGGCGGGAGGATGGAACCTCCTCACGCGCCGAGTGAAGCGCAGGATCGGGAGAGCGAGCAGAACACGGCGGACGTGAGGAGAATGAGAGAAGATCCTCACATCAGCCTCCTACCTTCCCTTCTTCCCCCCTTCCCTCGCTCTCCTCACTTCTCACTTTCAGCTTGCTGGCTGTGTTCTCCAACGTGTGCGAGTCTCTCTCCCAATACTAGCTTCTCTCTTCTCTAACAGAACCAACTTCTCGTCTTTTTACTCTTCTATCTTTATCATTCTCTCCTCAACTCTCCTCTCCCCCCATTTCATCTTCTGTATTTACTGTTCACTCTCTTCTCTTCTACTTTACACACTTCCATCTTCTTTTATTTTGCTCTCCTTCACCTTGCCACCCATCCATCATCTTTTCTCCTCTCCATTATGTCCTCTCCTCTTTTCCACTTTTTAACCCCTTCCTTGCTTCTCTTTTCTCTCCATCTTCTCTGCTCTCTTCTCCATTACCCTTGTTACTCTTTCCTTTTGTCTTTTCTCCTTGTTTCTATGTATCCCTCCATCATCTATTGCTCCTCTCCTCTACCTTTTCCCCCTTTCCTTATTTTCTCCTTTTCTCTAGGTTTTATCCCTACCTCTCCTTTCTTGCTTCTTCTTCTGCTCTTTTCTCCTCTCCTTTTTCTTTTTTACTTCTTTCTCTTCTCTGCTCTCCTTGGCATTTTAGCTGTTTCTTTTTTCTACCTTTCCATATGGGCTCTCCTCACTACCTTTTATCCTTTCCTCTCCTCTTTGCTTCCTTTTAATCCCCCTCTCCATATCTCTACTTTGTTTTTTGGTTTATTTTTACCCGTTCCTCTCCTTTCTCATCTACCCTTTTACACACTCCTTTCTTTTATTCCTTTTCTCTCCCCATGACTCAGACAAATGTCAGGTATGAGACATGTTCTGGAGCGAGCAGGAAGTACGCAGCATCTCTCTATGCAGTAAACCCGGTGTGTGTGTGTGTGTGTTTGTGTATGGAGAGAGAGAGAGACTGTGTATCTCATCAGGCCTCTGGAGCTCACAGCTGCACACACCTGCAACAACGGCTGCATGTCAAACACATTTAACACTTCACGGTTGGAGGCTTGCTGCATCTTTCCATTCACAATCTTCATTTCCTGAAAAGATGCAAGTGTGTTTGTGTGTGTGTGTGTGTGTGTGTGCATGCGTTGGTGTCGATTGACTCAACCGACCCTGGAGAACAGGTTGAAAAAGAGCTACAGCTGGGTCCACCGCCAACGCTGATCTAATGCATCAAAGGTGTGTGTGTGTTTATGTGTGTGTGTTGGGTGAGTGGGCCCAGCATGAAACTGCCTCTCCTAGAGTGTGTGTTGGAACTGCGGGGCGGAGAGAGGCCAGATGATCCCATCAGGTCTCCCGCAGAGAGTGCACGCGCACACACACACACCACACACACACACACACACACAGACAAACACACCCCTCCATCCGACTATCTCTCCTTTCTCTCATTCCAGCAACCCCCTGAGAGCCACTGAGATCAGAGACCTTACCCACCCCTGCTGTCCGAGACGTGTGGCCGAATGTGAAAAGCGAAGGAGTGAATGAATAAAAAAAGAACAAAAAACGAGTGTGACGACTGGCCGAAAGCTCAGCCGCTGAGTCTTCGCAAGTGTGTTCCCACAATGCTGCGTTAAAAGTCTCGTCCTTTGTAGAAAAGCTGACTGAAGGGAAAAAGGACAAACGCGCTTTCGTCCTCTTCCCCAGTGACCGTTCTGCTGTCCCTAGAAACGGCAACGCTCTGCTTATTCTGTCTTTGTGTGTGTGAACGTTACTCTTTAAGGTTGCAACTATGTTGTATATGTGTTATGCATGTGTAATAAGATTGTGGCCCAAATTAATATTTTGTCACTGTGAACACAGCACAGCACATAATGTACCCCAACCAAATGTGACCTCTGCATTCGACCCATCACCACAATTCATCTCTCGTCTGGCTCTGCTGCAATAATCACTTTTATACGTCTCACTTCCATATATGGGAAGGGGTGGAGCCTATGTACTGACCACACCCCCTCACTCTCAATGTGTCCCAGCATCCTTAAAGAGGGGTACAGCATGGCCCTCTCTCCCTCCCCGTGTTGTCTTCATGCAAACTACAAACAAACCCCCCCTCACACACACACACACACACACCCCTGACTAACGGTGCAATCAAAGGCACCGGAAGGAGTGCGAGTTAAACTGGTGAGATGTGATCAAAGCGCGGAGGGATTGCTTGGCCCGCACCCACGCCACAGCCCATTTACCTGTTTGTTGACTACGATCCCCGGCGGAGATTTAGCGCAGTAACTGCGGCAGCAGGATAACAGGAGGAGGTGGAGCTCCCGGCGACTCGTGATGCCAGATCTGTTCTCGGGGGAAGCGGAACTGCCTTCAGATGGGGGCTTCGGGATGGACATGGGTGGCCACGAGTTATAAAACTAACGATGGACTTTATTAACTTTAGTGAGATGCTGGGCTACAAAAAAGAGACCATCAGGTGTGTTACTTGTGTTTTAGTGTTTGGTTGGTGTGTGTCAGCGCTGAAGAACGCAATACACACTTACACAAACAGTGTTTTTACCCAGCATGCTCTGGGAGGAATGTGACTCCTGAGTGCTGGGAACCAGAGCGGTAATCAACCAGCCCCCAGCCCTAGCTTACACACACACACAGACTCCGGCCCTCAACTCCCGCATACACACATACACACTTGACCCCCGCAACCATCACCCCCCGCCCACCCAAACACACACTCTCTCTAGCCCCCAAGCACACAATACACACACATGCTCAGACACCAACCCTAGCATACACACATACACACTTTAGCCCTCACCACCCACCCCATACACACACACACACACACCCCCTCAAGCCCGCAACCCCCACAATACACACACATGCTTCTACAAACCAACCCTAACACATACACACACACTCTCGCTCTAGCCCACAATCACACAATACACACAAACACACGCACATGCTCCAGACCCCAAAACACTGAAACAGACCTCTCAAACTGAAACATTTTGTACACAATCTACTAAAGCTTTACTTTTATAAAACTACTACAGTTGGGATGTAAGATTTGTACATTTTTGCTCTCATTTCCACACACATCCTCACACACTCTCCCTCTCTAACAGATCCCGACTCCAGCCTTAGTGCTAGTTTGTTACCAACAGCTAGCAAATACGCGGCTTAATTAGCATGCCAAAGGCCTGCACATTCCTAAATAAAGCAGAGCGGCGGCTCCGGCCACCACATAGCGGTCAGGACAAGAACATGAGAGAAGTGCTAGAGAAGAGGAGGAGGATGAGGAGAAGGAGGAGGAGGAACAGGGTGAGAGATAGCAGAGATTTAGTCCGGGAAAAACACTGCGAGAGAAACCATTCATATCAGCTACAGCCTTCCATCCATCAGCAGAGAGAAAGCAAGGGAGAGGAGGAGGAGGAGGGATGAAGAGAGCGCTTCTATCATCAAAGGTTCTACAAAAATATACATGACGAACTCCAGTGTGTTTTATTCCTCTCTTATCACACACACATTTTAAAGAATATGATCATTATGGGGGCATTTTAAAGGCAGAAGTTCAGCCTGAACAAAAATTGGGGCTTTTACGTCGACATGATGATGCACATCCCCACTTTATCAGTGGGCAAATCAAGTCCCCACTATGGGGGTCTACAAACACACAGACTCTTTAAAGGATACAAGCATGATGCGGACATCAGATATTAAAAGCTTAAGGAAATAGGGATGTTGCCTTGATTAACTTGGTTTTTATGTCTCCACAATGACACAGGTCCCCACACTGTTGGTCTGAAAACAGGTCCCCATATTTGGAGGTTTACAAACCCTCCCCCCCACACACACACACTCACAGTGTAGAATGCCTCGAAATTGATTTTGGTTGGCCTCTGACCCTCTGTACTCTTATCTATTGCATGTAGCTGCACATCACAGCAGGAAGTACACACACAAAGACACTATATGTGTGAATGTGCCTAATACTATACATTTAGTTCTGTGCAAAGCTGAAAATCATTTAATGTGAAATTTCAGACTCATATACACATATAATTAATCAGTACAAACCATATTTATGTCATTTTTAATATATTAAGTCAGAGGGGAATACCACGTAAAGGAAGCAATGCAAATGTGTGTGTGTGTGCGTGTCTGTGTGTCTGTGTGTGTAATGGTCCGCTCAGCTCAATCTTTCGTGTGTGTGTGATTTAGTCTGTCAGCAGACAGTGTGGCAGTGGGTGGCTTACTGATTCACAAGACTCTCTCATACACACACACAAACACACAGACACACACACATACACATAAACACACACACACAGCCTCTTTTCCCTTACAGTCTCCCTCTCTGTCTCTCTCTCTCTCACACACACACACACACACACACAAACACACACACACACACACACAAATAGCCTCTTTTGTTTTACAGTCTCTCTCTCTCTCTCTCTCTCTCTCTCACACACACGCTCTCTCTCTCTCTCTCTCTGCCTCCCCCATCCCTCTTTACCCCATCCAGCACATAGCCCACATGGAGTTGAGTGTAATCACAGCAGTGTGTGTGTGTGTGTGTGTGTTGATTAAATGGAGTAGATGTCAGTGACAGCGGGGTCCGGGAGACGGAGGGATACAGCATCTGGCTAAGTGGGTGGAGTCTGGGGAAATCATCAGCTTCTTTACCAATCTTCTCCATGTTTTCTTCCCTCTATCATTTTAACCTCTCATCTCCCAACCCATTTACAACCCCTTCCCTCTCTCTCTCTCTCTCTCTCTCTCTCTCCGCCTCCATCCATCTCTTCTCACATGAAGCCTGCGTCTCGCCGGCAATATGCGCTGTCGCTAAAGTCCCATAAAAACGATGCATCAAATTAAGTCTGCAATTAATTACGTTTAATTAAAAAAAATCCCCTCAGCCCACACACAAGCCTAGGCCTGGAGAAAGACCTGCACCCATCTTACAGCCTGGAGGAGGAGGATGAGGAAGAGGAGATGATGAGGAAGAACAACTGCAGCACTTTTCACATGATTTATCTACTTTACTTTGAGAAAGCTGTTATGATTAGTGCTGGTGTAGTTGTATGTGTTAAGATGAAGATGGGAGAGCTCATAAAGTGGCTTCAGGTTTCAGCACCGCGCACGACAGCAGCCACACGAAGCCTACTCTGATGTGCGTGTGAGGCTGCTGTCCGTGGTGCTGGAACCTGAAGCAGTATATTAATATTAGGGTTAGAAGTGGAGTTAATATTCATATTTGCTCGCCCAACTTCACTCTTATCTGAAAGTACCACAAAGATAAGAAACCATTATTTATTCATTTTAATTGAGCTATTATACTACAGTATACGTGAGATATTTTTCATTTTATAAAACTGCAGAATAAGACAGTGAATTAAAGTAGTATAAAGTACTAGAAGTTTAATACAAGTGAACTGAAATCTATTACTGTCAAAGTTATTGTCCAAATATTACTAGAAGGTGATTAAATTTACTGTAATGAATTTTAAAAATCAAAAATGTATTATTTGACACTTTTTACAAATTAAATAGTTGCACGTGAAATAGAATCAAATGGATTTATGTCTGTATTTGTGGTAATAAATGACAGCATTACAAAAATATGATGACATGAAAAATGTGTTTTGTGGAAATTAATAAGGATTACTTTATTATTTATACTTGCTATTGCAATGTTTGTTAGAGTGATAATGGTAGAAAGTATCATTTTTAAGTGAAATGAAATATTAAAAAGTCCTTAAAAATCAGCTCCATTTTCATTTCTCCGCTTCATTTCATTTCTCCATTTTTTTCATATTTTAAAATATTTTTTATATTTCATTATATATGAAATGCATTTACAAATAGAAGTTGTATATTTCAAATAAAAAGGCTGAAATGATCTTCCGTATTTCTATCTGTATCTGCTGCAATAAGTGACATATTAAAAAACATGAGATGGAAAAATAACCCCCACTTCTTCCCTCCACTGGGGTCATTCTGGAAGTTTCCGTGGCCATCAGCATTCACCGATGCGGCTGTCAGCGAGCAGCGAGCCAACATCCATTAGGCAGGGGTCAGGAACAGCAGGAGAAAGGAGGAGGAGGAAGGCGGGAGGAGGAAGAGTGGACATGCGTGTCGATTCTAAAATGACGGGACGGTGGGGGGAAAAAGAAGAAGCTGCGGGAGTGGCTCAGGGAGCCGGCGTTACAGGGTTAAACTTTTATGACAGCGCGGCAATTACTGAAAAGTCTATTTGAGTCATAAATTTTTCAGGGGATTTCAGGCCGACCTTGGATCAGATGCCAGAATCCTAATATATTCATTACTGCTCAGTGTAGCGTGACATTGTTTTTACACATAAGTAGTTTCACTCTTTAATGTTTGTCAGGATAATTTGTGAATGGCACATTGTGCTGCGTCTGTCTCCCGGCTGCTTAAACGCAAGGAAATTACAACAAAAATTTTATGTTATTTTTGATTTGCAAAGTTGTGATCTAATTAAATTGCAGACGGACTTTGATTGGAGGGTCATTGTGGAAGCTTCATTAAGTGTTATGAATATTAATTTTCCCATTTAAAATATTGTCGAGCTACCGCTTTTTTGCCTTAACACCGGCCGGACAGGTGCATAATTTATCATTGGTGCAGATTTAGATATATTAATGTCGTGGTGAAAAATTCATGTGAGATTAAGTCCGAATTCTTCATCATTACTGGTTGGGAAAATGTTCTGGGCAAATGTTTGAATTGTGAAAAGACAAGAAGTGGCAGTGAGAAGCTCACACACACACACACACACACACACAATAGAGAGGGAAATTAATTTCTTCACAGGTTCATAGGCCTCCTTCATGATGGACAGAGTAACCCTGGGGATGTTGGGATAACCTCATGGCTGTGTGTGTGTGTGTGTGTGTGTGTTCAAACATGCAGTCTGATACCTCAGCAAACCTTCAACCCTGCTGTAGACGTAAAAACAGCTTATAGACTGCGTAGGGGAGAGCAGCATCTAGTATATTATACATATTTCTCATCACACTGTTTACACAAACGTTTATTAACGCATTTGTTTGAGCAGTCGATGTATCAACAAAATTAATGGTGTATAAAAAGTCTAGAAAACATTCCTCCACTATTTACAAAAATACATTAAAATTATGCCATCAGTCGATTTACATATCTTACAATATGTAACGAGATTAATTTATCCTACTTTCATTACAAAATCAGCGGATAGCGTGCTAACTGTTATGAAATATTTAAACGAGGAAATAATCAATAAAATAAAAATGATTATCATTATCATTATTACGATTAAAAAATGTTAACCTTTAAACTTTCAACTTTTACTTTGCGACATAATGTTAAAAAAAGAAAACATATGGTATTTTGTAAGGTCAAAAATTTGGAAATATTTATTATTGCAAAATCAGTCAAAAGTGGGGTTTTTTAACCCGCCACGAAATCTAAAAATGAAAATAATCAGAGAATGAAAAAGAATAAAAATGTCTGATTACAGAGCAACCCAGTGGATGCTGTATGTCTGAGCATCTCATCATTTGAGGCCAAAATATCTATAGGCTGTTTGAAATATGGTATACATATAACATAATGCATTAAATATATATTAGATATTTATCCAGATTTAAATGAGAGCCAGTGTTAGGAACATTAAAGTGATGTGATCATTTATTTATTATTTATCACATGACTGCTAACACATTTATTCATCTTTTATAACAATTCCAGACCTAATTAGCACTTCTTAGATACTGCCAAGTCAATACCTCGCTGCAGAGCTGTATTCCTGAACCCCACTGTGATCTGGAGTGTGTGCGTTGCGCTGGGGTGTGTGTGTGTGACAGAGGCGCTGGACTCCTCCATCAGGCTGACAGTAAACAGTTGGTTGTGCGTTGCATGCTCTGTAATTGAATTAAGTGTTTAGCTCGGCTGCGGACGCCTCGGTGGAGCCACCACTCCGACCTGCTACAGAACTGGCGGCTCCCTTCTGAGGTCTGACTAACCAAACCACACAAACCACACACACACTCACTTCTCCACATTTATAATACTATCCATAATCTATAGTAATTAGTATAAATCTGTACTAATCCTACTATACGTAATCTACAATTCATTTACGCACACAATTAATGAACAACACTTATAGGAACACATACCAAAAATATAAGACAATATTGTGCTTCCGAGAGAAAGACCGATAAATCATATGCTGATATTATTGACCGATATGAGCTATATGTGCCAGTATTGTCACTATCAACATTGATGAATGAAGAAAAGAAAACAAGAGTAGCTAAATTGAGCGCTGTATCCATACGATGAATGTTGGGGCAGTTGATAATGATTAGGGAGTTGGTCACCGGTTCAAGTCCAGGACTGGTAAAAGTACCGCAGAAGTACCGTCCCCAAGGCACCTGACAAAAAACTACCCCCTACTTTCTTCACAGATGGGTGAAATGCAGAGGTCACAGTCGGTGGTGCTGTGTTCACTTACTCACTTGTTGTTGTGTAGTTTGTCCAGCAGAGGGCAACACTGCAATTCCAGTTACCAACACCGTTTAAATTTCCCCAGTTTACATTGAAATACTGTGTGTTTCTGAAAATATTGTCTGTTATATCGTTATTGATATTATCTTGACGATACCTTAGCATCGTGACTTTTTGAATAACTTGCTAGCTACAAAAATAGCTACTTCCTGATTAAGCAAATGACAGTTTATTGGAGCTTTTGACTAATATTCTGCTTAAAGAAACCAAACAAAAACACAGCTTATAATCACTAACTGTACTTCTGTAGCTGTGTTCATTTTATTCGTTTTTCATTTTCAATCACCAAAGGCAATCAGGAAACTGATGAGTATTCTACTATGTAGTCTGCGGTTTAGGTCGTGACCCACCTCTGTGTGATGAACGTGCCTGATCTAATTTCAAAAAAGCGAAACAGCAACAGAAATAGAGGACCCTTTAAAGGCTGCCACTTCCTCACCACTTGAGTTGCCAAAACCATTCCAGCCCCCTAAAGCTCACCCCCCGTGTCCTTGCTGCCTGACGCCTAACTGCCCTGATGTAGAGCCCATCTACCCCCGTTACCGTGCTGATGCCTGCCGCCTGCCGCCTGCCGCTGCCCACGTCGCCTTGGGGCTGGGCGGCTGCATTGATCAAGGGGAATCGGGGAGCTGCATGGAGCGCATGCCAACTGATGCATTAATGAATTTATTTGTTTGTTGGCGATGCTGTATTATTCATCGCAGCCAGTCGCCGAGGAGCAGACGGAATGAGGTCATGGTGAAGCGCCGGCGCCGACATCACCGGCGACGGGGACGATCCTTGTCTGTCAAAACACCAGCGCCGGCGTCCTGAGGGTGGACACGCAGCGGCTTTAAATCGGCCCACTTGTTAGGGAACAGCGGCCCGAAATTTGGGACTGAATCTGTGTGATCGGCATCACGTGTTATGGATGCCATTTTTAAATAGACCTAAAATGTTAACGGCATATTAACGTCTCACAACGAGAGCTGAATCACTAAGCATAAATTTGCTGCAGTTTTTTCAGAAAACATTTCGTATTATTTCATATATTCTGATTAAAATGAGTGATTATATAACACTGCTATTGCACAGTACACAAAAATGAAATGTGACCTCTGCATTTGACCCATTCATGAAGGATGAGTGTGCAGCTGACGTGCAGTGCCAGGGGAGCAAAGCATGGGGACGGTACCTTGCTCACTGGTACCCCAGTGGTACCTTTTACCAGTCCGGGACAGGTGACCTTCTGATCACGGTGCCAACTCTAAGGTTTAATGAAATGTTTGCTACGTTCAAACCCCAAACCTTTGACCCTTACATGTTACACACGCCCCACACTTCACCTTGGTTTCCCAGCTCTACATCAAGTTTCTCTTTCATTCTTCAAATGCATCAGTGATGCTGACCATCCTCCTCGTCCTCATCCATCCATCCATCCTCCTCATCCATCCCCCACCGCTCTGTCGCTTCCACTCCGTCTCTATTTCATATTGACATGTTGCCATTTCCCACACCCCTTTCTTTTCATCTTCCCCAAGTGCTTCGGGCAGGCTACTCACACACACACACACACACACACAGATACGTTCACATTCTGGCACTGTACTATTAAAGCTAACATCGTTCCTCACTGTTGTACAAGTCAGCACACACAGACACACACTTTTTTAGGAATATGACCACTATGGGGACAGATTTTAAGCTTGAACAAAAATGGGGGGTTTATGTCCCCATAATTCATCCCCACTTTATCAGTGTGCAATTCAAGTCCCCATTATGGAGGTCTACAAACACACACACTTTCAAGGGTACGACCACGATGGGGACTCATTCGATTTTAAAAGTGGAGGTTTAGCTTGAAGTACTAGGCATGTTGCAGTGATTAACTTGGTGGGGACTTGGTTGTACGTCCCCACAATGACACAGGTCCCCACATTGTTGGTGTGCAATCAGGTCCCCATATTGAGAGGTTTACACACACAGACATACACATACACACACTAATAAGGGGAAAGTGGTCTCTGCCAAAAGCCGTTTGTGCGGAACAGTGTGTGTTCCTGAACAGCTTCAGTGTGTACATACATTACGGGGAGATTGAGTACTAGAGCTGACGTACTGTCTGGGAGAAAGTCTGCCTCTGATTCATTACACCAGGCACGCGATGCACTCAGGACAAACACACACACACACACACACACACACACGCGCACACACACTTTTTCACTTGGTTCAATGCCTTTGTAAGGATCAGAAGTCATAAATATGTCAGATGTATTATATATGTGTAATTACTTACAGGTAAAATTGTTCTGCACCAAACCCTTCTGCTCTTGTAGTGTGTGTATGTACCCCATTCCTAGTACTGACACCAGTTCCGATACCAGTTTTAAATGAATATGTTGTGTATTCATCTGTGACGAGGACATTGAGATTATTCTGTTATGCTTAAGGAAAAACTTGACTTAAATACTGTTTTCCAACTAAAACAATGTAATAATTACACTCCCATATGTACTGTATATGCTGAATTATTTATTCTCTCTATATACTGTATATACAACCAGATCCTCACACCCCCATACACACACACACACACACACACACACCCTCTTTGTATATTGTATACTCCCTCTGGTTCATCACTCTTTCTCTCTCTCTCTCTCTCTCTCTCTCTTCCTTTGCCCTCTATTCTCTAGATCATTTCTGTCACACACTCACACACTGTTTGTTCTCTAAAAATGATTGTTTATTTCCAGGAGGAATACAGTGCCATTGTTGATGAAACCTTGGGCGTCTCTTTTGTTATTGTGGTGTGCTTTAATAAAAGGGATGTCTAAAGAACAGCTCATAAGGGACAATGGGACTCAATCACACAAGGTATGGGAATGAAAGACAAATTGATGTGTGTGTGTGTATAGAGTGTGGACGTGATGTTCTTTATATGTGTGTCGAACAACAGTGTTGGTCTATAGGTTTAAACACTTGAATGCCAATTTTTCGGTTCAAATTTGTATGCCTGTGCTAATGTGTAAGCAATTGTGTGTTTACGTGTGTGTGTGTGTGTGTGTGAGCGTTTGTCGCTGATTGTCTCTGAAAAGATGTTCATATCTTCGCGAGGATATTTTTCTATGTGAGAACTGGCCACCGTAAGGAAATAATTATGCTCTTAGAGCCATTAGAAGTACCTCACAAAGAGGAAGCAAGATGAGACGTGTGTGTGTGTGTGTGCGTGTGGTTAAGGAATACAGATCAGGCTTCCTGAACACGCTCAGCCAGATGAGAGAATCGTACATACCTTGCATAACATCTTCTTGCCTGAAACAGTTGCAAACCTGCACTGACAAACAACAGAATCCCTGCGTTTGCATGCGTATGTGTGTCTGAGCGTGTATACGTGTCCTCGCACAACGGCAAACGTATACACCCTGCTGGAGCCTGCTTATAACTCAACCCACTTCCCCTCCATCGCCATTAATCACGCCGCCCTAAACAGATGCACAAAGGCTTCGTCTCCAGGCGTGTGCTGTACATCTTCAAGAGGAAGAATGATTTGCCGCGCCGCACAGGAAAACCTTCCATGCCCACAGTCGTCCTCTGCTCTGCTCGGAATATGAGACGACTGCTGCCATGCTCTCTGCTCTGTTCAATTTCCCCACAAACTATAGATAAAACTTCCCCAAAAACTCCAAACGCAGAGTCGAGACGCAGAGCTGCTAGTGAAGGCCTCAAACTCTCTCAGACCCAGTTCTGTCTCACTGCTCAAGCCTCGTCTCCGCCTCCTGGCTTTCACACCCCTGACAAAAGTAGCTTGGTCTTGGCGGCAGTTGGTAGGGTAACGGTTAGGGAGTTCCTGTGATCAGAAGGACGCAGGTCTCAGACCAGTAAAGGCACCACCGATGCATTTGACCCATTCGCGAAGGAGCAGCAGGCAGCTTTTTGGCAGCGCTATCAGCGCCCCACAGAGCAGTGCTTGGGTAGAGTACCTTGCTCACGAGTACCTCAGTGGCACCTTTACTGGTCCGGGACTTTGACCGGTGACCCTCCAGTATCAGGACCAACTCCTAACCATTGTAACTTGTGATTTAGAGTGTGAAGGTTGAGTCATGTGAACAGTACAGCGATCCGGCCACTTTCAGAATCGTCTAGTGTGAACGAGGCTGGGCATCCATAATAGAGAGACAAAAACTGGTGTTAACAAGAGAGTTGTGGTGGAAAGCATGCAATGGTCAGCTTACGGCCAAGTTTTAGGGTCAAAAACAGTCACCAAGAGGCACTAGTGAATGAGTGAATTTGCGTGAGCCGTTATTAATCATTGTGAACACACCCAACAGCCAAATGTGAGCTCTGCATTTGACCTATCTGTGAAGGAGAAGTGGGAAGCTCTATCAGCACCAGGGCACGGTACCTTGCTCATGAGTACCTCAGTAATACCTTTACCGGTTTGGAACTTGAACCGGCAACCTTCTGATCACGGGGTCAAACTCCCTAACCGTTACACTACCAGCTTCCTATTAGAGGAGAGTCAAAAAGGTCAAGTCTGAATCAGTAGAGGAAAAGAGACAAAGTTTGTAATATATAGCAAAGTGTGTCAGCTCGTGTCAGCATTGAAACATTTTGAAACCAGTAGGTGACGTAGTTCCAACACAACGATAAAGGTATGCAAAAAAAAAAAAAAAAACAGAACTGAATCGCAATTCTTTCTGTCAATTCAAAATCGATTCATATTTTTCAATTAACGTAATGGCACTAGTTTACATTTTCCCCGACACAAGTTCACCAATTCTGTAGATGGTGCAATGTGGAAATCTGCCCAGACAGACCTCCTTCACGTGAGCATGAAGGAAATGCAGTGAGTATGTGCACATACAGTATGTACATGTGTAGTAAACTACATTTGATTCAGTGTGATTTGTTGGTTGATCTGCTACAGTCAAATAAGAAAAGTAACTCAAAACAGCAATCTGGAAACAAATGTATCTATGTATTGAATTGCTTATGAATCGTGAATCGATTTCGAATCGAACCGTGAGCCCAAGAATCGGAATCGCGGGATCTTCAGAATCGTGCACCTCTAGTAATCAATATAAATACTAAGAGGTTAATTGCAGTCTGAAACCAGAGGAAGAGGAGGAAAACGAGACAGAAAGAAACGAGGAGAGAGATGATGAGAGTGGCAACACAAAACTCTGACAAAACGGCAACGGGCGTGCGTCGGTATTCTTCCCCACGCCATTGTTTTGCTGGGAGAGGGAGCTTTTATTAGAGAGAGATAGAGAAAGAGAGAGAGAATGGGAGGACGGAGAGGCGCTTTGGCAGCGGCGTCTGCTGGAGGGGGGCAGAGACGGAGAGAACTCTAATTGGCTGTGTGCTGGGACTGTAACGCCGCATGGCACTTTGCCGGCGGTTAGAACGCCTTCAGTGGTACACGCACAGCCGAGACGCTGCCAAGACTCACATCAGACATGCACGCTCACACATCAACACACACACACACACACACACACACACAGGGTGAAGTGCATGCCAGCGCAGATGCATAGATAGAGATAAACAAACCCAAAAGGCCTCTCAATGAGAATGTAAAATGCATGTGCGTATAAACGGTGGCGCTTGCCGCTGCCAACTACATGGTATAAATTTGAGATTAGGGGCGTCAAAATAAGCATCGGCGTTATCATGTGTCGACCCCGCTTCATGCTACGGAGAGGCATGGAAATAAAAAAAATAGAAAAACAGAAAACAGAGACGTCTCTCAAAGACGAGACTAAATACGAAAAGACAAGACTGCAGTGAAAGATCTCCACAACTGTCCTCCCACATTTTAGCACAGCAACATCCGGGATCTGTACAGGATGGGAGCCAAAATTCTTATCTTAACCATAACTTTTTCTGCATGCACACTGTTGCTGCTTCAAGTTTTTAAAATAAAACTAGCATTTATAATGCATTTAGTCAAACGAGGAAATCTCTACAGTGTCAATGCTGGAGTGTTTTTGGCAACACCTGGAGAGCAGTTTTTGACAACACCTGGTACCTTGTTCACAAGAACCTCAGTGGTACCTTTTACCGGTCTGGGACTTGAACTGGCGACCCTCTGATCACCTCCCTAACCGTTACAATTTGTGATTCTGTGTTTGAGAGTCTTAATACACAGCTCAGTAAACAGCGCCACCAAAGTCTAAAGCAAAAGCTAATCTTTTACCTCATAGTTTCTCACATAAAACCTGAAGTAAAAGTGAGTGATCATTTGTCATTGTGAACACACCACAGCACACAGTGCACCACAACCAAATGTGACCTCTGCATCTGAGCTATCTGTGAAGGAGCATGGTGCAGCTGACGTGGAAGCACCTCAGTTAGCAGGGCTTGGGGATCTTTCTCACAAGTACCTCAGTGGTACCTTTACCGGTCCTGAGATTTGAACTGGTGACCTTTCGATTACAGGACGAACGCCCAAAATGCTCCAACTACCAAATGCTCCAAACAATCCTGAAACAATCCAACTTAAGATTTTATGCCTTATGAGTATTTGTTTTCTCCTACAAAAATGTTCTCACAGAATCGTAAAAATCAGTCTATTAGTGGACAGCGGGATTAAGTAAATCCCCTAAATACATGAGCACCCTCACACACACATAATACACCTCACTCCTCATCATTTCACGACCCCTCTCTTTGACCTCTACTGTCAGTTACAGTGTTCACTGCCTGTAAAATACAGGACGGGGAACAAAACACATCATAGTCAACATTTCTAGCTGAGGTTCTATTAGAAAAAAGTACACACAAAAACTATTTTTAAAAAATTGAGCCAAGTCTGATTCTTCAACATTTCTCCCAAATAATAATGAGTCTCTTTGGTCTGCCACATGGTTGGGTGTGTGTCAGTGGTAATGTGTGTGTGTGTGGCCGTCGTCGGTGTGTCGGTGGTCATAGCTGTGAGTCGGAGCTCACACTCCGTGTGACCCTACAGACAGCCCAGAGTCACGGCAGCTTCATTAAGACCAGGAAAGCGCGCGCCGCATTAAGCAGTCACGGCAAATTGCACACTGAAATCAGTCCCATTACGTAAAGGCAGGCCGGAGGCGGTGAAGGCCCTGTATGTTTGTGTGTGTGTGTGTGTGTGTGTGTGTATATGTGTGTGTGTGACTTCCACAGTCCTAGTCTCTCCGCCTCCTGCTGTGCTTCGTCCTCATGCTGTCACTCACTGTTATCATACCATTATTATTTCATCATCAAACTTCCATTTTTTTTTTTGTTGTTGCAAAAGGTCTGTACCTCACCCGACCCTCTTTACTCAGCGCTGGAATTGATTTACGCACACAAAGCGAACCTACCGTCACGCTGGCAACAATGACACTCAAAGGGCACGCATTACAGCGATCTAACGCAGCACAGACACCCGGCACTCAAACCGCGTTTCGATATGACTCATGTGATTAATGTTGTGACAAGAGCTAGTGCTGCCTTTTGGAAGAAAATAACTGCCGTAGAGTATTTAAAGTGCAAATCTACTGAACGGGCTCGCAGGAAAACCTGGAGCCGGACTTTTCCATTAAGGAAGATATAAATTGCAGCATGCTACAAAATATTACGTCAAAGACAACAGAGCTGTGCGTGAAGAACATTTAAGTGCTCCCACCTCAAAACACACACGCACTCAGCGCTTAGACAAACCACCTCCACACTCTCAGTACGATCGTATCATGACTGTTCGTATATTTTATGACAGGCGTAGCATGAACGGAATTAGCACTAGGAGCCAAACCACCCCGTCCCCCCTTTTTCATTACGGCGGCCAGTGGAGTGAAAGTTTAATTTTTGTGTTGAGGCTTTTGGCGCTGATGGAACGCTACGTGGTCGGACTCCAACACATTAACACCCACGTTAATGGCGCTGGTGAGAGAAGAGAGCATTACGCTAATAGGCCTGGCTACGTCTCACATGGTAAGTGGCCATTAATATTCCATTATCTGTCTGGACGTCCCACCAAAAAAGCGCAGAAATTGTCGGCCGTAAAACAAGAAACAGGAAAAAATAAAAAAGGCGGAGAGCCGTCACGACTTTCAGGTGAGGTGTTAATACGCAGCACGCTAATAAAGGCGCTTCGCTCCGCCATGCTAACACGGCTAACGAGGAGTGAAAGATAGCAGTGCATTGATTAGCCATATCCAAGATGCTGATGTGGCTAACAATGGATGAAAAGAGGCAGCATCAATACATTTATTGTTAGCCGTTATTAGCGTGCACTGTGCTGAGAGGTCCACTTCACTTTGAGATGCTAATATGGCTAACAGTGAGAGAAAGCTAACATTATGCAGCTTAGCCGTTTCATAGATCCTAATATGAGTTAGAAAAGTCAAATTAACATTGTCTGTCATGTACTAGCCATATTAGCATATAGTGGGCTTATGGGGAACTTAATGCGGCTAACAATAACAGATGTCTACCAGTATACAGTTTAGCCATCTCCATGAGGCTAATGTGACTACCAATCAGCATAAACGGTTAGCCACATTGTTCTTACAACCGCCCATTGTTGTGTTTCTAAGTGTACTTAACTTCAAGATGCTAAAATGAAGAGCAGCAAACCTTATGTTGGAAACATGTTAATATGGCTAACAATGTAGAACAAGTGACACTATAATCAGACTTCACTGTCAGTCTTTTTAGTGACATGCTTATAGCGACACTTTAAGGTGCTAACATGGCCAACAAACGAAAGCTAACAGTCTGCTGTCTAGTTGACACAAAAAAATGTTTGCACTTTACCTTGTTTTCGGCGACGTGGTTAGCCACTCCTCATGCTTTTCGAACGATATCAAGTAGGCCGCAATCTCCTGCAACGAAAGAAAGGAGAGAGCGTGAGTTTCGCCACTTGATCTTGCTCCCGACGTCTTCCTCATTCACCTGTTGATAACATCAAGGTAAACAAAACCTGAAGATAAAAAAGAAAGCTGTGGCTCTCAGAGCACCAGGCGACGAGGTGACAGCTGAAACGCCGAGCGCTGGGAAAGTGGGGTTCACGATGAGCCATTTCCGTTCCGTTTACCAGGCTGATGAGACACTTTGTTCGGCCATGCCGACGAGCGTTCGCTGGACAATTAACAGAAAATGAATCGGAACCAACATTCAGAACCTCAGATCTAACCGTGATATTGATTTGAGGTGATCTCGCTCAGCTATACCTTGAGGTAGTCTTCTGTTAGACCGGGATTTTCTACTCTTTAGTGAGAAGGAGAAAAAAGGATGGAGGTTAGAGTTCCTCCTCGCTGTGCTGAGGATGCTCAAGGAACTCTCTCTACAGGCTGGCATTGAATTTCTTTTTTGCTCTGTCTGCTCTTCCAAAACCACAGGCTGACCCGTCTCTCTAGGCCAGGGGCGCTTGAGAAAAATTTCTGCCAAGTTGAAGGTCCAGAGAGAAGCAGGTCGGTTTATCAAAGTTGCACCTCATACAGATCTCGCACCTCATTACAAATTAAGCACACTGGTTTAGGGATTTCCTCTGGATGTCCATTTTAAAAACCAACTTCTTGTTTACTGTTAACTTGGAACATTTTTATATTTTGGTTCAACGATGACTGCTTGCTACATTTTTTTCTGCCTTAAGTTTACAAAAGGGGTTGGTGGACAGTTCCAGTCCTGGAGGTTCAGCATTCAGCAGGTTTTACTTCATACGTGACTACAGAACATTAACACCTGATGTCAGACAGATATTTCCTCAAAGTAACTCAGCAGGCAGGAAGACCGGACTAACCCACCTACAATGCTAGTTAAAATAGCAGCCTGATTAGGTCTGGGTCAGACCTGGGTGGTGACAGTCTAATGGTTAAGACACTTGCCTCTGGACCAAGAGGTTGTGGGTTTGAATCCTACCCCCAGCACTACCATCATTGGGTCCCTGATCAAGTCCCTTAACCCCAAGTTGCTCCAGAAGGAGTGTCCCTGAAATTAGGGAAAATGCAATGGAGCGTCTCCTAAATCCCAAATTCGTCCACATCAGGTGCCCCGAGATCCCAGGGTGGTCTCCATGGAAATGCAAGCATTTAATGGTGTGGCACCTAAAATTGTAATGTTCTGCCCACTACCATTTGTGGTGATGTGGTGGTCTGAATGACTGAAACCCTCTGTTGGTGTTGGTGACCTTGGGAGGTTTGAATCCCAGAAGAACCTAAAACCGCCATCTGAGGAAGAACGATTGCTCCAGGGAGACTTTGCCATTAAGAAAGAAATTCTGGATGAGACATCTGATGAATGTAAATGGAAGTCACAAGACTACTATTACCTCTGATCTTTAAAAAAAACCTAAAACGTTTTACTGTCTTCCTGATTAGTTGTTCCAGCTTTGTTTTGATAATCATCTCATTTCTGTCTCTGTCTGTTTACTGCGATTGGTTTTGTAAACTGAATATACCTTTATGCCCCATGGCAAAATACAGTCACGAAAACCATGCCGGTGAGGGACAGCACCCGCTAACAGGATGAAGCATCCGTCCTTCTCATAGAAGAGATAAAAAAGGAGCTTGGGATGTTTTGCGATGACCCCTATGATGACCAACGGCGGCCCAGCCGCTCCAGCCGTCGCTTTGGGCCATTCGTCAGCCCCGTGGCACTGCACGTCAAGCAGCAGTCGGGAGCCAGATTACACAGTTTCCCAATGGAGTGAGAGAGGGAGGGAGGGAGGTGTTGGGGGCTGGTCTGGTTTCCACAGCCAATCAGGAGATGCCATTGCCCCATCACGTCCCCCTGACTGATCCCTCCCCCCCGACAAGTCACAGACCCGATCTCTCCGGCTGCCCGCCTTGCCGCATCGCCGGCTATAAGACGACATTGGCATGCTCAGCAGCTCTACGTCCCTGAAATCCGCAGATCACCGGAGAGCCCAGAGAGAGCTCATTTTATGCGCCAATGGTCGCGTCGGAATGCGGCGTGTGCAGAATGCGTGTCCGAAGCGTATAGCACCCAAGAGTTGGGCCCAAACCTCCCCACCCCCTCGTGTCAGGGAGAGGTTAACAACTTCATCGCGACACGTTAGGGGGGTCTTATGAGGGCTTATGCAAAAGAGAGGCATGTTAAAAAGAGTGATAGTGGGGGTAGAAGGGGAAAAAAAAGGAGAAGGCGAAGTAGAGCGCTGAGATGCTTCTCACAGCAGTGATAGGACGATGAGGAAGCTTTTTTGAGCTGATAGTCACGAGCGTGACTCCTCCAAGCACGGCTGGATATCTATGCCACTGCCATATGCTCTGTGCTCGCTGGCTCGGCGTGATGAGTGTGCAGAGTGGCCTGGGGTGGCTTATGGGCACATGACTGGCACTGGGCAAAAGCCAGGTGCCAACCTGGAGATAGTTACATGTCAGGTTGAAGCTGCTGCTCTTTTTGCTGTAGATGAATATTGAGTACTTTTTGAGGAAAGCCAAAAGCACAGTTGGTTATAGAGATGTTTTTCGTCCACTTCAACTAGCAGCTCCACCTGAGTGATGCTCCAGCTGCCATTCTGCACACATTAGCTAATTTGACCCATTCATGAAGGAACAGTGGGAAGCTTACATATATGGACAGCACCCATGAAGCAGTGCTTAGGAAGGGTACCTTTCCCATGAGTTCCTCAGAGGTACCTTTACCGGTCCTGAGATTTGAACTGGTGACTTTCTGATCATGGGGCGAACTCCTTTACTGTTATGCTACCAACTGCCCCTTGCTTTTATTGCTAATCCTGAAGCACTTTTGGAATCTACATCAGACGGCAGGATGGTGTTCCCTGTTCAAAACACCCCCAAAAATGATGGTGGTTTGGTTGCTGGCATACGTTTAAGAGAAGTAAGAGTGAAGGTGGACGAATGAAAGAGAGATCTACCTCAGCTGATTCGACTGACATACTGTACATTTTTTCCATTTCGATGTTCTAAAGATATACAGCATCATTACGCGACCCGAAGGTCAGCGGAACATTTTATTTGCACTTAACCTCTGAGACAGGACCCAAAACAAACTGGCTGCCTAATCTGGAACGCTCCAATAAAAAGTTACAATTATCTCTACCAAGCCGTTTAACGACAAGAGGCAATAACCTTTAAGAGAAGGAGAATGAAAATAAATCCAATGGCAGCAGTAAAGTAATTGTGGGAGTCTCACAGTTTCACAGGGTTTGATTAGCCTTGCTCAACTTTTATCTGCCTGAGAGTCAGCTCAGAGCTCCCGAGGCCGTTGATAGCGTCGCTTCCCCGCCAACTCAGCGAACAAGCCGGTCCATTGTTTCAGCAAAACTGCCCCACCGTCTCTTTGCCATTCTGTCCTCCGTGACCTGACGCGTGCTTCCTTTGTCTTCCGGTTTCCCGTGGTGCCAGATGTTCTGACTGTTTGGGGAGCCGAGACTTCACCCAGTTACAAAATAACAAAGACCTGGCTATGATAGAAAAACAAAAAGAGGATGACGACAACAGGGAAACCGGCATCCCTCCAATCCTGTTTATTCAGAAATCAATTCTCAGCGGCCTGTGGTTTTATTTTTCTACCATCCTCGTTCTCTCTTGTCATTCCCACCTTTTTACCCCTCCGTGCTACTTTCTTCCCAAACCCTTCCCTCTCTGTCTTTCTCTCTCTGTCTTCACTTGCTTTGCTATTCCTATTATGTCTCGGCTTCCTGCACCCCACTCAGAAGCCGAGTCGCTGCAGAGATTATATGACAAAGTCGTTTTGCATTGAAATGAAGACGGAGGCCTGAGGGCTTCGGCGTTCTGCCAGAGAATCCGCCCCTCCCTCCCTCACCATCCTCATCCTACCTCCCTCCTTCCATCCCCGCTCACCAGCCCCACCCTCCCCCCCCACCCCCCCACACACACTCTCACTTCCCCTCCCCCCTCGGGGCCCATTTAAACGCAGCCATTCAGCTCAAGCGGCGCTCGGCTCACCACAGTTAACCTGAAGGGGTGGGCCTTCTACGACTGCCAATAGAGATTCCTCCTCGTGGCACTCAGGAGTTTTCTGGGGTGCGTTCAGAAGCTGTGGCATGTGAAAACTCCTCAAAGTCTTCCTTTAAACTGCAGTGGGGAACCAGGAATCAAAGCATACAGCAAAGGCGAGTGAGAGAGAGAGAAAAGAGAAACGATACTCCCAGACAAGCCGCCTCTTCGGCAAGGCCGTCGCCTACTTTCTCGCCCGTCTCCCTTTGGCTCGGCTCTTTAATGCCTGTTACTTGGGCGCTCTGTAAATAAATGGGCCTCTTGAGAAATAATAAGCTTTGAGCGTCTCCGCGGTTGGCGGCAAGAGACATCAACGGGCTTCGCTGGAGCTTTCAGGGAAGAAGAAAAAACGGTAGAAGCCGCCAACGGCCCGCGATTGTTTGCGATATGAAAGGAGACCAAGTCACAGTGTGACTTCCGTTATCTGGCAGAGTTCAAACTTGAAATCTGAACGGCTTGTGGATGGTGCAGGTTTCCTAACCTCTGCCGCATACGATCACGCTTCTTATTAATTCGGCGCTTTGAAGAGGAACGTTGCAGGAATGATCAAGGAGCTGGTGCATTGTAGGTGATGGGAGGCTTTAGTCGTTTACATGAGTCAGCCGCTGTGTAGCACCAAAATTAGTCCGAGCCATGAGAATGGAATAGAAAAGAAAAAAAACAAGCGGTAAAATAAAATTTTCAAACAGACTTGTTTCATTTTTATCAAAGAGCATGACAGTAGAAAGAATGCAGAGCGCAGTAAAATGTACAGTATAATCTTCTCTCGTGTAAATTGAATTCAGCATTAATCAGATTTTGGTTCGTCACAGAAGCCGAGAGGGAGGCCCGCGGCGGGTAGCGGTCAGAACAGGACGGAAAAAGCAATAACCACCGAGACAAGACAAAAACATTCTTCAACTTTGGATGCCCCTCAAGTGTCACGAGGCCGGAATGTTCAGTACCCTGTAAAACACTGTTTCTTCTGTTTCGCTGAGGGGGTAAAAATGCTGTGCGATCGATCTGATTTTAACCTCGTCTCAAGTTGCTTTGCTTACGTCATCCTCAAGCTGGCACATGCTCATACTTAATACAATGGGAAATCAAGAGTTTTTCGCTTTCGGTTGTTTTCATATCACACAATGACACGCTAAATGTAGATAAAATAATTGTTCCTGTTTTTGCCTCGTGTATTTAAGCATTAACTCTTGGCCTTTTCCATCCCCTTTTTTCATTGAATCTCTGCTACAATTCCCACAGACTTCTTAAAATCCAGATTCGAACTGGCAAGTTGGCAAAATATACAAAATCAATATCGGTCTCGCTCTTTAGTTCTGACCAAACTTGCATTTCACTAAAACCCATAGCAAATTAATGCTTGGCTCTCCATGCCCGGCTCGGCTCATAAAGCCTGGCTGCATCCCTTTTAATCTGACCAGATCTGTTTGGCTGGTCTGGCACTCGGGCCGGGGGACGGTGGTGTGAAGTTGAGGCACTGACCTGTCTGCAGACATAAAATGACCTAAAAAGCAATTGAATGAAGACTCCTGATCCTCATTTCAAGCAGTGGGGATGCAGTGATACAACTGAACTGCAATTTAATGTATCGAATTTGTTTGTATCAGTTAGTAAAATTAACTAGCAGTGCATTTCCACAAAAAAATGTCAGTGTGATGTCTCAAGTTATGTGGCTATGACATGAAAACTGGCAGAGTGGAAAGAATTTGATTAAAATGCATTAAGTGAATGCGTGGCATGATGGTTAGCGCTGCCGTCTCATAGCTAGAAGCTGCTGGGTTCGATCCCCCACAGTCCAAAAGCAAGCGGTGTAGGTTAATGGGTGATTCTAAATTGGCTCTGTAAGGTGTGAGTGTGTGTGCCCTGCGGTGTGTTTGCGCATACTCAGGGTTGGTCCATCGCCTCGCACGCGTAGTTCCCGGGATAGACTCCGGCCTCCTCCGCGACCCAGGTTGCGATTAAGTGGTTCGGATAATGAATAATGATTGAATGAATGAATGGGCAACGATGATGATAAAAGCAAGAAAGAGACGAGAGTAGGTGGAAACCGATTGAGATGCGCGTTCAGTGAGGTGGTCTGGTGGCATAAGAACCGTGTTGACTGTCATGAAACCATCGCGGTCGCTTCGAGTCCCGATTCCCATGTATTCTTAATGGGAGAAAACTAATGAGTTCCTATGGGAAAAATAATGACAGAAGAAAAGGATGAAAAAGATGAGTGCGGATCATGGCGGCTACAGATATGTGAAGAGGCCCATGGGCCCTCGAATTACGTCGAATTCGGTGGGTTTGTGAAGAACGTAGGTTGTGCAGTAAAACTCCATGTTAGTCTATGAGGAAAAAAACTGATGGAAAAATGGAAAGAACTTCATAAGCAGTGTGAGTATCAAAAACATGCATATAGCATTATATATATATATATACTGTACATAAAGTATATAAGCAACAGACACCGCTATAGGCCACACGTTTTAGAGGTGGAACAAAGTTTCTAGAACAGAAACTTTAGGAGGGTAGCAATAAGCAAGTGAGTGATTATTTGTCATTGTGAACACAGCACAGTGCAGCAAATGTGACCTCTGCATTTGACCATCCGTGTGAAGAACAGTGGGCAGCTGACATGGGCAGCACTCGGGGGAGCAGTGCTTGGGGATGGTACCTTGCTCATGAGTACCCTCAGTGGTGACTTCATGGTCTGAGAATCGAACCGGCGACCTTCTGATCACAGGGCGAACGCTCACCCACTACGCCACCAACTGGCCCAAGTGTGTGGAATATCGGTATCAGGACAAGGCGTATAGATGCGTCTGTATTCATATCAGGGACGCTTGCAAGTGGGTGTGGACTTTTTTGACCATCGTTAACCGTGTTTCCAAATGTTTGTCGTGATTAAAAAGAGGACAGACCTTCCCCGCGCCCCCATCCAGGTTTACCAGCCTCAGGGGCGACAGGAAGCCAGTCGCTCCCTCGGTGCTCTCAATAATCCTAATACAATTCACTCTCTCATTCTTTTACATTTTCTCCCCGCCCTCAGTCAGGAGAATCAGAGGCAGTAAATTGACGCTTCATGGGAGAGCGAAATTGAGTCATTAATCCTGCTTTCAGCCTCCAATCCCAATACTGTCACACACACACACACACACAACACACACCTCAATTCCAAAGTGATGCTGAGGCCAGGCTTATTCACATGGAGATAAATACTTCCCTTAACTGTCATTTGCCAATGTCTCCCGACAAGCCCCCATGTGAGAGACGCCACTCGAGGTGTCTCCTTTTTGATTAGTGACTAAAGCGTCCAGGTCTGGACCCGAGAGCAGCTCAAGGAGGCGGTCTCTTGAGCCAGAAAGGGCGTGTAGTCGAGATTGATGGTCCGTCATGGTGTATAGGAACGCAGAGAAACAGCACACCTCAAGGATCGGAGGTGTGATACGCGTGTCTCGCTGAAGAATTGGCAGATTCGTGCGTTTGGAAAACCGCCATCCGTCCACCATTTATTCCGAAAGGGGCGTCGTTTGAGTGTTGACCACTTGCTTGCTATAAAGGGAATCTGATACACGCCTTAGGTTGTAGTTGTCAAGTTGAGGCGCTGATCAGTCGCTGCACTTAAAGTTTCACCACTGTTTCATCACCATACAATATGATACTCAAGTGAGCGGACAAGAATTTGATGTCTGCTGAGACAGCCAAAACTTTTAGCTAGAATTTAGATGGAAAACAACACAGCAGCAAAAGTCTGGGAATGTCTCCATACGCTATTTTTCTTTTTCTCATACTTATCCGGACTTCAAAACTACTATCAATCAAGTACCACACTTTTGCACACGGCGTAGGAACTCTGAGAATCCATTTGAAGATTTTGCCTTCTATTTCGCAACAGGACAAGTACGTACTGATTTACTGTGGGCGTAACTCAACCCAGACCCACACGAGAGATCCGACAAAATAACGCTGATAAAATGTGCCATAAATATGGATAAAACTAAAAATGGACTTAAATTAGGAATAAATGGCTTTTTTATAGATTTCTTATAGTCTAGTCTTCATGTAATAAACCCAATTTCCTTTTTTACACGTTTCATTTCCTTAAAAATTGTTTTTCATTCCCTTGATAGCTTAAAATTTGCATTTTTCTTTTCCATTCTTTGCTACACCTCTCTCTCGCTCAGCGTGTGTGTGTGTGTTTGTTTGGGTGGGTCGCAGCGACGATAAGGGAGGCGTTTTTTCGTGGAAGAAGAGAGGAGAGGAGAAGAGAGGAGAGGAGCGGGATGGAAGGGGCTGGCATATGGGTGCTTTCCTCTTTTACCGAAGACCAAGACCGCTGCCGCTGCCGCTGCTGCTGCGGCGCTGATAAAAAAAAGCATCATTCGAGCGGACGTTAGCGGTTAACAGTTAGCCGGAAGTGGGTCGAGAAAAGAGATGTAAAAAGTCGGCCATTACTGAAAACTGTGTCCACATCATTACAGGTGAAGTGCTGTCTCCTCTTCTCTTGCGCCGGACAACGATGTGCCTCCAGACGTTGAGGCCAGATGCTGCTCGTGAGCTCCATATACTCATCAAACGTCACCGCGCAAACCTAACGAAATGTTCAGCCAGAAAAACTTCTTCATGTTTGTTGATTCCAAACTGACTAGATGCAATAAAACTCGCCAAATCTCACGGTTTTTCTTTCTTTTAATGAACAATTATGTCCTCACAACCACTAAACCCCCCTCTCTCTCTCTCGCTTCCTCCGATAACATCTTCACTAAAGCTGGCGAATCATTTAAAGTATATAAAAAAAAAGGTAATTCGACAAATTAGGCCTTAAGTACTCATTAGAACGGGAGCTCAGCAAATGAAGAAGGAGGGGGGAAAAAAAAGGCCTTCTCTGCCTCAAATTACATTCCGCTGTCCCTGCAATTTCCCCGCAATCACGCAGGCGCTCCAAAACTTCCAAATTTGTTTTGAACTTCTCCACTTGTTCAACTCGGGCCAATTGCTTGTCTTTTCTCTCTCTCTTCCTCGTGCACAGTCATGCAGTAAATAGCTCCTCCACTTTCCGGCAAGTGACGGAGATTGATAGTGACTGCAATTAATAGCGGGCTCTACAGATTAATTAGAAAACACAAAAGTATAAAACAAAAAAGGAATAAAAGCGGTGACTGTGAGAGAGAGGCTGAAATAAGCGCTACGTGCCCAGATGGAGCCACCCAGCGCGAGGTTCCGTTAGATTGGCGTTAACATGGTCGTACGGCAGGGCGACAATGTCCAGTAGGGCCGGTGATATGACCTCAAATATGATGCGGTTAATTGAAACCGTTTACCTTGATCACAGTGAATGAGCGATTATTTTGTTTTGGAATCTCCGTTCCGGTTAATCCCAAAAGTGTTAGATGAGGTTGAGTTTGAGGCTTAGTGTGGGTCGGTCAATTCTTAATGCCTGTGGAAGTTCAGCAGAGCGTTGGCGACTTGACGCACCATGAACCTTGGCGGCCGTTGAACCCGTTTTGTGACGTTACGTCGTTTGCGTGCTTCGTGGCTTTGAGTTGCTGTTGATTCCAAATGCTTCCACTTGCCCGTAATTATACCTGCATTTGCCCGTGAAATTTCACCAGCCGTCTTATTGACAACGTGGCATCGTATCCTGAGTACCGTTACAGGCTCTCAAATTGACCCATTTTGTTCCTAGCGTTTGTAAATATTAGAACCATGGCTAGCTCCCTGACAATCCAAATAATCATCACCGGCAAGATTACGACGATTAATTGCCCAGCGCTTACTGTCGCACCTCTGTCACCGAGGCCTGCGAGTGAAGGTCGCGTCCTGGAAGCAGAGGTTTCTATGACATCGGGGAGCTCCGCGCTGCCAACTCGAACCCCGGGAGGGAAGATAGTGATGGAATGTTCCGTGTTTCCTCAGCGATGTTAGAGTGCAGGCCCGGCCTGGAATACGGAATGCAGAATCCGTCGGAGACGGGGGTTGGGGAGGGGGAGGGATGTGTCCTCCCGTTTCCCGACTCGCCTGGGA
Organism: Distichodus sexfasciatus; assembly: GCA_032718565.1. NCBI lineage: Eukaryota > Metazoa > Chordata > Actinopteri > Characiformes > Distichodontidae > Distichodus > Distichodus sexfasciatus. The sequence continues at coordinate 1,441,966 of JAVGVS010000064.1, read as the reverse complement.
TCTACTCCAGAAACGCAGCTTCGCTCGGCCCTGCCAAGGATTGTGGATGGTGCTTGTGCTCGATTCGGACACACAATGGGACGGTGGATTTTCCGTGACAGGCCGTTTGGAGAGACGTTCTTTGGAACATGAGCTGCCGTAACCTGAGTTTTGGGGTCAGACCAGCGTGATGGATGCTAACGGGGGGTTAGGGATGGGTTTAAAAAAGCAGAGCAGAAAACGGAGTTCCTCCTTTTTATTTTAAAAGTAAAAAGTCTTGACAGAAATCTCTCTTCTTACTTCGACTCTGGCCCCGTGCTGAGACCCTGCTGCTTTACTCGGGGTCACAAGTTCAGGATTTGACTCTTCTGGATCACTGTGAGTCCAGTCTGTCCAACGCCGAGTCCAGCTCGGCATCGGCCATCCATCAAAGTTCGAGAACGTGAACTTTCTGCCTTTTTCCAGGCGCCGCTCCGTCCCAATCAATGCCTGGCGAAAGAACGTTCGAGCGTCGTTCCCTCCTCTCCGAAGAGGAGGAGGAGTCAAGGAACAGAGGAAGATGAAGGAGAAAAATCAGAGCCTACTGACAGCAGAGGGCCAGACCGGCTGCGAAGACTCCTCTTATGAAAGCAGAAAGAAAGGAATGATAGAGCGATGACTAGAGATGAGGCTCGGCGAGGTCGGGGTCGAGTGCACGAAATTCGGAGCGCAACGCAGGCTCGCGATTCGACCCGGAGGATAGCAGGCGGGGAGGAAAAAAAATCAGGGACGGACTGAACTTGACCAAAAAGGCTGAATTCGAAGATGTTAGGTTGTGTAGCTAGAGGACAATATCGGGGGAGTGACGGAGCGGGGGTTGAAAAAGGGACGACTAGAGGACTTGAGACTTTTTCAAAGAACCTTATTCCCCAGACCATCTTGCTCTCTGTTTAACTTTGCCAGCTCTGTTTGTTTGTCTTCGTTGGGCGACAAAGATTCATCTTGCGTGCGTGACGAGCCTTAACGAAGGTTCATTTGGGGTGTTGGGAGCGTCTGTGTGAGGTGACGGTCAGCTAAAACTCTCCTCTTCGTGACCTCGCAAAAACTGGCTCCTGTTGTGTGAAGTTGTGTTGTGTAGTGTACTGCATTGTAACTCAATTTGTGATGCGCCGTTTTTTGAAAAATTAAATACAAACGTCAATGCAACATAATTCAAAGTAATGCTTTTAAAAGGAAGTCACTCACGTTCCACAATTTCGCTTCTCAGATCTGTGAAGGCCAAGAAACTAAATCTGAATATGAGTTAAAGCTGAAGAAATCTAGAGACGGCACCGATCTGATACACGGATAACAGCTGGAGCGGGTATCGGTGCCATTGGGTCGATCTATGGAGACGATCTGTAAATGTGCGCATGCTCAATATGCTGGTTTATTGTTCAACATTCACGCTAATTCCTACATATTGATATGACAATGAGCAGAACAAAAGCGGCCTTAACATTCGACCCTCATATCACGTTCTCCTGTTTAATTTCCATAACAACACCAGCTCTCACTCACAATCTGTGTTTCTGATGGTTTTAGAGCTGCAGGATTAGGGACCGTCACTAAATTACATGACTGTGTTTAAATGAATGATTTTTGAGATGTTATTTTGGTCATTTAGCACAGACACTGCGCGAAACATCTTGTCCTTGAGCAGGGCAGGCAGCTGCTTGGGGAACCAAGCCACTAGATATGACGTTCGTTTGAGCGTTCATTCCTTTGAACTTTATCAGAATTTATTAACCTGCAAATCGTGCGCGTGATATCAGTTATAAAACAAATGGCGACTAGAAGAAGAGGAGCTATTTATCCGAGAATTGAGAAAAGAAAGAAAAAGAGGAAGAGGAGAAAAAAAGCAAGACAGCGGTGAAGTGGCAAAAATAGCGATATAATATATCTACGTCTCTTTGCTGAGTGTGGCTTCACTTGCCTAAGCCTTAGCATAACCGTTTTCTTATGTTTTACTTGACATGTGACAGCAAAGTTAGTTAACTTGGCCAAAGATACTTATCAGACCGCATTGTGTGACCAGCTGGCTGTGACGTGACCCCGAATCGAGTGTGTGCACCTGACCTTGGTGACAGAAGACCTGAATTGACTTAGCTTAGCCATCAGGTTCGAAAATGGTTTCATATTTTCATAAGTCCATTAACTTGTTTAAAATGGTACCTTGTGAAAAAAAAAGTTTATTGTTCACAATTTTTTGTTAATGTCAGATTATTTATTAAAATAATGACAAAAACTGGTTAGAGGGGGGGCCCCCAGTGAATTTTTGCTTGGGGCCCCAACAGACCCTAGGATCGCCTCTGGACACATGGAAGTGTAATTATTACATTGTTTTAGTTGGAAAACAGTACTTAAGTCAAATATTTCCTTAAGCATAACAGAATAATCTCAGTCATGTATTCAGACACTTTTTAAGCATTATTTTCTGTTTCCTGTTCAAAAAGACTCAAGAGACTGTATCGGATTTGTATCGTGTTGTATCGATATCAAAACTTACAATATCAGTATCATATTGAACATTAAAAAAGTGGTCTCGTGCCATGTCTAGAATAAACACATTATAGTTTCTGTCCTAAGGTGTTACTAAAATGATCAGTAAATTAACACTAACACTGATAAATTCATGCTAACAAATATAATAAATGCAATTTCTGTTTCAAATGCAGTACTTATCAATTTATGAATGTTTAAAATATTAAAAATACGGATCATTCTTCATATGTAAAATTTTCCTATTATTTCACATGTATCTGAATGGATTATTGGGTATTTGCTGTCATTTTTAACTAAATATACTCTTTAGACATATTTCTATAATTAGATTATATTGATTTTATAACATATCTAAAAACATATAAATATATACCTAAAATACATAGCGTATGCTCTATTTAATCTCCTAACATCATCTCCAGGTATAATTTACACCATAAAACACCTTCAACTATTTTCGGTATATGTTTTGCCATATCTAAAAATTATTTCAATGTCTTGATGAATTTTTGGCATCATATCTGCACAGATATAATACGTGGATAATGAACGCAGCAAAAGTGTCAGTAAAAGCACGGTTCGGGTTTTCAGGGTGAAGATAAAATGGAGTTATGCAGCTCGTTATGCAGTCTTTTCTCTTCTATTAATCCAGATACAGAGCAAGGCCGGACAACACAGTGATTTAGACAATACTTGATGCCGTGCTGGCGAGCGTGCTGTAGACTCGCTGCAGCCTCCTGAATAAAAGCCCGGCGTGAAAATGAAGTTTTTATTCCTGCAGGACTACAGAGGTGTGCGGTGGAGACTCTCTGCTTGTTCTATATCACACACACACACACACACACTCTCTCTCTTTGCTTTTCAAGGACAGACAAGTTGATGTGAGATCGAACTTTCTTCTTCTTATAAAAAAGGAAAAGAAAAGAAAAAACAGGCCATGGGCCACTTCTCTCCCTCCGCCGTTTAGAACAAAGAAAAGGCCCTTTGACAAATGACAGCAAGAAAGTTAGCAAATAAATAAATAAATAAAAAGCTGAGTGAAAAGATGAATTTTGGAGTGAGCTGCAGCCAAGGAGTCACCATGTATCACAGTTAGCGAGCAGCAGCCCAGAGCTCGCACACACACACACACACTCACACACACACACACCAGAGTGCAGGGAAGCGCCACATCAATCGTACCCGCGGTACACGGCGTTCCCACAACACACACACATGCACACACACACACACTTACTGGTGTCAGCGCACACATTGTTGCCAGTGGTGTGTGTTGTCTCACCACACACACCTTTATGTCGGGTGTAAAGCAGAAATCATGCAGTAGTAAATCTCTCTCTCAATTTTTTCGTATTTCATGTATATATATATATATATATATATAAATTGCAACATTAATTCTTTTATCTCCACAAATATAACTGTGTGTTTGTCTATGTATAAATTTTAAAGATACAATATACAATTTTGAAAATAGGATTTATACATTATTTTTCAATATATATAAGTCCAGTTTTAACTTTTTAATTATTTCAATAACACATTTTTATAATTAGTCAAAACAATATAATAATTTTATAGCAAGCATAATAATAATAATAATAATAATAATCGAGATAGACTTCCTAAGATGTGTATAAGAGACAGCTATATAAATTATTAACTAATTATTCATTAAATGTTAGAATACATAATGTTTTATTTTGTAACAAATGAAAAAATAAAATAATATAAATTCTTCTTCTTCTGATTATTATTATTATTATTATTATTATTATTATTATTATTATTATTATTATTATTATTATCTCTACATCATTTTTCAATCTGTGATTAATAATTAAATAAACATGAGTTAATATGACTTCAATGTTAAACTCCACTTAGCTATGAATACTATATAAATAGTAATTATTAATTTGAGACATATGAATATGTCATAGATATCTATCCTGGAATAATTATGACAGTATCTACACGCACACACACAGAGCCGTCTTTCATCAATCTTTCAGGATCATGTTGTAGCAGACATCAATAAATAATGGCTAGATATAGGTCTCATGTACACACCACATCCGCAGATTAACTATGCATGAACACACTCCGTAACGGGGGAGCACCAAGTCCAAAACCGAAACTGCTCTGGGTGTCGCGCGCTGATCCGTATTGTACGTTGATTTTCTATTTTAACCATGTCTTTTACTGCTACTTTTAAAGCGTTTACTCAACTTAGCTACGGTACAGTGGGATTAGCCTCTGCTGCTGCCATCCAGTGGTTTTAACGTGTAACGCACTTATTACCTTATTGTTTCGTCTTCTGTCGAAAGTATCCCTTTTATGGGATCAGGGGTCACTCAGAGACAAATAACACTCAAAGCGTAAAAGGGGGAAGACATGGTAATGATGTGGGTTAAGACTTAAGACAACTGGCACGGGGAGTAAAGGCGACTTAACGAGTTCTGGAATGTCGGCGTAAATAGTGTTTGATTTCCTTCAAGCACAGCTGCTATCGATTCGAAGTGGTTCGAGATCTGTGTGGACTTTTAAGCGGAGGGCAGAGGGAACGTCTCTCGCTAGACGACCGTCAAGATACTAACCCCACCTCCGCGATGACCTCATTACTCGTCCCCCGTTGCGACGAAGCGCCGGACCCTTTTTATAGCCCAGAAAAAAAGAGGAGGAGTGTGAGTGCATAATTGACAAATGGATCAAATTCATGGGGGCGAATCAAATTACAAGCTACATTTACGAACTCTGCGCTTTGGCAATATCGTTTTAGCAAATAACATGTCGGAGGGGGTCAATGGTATTTGACAGCCCGACGTTAACGCGGCTCATTTTCAAATGGAGACTCAAAAGCCCATTTAAATCACAATCAATTAATCTGGCCTGGGGGGAATAGAAAATATATGTGTAGTGGAGGTCAAGCAGCGTGCCAGAACTGCTGTACTTCTTTTTCTGTTCCCCTTCAATTTCTGTCAATCTCCGCTCAACTCGTACTAATCGATATGGATCAAGCCAAAGCTCTCGTAAGTGAACGTTCAGTTCCGGCACTGTACTCTCGTTGAACTTTTGCGGGAGGTGAAATAGAGGAACTTGACTGTATTCTGGAACTCGGAGACGGAGCCCAAGGCCAGAGAGGTAAGGTCTCTGAGCTGACGCTCGTTCTGTAGAACTCACTTACAACCTTACGATACTCAGAGAGCGATGTACAATCCACTTTGTTTGTACTCCACTCAGAGAACGTGCTCTTCAGTCTTGTAAATCTGGACTCAAATCAACAGCTGCTGGTACTTAAGTTGCTTATTTTTTAAAACTCGGCAAATGTTCAAATTCCAACTGAAGCAACCCTACTGAAGCAGTTTGATTAAGCACACATTTAAGCTAGACTTAATGAAGATGAGGATTCAGTTTTTAGATCTCGTGCTTCTACTAGAACTACATATTCGCAGTAAACTTGCAATGTGAGACTCATCATGACACAGACAAGGCAATATGATACTCATCACGACACAGAAAACATGATACTAATCACAATGTGATACACATCATCATACGGGACGATTTTAAACAGTGACCATTTTAATATAATGAATCGTAAAATATCTGGTACTACTTACAGCTTATTTTTAACCCAATCAAGACAACACCGATGTTTTAAGACTAAAATTATAGGTGAAATATAAACCCGTTGTTTCAAAGCCTAATACATTGCGTACGTACTGAAGGCAATTTCATAATTTAACCTGTTTCTTTAATGAATACTTTCAGGTAATAATTCTGTTGCCTCCAGTGGAATTAGCCTCTTTTGTGGCCACTAGTGGTGATGTTATGCATTGCACTAGAAGGATTTTATTTCTACTGTATTTATATTTCATACATCATTATTTTTTATTACACTACATACTATATACTATGCAACTTCTCCACTATCATATGTTCAGTATGAATTAAGGGTCCGACTCTATGTGGGGGGGACTGGGGTTAACTGGGGTTCCATTAAGAACCAGATATTCAAAGCAGATCAAAATGACCCTTATGACCAGCAGGTGACCATCACAAGCTTGTGTGAAGCTGTTCCGATTTTTTAAGCAAAAAAATTCTCTTTGTTTACTACCACAAACACATCTCCGTCTTGGCCACAAGTGTTTGCTAATTAACACTTTTCAAACGCCAGCAATAACCCTCTCTTTTTCCCTCCCAATCATCTCACCCCGGCATCGTGCGTTATTTTTGTTTCGGTGCGAAAGCAGCGGGAGCGGTTTTTAGATGGGAAACCAACACCACCAGACATCTCGACCTCAGCATGAGACGGCCCACCGCCGCCGCCGCGGGCTTCGTGGGCGAGGTAAAAATCCGAGAGAAACAAATGCGAGCCCCGCTCGCTCCGAGAGGCCTTTTTTTCTCTTGAAAGGAAAGTCAGCGGTTCGGGGTGAAGCTCGGCCGTCCCACCAGGTAGCCGTCAGTCAGAGGCGCAGCGCCGCGCCCCGACAGCGGTTATGGAAATAAGTGATGGATGAACAGCTCGCTCTGTCAGCAGGACTCTTGCTTAAGGTGTGATTTCAGAGACATGGGGACGCGGGGTCTCGCTGCTGCCCCGCGCTGGGCTACGAGGAAAAAGTTCTGTTTACAACCCCCACGCCACGGGAGGAGCCGGAAAACTCCGCCTAATGGAATCCGAGGCTTCTGGGGGGAAAAAATGGGTTCGGGGCTCGGCCTTGCTCCCGGTGCAATGCGGCACAAGAGCCTTGGCCGAATGAAATCCTAGTATTATTGCATTATTATTATTCTTGGAAGGCGCCAGATGATGATGATGATGATGATTATTATTATTGTTATTATTGTTCACATTCTATCATTCAAGATCAGGGTGGAGTTTGAGATACTTGCTGGAAACTAATTTTTGGAGTGCATTAAGAAAAAAAAACTTGTAATGTAAGCACTATTTGAATTTCTATAATATACATATACAGTATGTTATTTAAATACTTTTATAACTCTGTGAATTAAAATTCTATATTACTACATACCACCACAATATTTACTCTACTACTAATACTGCTACCACTAGGGCTGGGTACCTTTCACATCTGACAGGCGATACTTGTGGCGCTCCAATTATCAAACACCGCACACTCATCCGCCCCGTAAATATATTTTATCCTTAACGAGGTGTTTCCTCAAGTCCGACGTATTGCTAGCTCCAGTTCTGCATTTCGTGTGGCAAATGTTGCCTGTTGCGCTGTTTGGGTTGATTTTAGTAAAGTGCAGTTAGTCACACAGTCGAACGCTTTCTGCACGCAGGCGCTTTCTTCCCCTGGCCACCGCTGTCACAGTAAACAAAACTAACGCTACAGCGTAAATAGCAAATGGAGATTTAACTGCAGTAAATATCTATCTGTTTCTTTTCCGTTGCTGGTGTTAATGTAAACTGCATTGAAACGCTGAGATAACTGATGAATTTAACCCTTTCACCCAGTTCCGTACGTCCCGCTCGGCTCGTGCACACCGCTGCTGGTAGTGCCGACGTCATTCAGTCGGCACCTTTAAAAATACCGAACTCGGTACCCAACCCTTTATTAAAATATATACTATACATTAACCTTTAACCTTAGCCATTAAATAATTTTTTGTCAAAGGGACTGATTCACATTTACTCCAAGCGCTCTTACATCAAAACTTTGAGAAATATATATTCAGCTCTTCATGACTGTTTTGGCCATTGTTTGACAAGCTTTTGTTACGAGTTAATTAAAGAAGAGCTCAGAAATACAGAAGCTACTCTCCCACACCACACAATAACCACCACTCTGCTTAGCACAAAGGACGGAGCGCTTGGAAACTCTCTTGGTTCAGTGTTACAGAGGAAGTTACGACTCGGAGGCTACAACACATCACACACTCTGAGGAGTTCTTCTGGTTGCAATAGGACAGGCCGAGGCGCTCATGGCACAGTTCCACCCATCTGTGTGTGTGTGTGTGTGTGTGTGTGTAAGAGTGTGTGAACAGAGGAAGCCCAGGCTCTCTGGTCGGAGCGACAAGTCCATGATCTGAGTCATATTTCTGGGGACTTGTGCTTTCCTCAGCCAGGTTCAGCAGTGTGAGAAGTTTGGCCGTAATCCTGTTTGCCATTGACGATATTCTTCACACGCTGCCTCGGTCACGCAGCACTCAAATCCTGCATCCTACTCTTCCTCGGTTCAACCTCCAGGCTCCTCCAAATTTCATATTCGCCCCATCAACCTGCTGTCATTAATCACACTACTTGGTTCGGACAGCGAGGTTCAGTGAAAAGTTTGCGAGGCCCTACGTCTGAAGGGCGACGGGAACAAAAGCACTGAGATGAAAAGCTAACAAGTGGAACTGTTTTGAATTTATTCCAGGTAAAAATATTCACTATATCAACTCAAAATGTTTGACATTAACACAATTACACCGATTTTCTTTTTACTTCAATTAGCACTTTTTGTAATTAGAGAAAATGATCGGCCTCTGCATTTAGATGTGATATGATTACTTAACCAGCAAATGAAGATATATTTGGCGAATTAAATACAACTCTACCAGGTCTCGAGAAGAGAACAGGTCAAAACTTTTGCCAATTTTTGAGTGCGGAAGTCACGTCTTGAGAACAAAACTGGATTAGACCACATTCAGCACAAGCCCAGACTGATCACCGAGTCACTTCTGAAATAAATGCCCTCTTTGTTCAGTTTGTGAAGTGTTTCTGTTTGTCTCCTTCCGTCGTACTCAATGTTCTTTGTTGGTATTTTCAGGCATTTTGACCTTGTTTTATTCCCAGTATTTTGTTTTTGATCTGTTTCTGTTCCTTCTTGTCATTTGTGTGATTTTGGCTTTCTTGGATGTCTGGTGTTCGTCTTCTGGCTCGAGTCAGTTTTCAGTTTTTGGATTATCCATTAAACTGGAGGTTTGGGAGCTATGGCTCTGTTTATCATTGTCTCATCGGTTAAAAAAATCTTGTAATAAAATGAATATTATTTTAATTAGATACTCAAAATGCAGCTAATAGCAGCATATTTACGCCTTTTCCGATCCTGTTTTGGGTTCGTGTTCCGCTTGTTCCTCACAATCCGTTTCTACAATAAAAAGCTAGAAATCTGCAGATAACTGATAAAGATGAAGGCAACTGAAAGCTGAAAACTACTCGTTTTTGATAAGACATTCAGTGATGGAATTCAAGGTGGAATACCCAGAATACACTGGGAACAGACACCTCTTCATTAACACCCCATCTGCAAAGCTCAACTTTTGACCACGACCATCATCGGCTCCATCTGTGGCTCACGTCTCCGGGGTCGGCTTTCCGTGTTTCGGAAAAGACTGATGATCCGGAGAGCTTCCCTCCTTTTTATTTTTCACTTTAAAGGAATTTTAACTGAGTGATTACTTGTCAGTGTGAACACACCACAGCAGCATTAAATGTGATCTGTTCCCGGGAAGCAGTGCTTGGGGACGGGACCTCGTTTATCAGCACCTCAGTGGTACCTTTACTGGTCCGGCACTTGAATCGGGGACCTTCTGATGACAGAGCCAAATCCATGACAGGACAACAAACGCCAGGCAGTGCAAAGTGGGAAGAGAGAAAATACACCTGCGTCAATTCTTTTGTTCGTGATCTCTTGGTCGGCGCTGGAGACATGGAACGTATGGCTGGCGTTCCAAAAGCGCTCAGAAAAACAAATATTATGCCAAGAACAATTGTTCTCCAGTGCCAACGCAATCCACATCGTCCCCGTTTTGGCCGAAGGGTTTTTGGCCGGAACGAGGGAAGACTGAACGAGGGAGGATTTTAACGCTCTTCCTTTCTCTTCCAGCCTCGTTAACGGTCAAAGTCGGCCCCGGCTTTGGCCGGCTGGTGGTCTCGGAATACTCGGACCCTCATTATTTTAGACGCTCCTCCCACTCAGCAGCGAGCTGCGCTTCTCACCCGGCTTTTGGGTCAGAAGCGAGCCCTGCAAGTGAAGCCGAAAGTCAGGCGCTGAAATCTGGCTGCGCTTTAGGAAAAGGGAATGTTTTAGATGAGTTTTGTTGTTACTAAAAGAAGTGGAGTTTCCATAGAAACCCTCATCCCTTGCTACGCGCCGGTCAATGTTACTACGGCGATGGCCGGGTCGGTTTGGTCAGGTAGGAATCTCTTCCTCCTCCTCCTCCTCCTCTTGGAGTGTTTTGTGTGTAAGCAAATGAGTGAGCAAAAGGATAGACAAAGAGAAGTGTGTGTTCTTACGAACATCCATCACATGCCAAAATGTCCCCACAAAATTTGGCGCGATAAATGGTCCGGAGCTCACACGAGACCCTCGTCAGATTAATAAAGCAGCTACCATTACGTGCATGCAGGAAAAGTACAAATCCAGCAATGGCTCTGATCAATAGGATTAGCGGGTATGCTAATGCAAACAAAGCGTTTTGTAATCCGGTCCAAACGGAGGCATTACGGCGGCTTTTCGCTCGGTGTGTGTAAACAGATCTATCATCAGATGACAAACACCGCCGCTCCCCCGCAAACACGGCCGAGTGACGATACGACGCTGCTTCCATAATCACCCTAAACTAGTACCAGGGGTGTAAATCACGTTTCATCAACATGCGATATTCGAGTCGATTCAGTGGACAAAGATTCAGTGTCTGCCAACATCGCTGAAGTCTGCCACGATGCGATGTTGATTTGATTCAGTTCAAGAGCCAGCAATCGATACCAGATAATATCACATGCTGATTGAACACAGTCACTTCCATTCACATTATATCACAAAAAGCAAGTAAAACGTCATTTCAAATTTGTAATGATCACTCTGGAAACTGGCGTTAACAACTGTCCCGTTTTTAAATGGGTATGAAACCCCTGATATGTTTTTGAGGTGCTCAGTAACACATATGTCCTGCATGTGAAGGAAAATAATAACAGTTTGTGTTACTTTTACACTGAGAAAGGTGCAAAGGAAGGATGGATGAAAGAAGTGGTGGGAGAAAGGGACAACCACAAATAAAGAGTGAGAGAGTTGGAAAGAAAGTCAAAAGAAAGAAAGAGCAAAAGAAAGAAGAAAATAAATAAAAAGAAAGAAAAGAAAAGAAAGACAGTACAAAGAAAGAAAGACAATAGTATGAAAGAAAGAAAGAAAGAAAGACGGAGAACTAGACAAAAAAGAGTGAGAGGGAAAGAAAGAAACAAAGAACGAAAGAAAGAAAGAAATAAAACGAAAGAAAGACAGGGAGGAAGAAAAGAAAAAAAAAAATGAGATAACGCAAGAGAATTAGACATGCATACAGATAGAACGAGAGAAAGAACACAGAGAGAACAAAGGGAGGTTGGAGAAAAAGAGATAGATAGATAGATAGAGAGAGAGAGAGAGAGAGAGAGAGAGACTGATTGATTGTTAGATAGATAGATAGATAGATAGATAGATAGATAGATAGATAGACAGACAGATAGACAGATAGATAGATAGATATATAGATAGATAGATAGTTCCTGTAGTGCGGCGTAGCTACACCATTCAACCCAGCGGTCACCCTAAAAGGACTCTCCGGCCTCGTATGGGACGGCAGAGTCATCATCAAGGTTAACGTCTAAACCAGCTCCAACACAGCAGCGGCAGCAGCAGAAGCATCGCGGCAAAATACTCATGATGAAGCACTTAGCGGAAGCGGTTTTTGCCTGATTGCAAAAAAGCACGGCCGCTTCATTTCTCACCGCCTTTTTCCTCCCGCCCCCCGGCAGCCGGACCGAGGCAGCGGCCGTTACAGCGCCGACGCCTCCCCGAAGGCTCTGACTCATCTGGGCTTTGAATTTGAGCGACGGCGGCGATAACTCTCTCGGCACATTAGTTTGACAAAGTGTGCAATAAAACAACGCGGCGACGGGGGGACGGAGGGAGGGATGGAGGGAGGGGTGTGGCCTGCGAGCGGCGAGTGCGGGAGATATTTATTTTTAATTGCTGTGTGCCTGGTTTTTAATTCCTGGCCGGTGACATTAAAACGCCTTTACAGTTTTTTCCCCCTCCATTCCCCAACCCCGTGTTCTTTGGTGACGGAGCGCAGAAACAAATGGAAATGCATTAAGGTCCGGGTGGGCGGGGGATAGGGGGTGATGGTGGGAGTGGGTTAAGAATGGAAAAAAAATTAAGAGAGAGAGGTGGAACGTGACTGAAATGTTAAAGCACCGGCTCGCGGATTGAGCGGTCCAACAAAAAGGAAACGCAGCGGTTGTAATCCCTACATTAGCCGCGCTGTCAAGCCGCTAATAAAAATAAGGCCGGGAACAGATCAAGTGTGTGTGATTTAGAGCCATTTTTAGAGGCCCTCTAAAGGGAGCGGCGGTGCGTGGCCGTCTCTCCCCCCACACCCCTCTCTGTCCTCACGTTCGGAATGGAGCCTAAGCGTCGTCGGTTACGCCTCCTTGTAAAAATGCTGTTTCGGGAACAACGGCTTTTGCTTTCCGAGCGAGATCTGAACTTTATAGGGATGCCGGGCGCTGGAACGCGCCATTCGGTAGGTGAACATGAGGTGCTGTAAAGTGACCTGTATCTAAACGCAAATCAAAATGCAACCACAGAGAAGTGGGAGGACGGAAAGTAAAAAGAAGTGCGTCCAAGCCAGTGACAAGTGTAGGGAACTTTAACGGTTAAGGCTGTTTCGAAGCGAGCGGACTGGCTTTCACGGTCTGAGTCTGAACATAAAGCTACGTCGACGCGGCGGTTTAATGCCCATTAAAAACAAACGGCGTGTCTGGTCCCTTTCACAAACGGCTGTTATTCCCCATCAGAGCCCGGAACGTGTTTAATGTCCTTGAAAGAGGGGCTGGAAAGCGCTGAGCACGCTCCCTCTCCTCCAGGACATTGTTTGATCGCTCTTGGAGTGACATTTGGTTAATGAACAAAGGTGTCCCTCCATTCTCTCAGGAGAGAGAGAAGTCGAAGCGGTGCGATGGCACTGACACGCGGACCTCAGAGACGAGGACTTCGGGACAATAAGGTTTCACTCTGCAGGACAGGGGACCGGAGCGCCTTAACTTGCCCAGCGATGAGCTCTTTAACCTCTACAGCGGCGGTCGTGGATGGGGACCCTAGCCTGTAACCTCACTTCCACCCCCACCTCAGAATCCCATCTCCCCCATAACGCTCTGTCGAGGCAATGAAGCCTGATCGGGCCCTTTTATCAGCAGTGGGACTCAAGGTGAAAAAGGGAAAAAAGGGGTTGACAGGAGCTGACCCCTTCATTGACAGCAGGGGCGATTGAGGTCCGAGATTAGCTCGACTCTCCTGCAGAAAGCAAGGTCCCAAAGAGACACTGGTTCCAAATGAACGACCACAAAGCGTCGCCATGTCAAACCTTCCAGTCCACAGTGTCTGGCTGGGGAATGCTTTGAGACGTTGTTGCTTGGAAAGGAGGGGCAACAATGGAGGTAAAAACCACCCGTCTCGAACCTGACTCTCCTGCGAAGGATAAACAACGGGGTGAGAACGTTCTTGATTCCACACTTAGAAACAAAGATGATGGCACAAGATGAAGGAAGTCATGATTAACGTTTCTATTAAGAGAAATAAAGTGATTATGAGCATGGTACCTTGCTCATGAGTACCTCAGTGGCACTTTGACCAGTGTGAGAATCGAACCGGCAACCTTCCAATCACAGGGCCAATGTCATAACTGTTACACTACCAACTGCCAAGCAAGATAGTCAGGATCCAGCCCACAACCTTTTGATAGCCGTTAACCCTGCCCCTAGAGTACCACCACCACCCTTTTATCAAATACTCTTTTCCTGGCCAACTTACGTCCTAATGACTGGGTCAGTCCAATCTCTCTGGAGAAAACAAGGGTTACGAAAGGGTCTTGCTTGGGCGTCCAACTTTAGTGTTGCCTTTCAGCGTCCAGTTGTCAGTGTTTCCCCAGACTTCAACCTCCCCCCTCCACAATCTTCTGGTCACCCATACTAAATTGAAGCCACTCAGACCATCGCCCCACCACCATTATTGATTCTGATCTGCTGACGACGCAAGAAAAACAACGCATTGGGCATTTGCAGATATCGCTTTTCAATGGCGTCCGATCTCAGGACTCTGGATGGCAATCCGTCAACTTCTTACAAATGAAAGCTCACTGACCCTATTGTCATTGCTCATTGGCACCTGCTAGTGTCCGTGTCAGCCATCTCCATGGCTAGGGCTCATTGAAATTTCAGAGCGCGACTTGCAACTCCAGCCAAAGCCATTTGCGTTCAGTCAGACACCCGGCTCTAGCACGCTCTCTCTTTCACTTTGTCTCTCTCTCTCTGGGAGTCGGATGAATCACGGGGGCTTCAAGGGGAGCAACAAGTGTGCGGCGCGCCGAGGACCCCTGCCGAGCTGGGGCGGCTTTGAAGATGCTTATCACGAACTTCTGGAGCCCGCCGTGAACAAAGAGTTCATTTCACACAAAAACACATCACCTGCCTGGGAGAAAAGAAAGAAAAAGTCCCAGACACTTCCAGTCCTTCAGTGCTGCACCTCTCCCTAAACGCCCCAACGCACCCTTGGGGAAAGTATCAGGGGAATAAAGAGAGGGAAGACGGGAAAAACTTTAGAGCACCAAGACCGGTTTGTATACAAGTTTATCGTCACAGGGGACGTTGGGTGCCAAGTTTACCTATGTTGGGTGGACCGTTTAGTCTTTGCATCCAACCATGAACATTTAAGACACAACCTGCGCCTAGGAAAATATTTTTGGCTGTTTTGAAGCCTCGCCTAAGTTAAGATTTTTATTGTGCCTATGCTTCAGCTGCCGTTTTTTATTTTACCTCCTGTGATTATTTGTGGGGAAATCAAGAGTCAAAGCTTGAAGAATTAAAATCTAATCTGTGAGCTCCAGCCTGGCCTTCACTGATGAGCTAGTGGCTATGCATCACTGACACCACGCGACTCCCTGCTCCACCCCCGTTACGCTAAAACACAAGCTCCCTCTTCCGTCCCCTGATCCCGCCCCACTCTTTCTTTCTCTATTTCCATTACCCCTCAGCTGTCTCTCCTCCCCAACCTTCTCTCTGACATTTTCTTGGACATGCAAGCAGCTCTGATTCTTTTTGTACTTATCTGTCATTCATCCTGCTTGATTAATTCTGTAACATGACTCTCTCCCCGGCCTCAGCCTTGGACTTATCCAGTTCTGACAAAGGGCGCATTTTTTGCTCGTTCCCTTTCTTTTTTGAGCTTCGCAGAGCATTTCCAACCTGCTGATATGGACGTAGAAGCTCAGACAAAATGCTGAACCTAACAAGCACAGACCTTAAGGTGGTTGGTAAGGATCATTTGCTGGCTTGAGGCTGCTTTGTCAAATATGGCACCAAAGCCACCTTAAAAACATTCCAGAACTCTGGATAAAAGATGAACAAACGTAGGGCTAAGGTGCATAGCATGTCCTCTACCTCGATACAGGTTACTAACCAAGACTAAGTTCTGCTAGCTTCCTCTAGAGCACCTATAAAAATTTGGAAGTTGCCAAGAGTCACGGAAGAGGAAGATGCTTTCAGAAATGATCAGTAGAAGGTTTTTCCAAGACTCTGACTCAAGAACAGTGGCTTTGGAGAGAGATGGTTAGCATTCAAAGCACATTGTCTCCGAGCACTACATCTGACCAGTGCTAAAGAATGAGACATATGAATGGCTATCGATCAGGTCAGTCGGAGAAGCAGATGAACGCTGATACTCTCCCTGAATCTCCCCTCCTCACCCTCCACCATCATCGATAAAGTCGGTGAGGGCTCTCAGGGCGCTACACTACATTTAAAGCCCAGCATCTACACACAGATCAATACGAGCCAGGGCGCTTCAGCAGCGCACTGCTCCGACAAATGCCTCTTCGTCATCTGTCAGAAGGGAGGTGCATGACCGCTGAGCATGCCATAAAGCATGACTGATATATTAGGATGGCAGGGTTATCAGTGGGTATGAGCTAATTGCAGAGATGCTGGTATCGGTGCCAATAAATGTTAAGAGATGTATAAACAGAATATCCTTTAACCATGTCATGAGGGTTGTTGTTGCATAATTTGTCCACTAGAGTTTTTATACCTTGACTCTTCAAAGTTCTATTTATGGCAAAATACTTTATGAAATACATCATAATTTTCGATTATGCCTAAATGTAAGAGAAAATATTTTTGTTGTGATACTGATATATCATTATTGGATTTTAAAATTGAGATTTTGAAGTTTCTGAAGTTCATGGATTTGAAGTGTGTCTATAAGAATGTATGTGTATACCTTGCTCATGGGTACCTCAGTGGTACCTTTAAGAGAAAGGGACTTGAACCAGCACCCCTGCAATAACGGGGCCAACTGTCTAACCGGGGGTGATGGTGCTGGCCTAGTGGTTTGGATATTAATCTCTGGACCAAAAGGTTGTGGGTTCAGATCCTACTTCCAGGATTACTATCACTTGGTCCCTGAGCAAGACCCTTAGACCCAAGGTGCACTCAGGGGGACTGTTCCTGAATTTAGAGAAAGAGAAGTCGCTCTGGATAGGAGCGTCTGCTAAATGCTGTAAATGCAAAGTTAACGGGTCCCTACTAGGTTCAGGTTGAAGTTCAGGTCCAAAGAGAATTCATGTGACCGAGAATTGAAGGGAAAATAAGAATGTGGTCTGGTAAATGTGTGATGAGAAAACTATCAGGATTAAGCTCAAGCACGATCCTCAACCTCACTTCATCCGGGACGGCTGCATCTACAGGTGCTTACAGAACACACTGTTAGAATGAAATTCCTCCCCCAAACTAAGACCTCTTCTTTCCGGATATTTCTGGTCTCATAACAGTGTAAAATTTCCGTTTCCATTCTGCCGTGTTGCAACCCTTGGTGACACGCGGTGAAGCCTACGTCCAAAAAAAGACATTAAACCATCTGCTCCGAGCCATCTGTAGTTAAGCGCATGTTACAAAAACCACGAGGAAAGAAGAGCTGCGAATGTAAAACGCGGCCGCAGACGAAAGTCGAGCAGCGCAACTACTGCTTTGTTAGCAAGTCCGCATGATGACTATGCGAACAAAGGCTAAAAGATTATGGTAATTTATGATAAACTACAACTACGTCGGCCAGAACTCCCCTGGGTTATTTAGTTGCGGGAGAGATTTGAAGAAACATTCCATTTTTTCGGCTTACGACGGGTAAGAGCCAATAGGGCGAGCTACTCAGAGCCACTCGTTAGGCGTATTAGCATTTTCGGGCGGAGTCCCCCTTTTAATGGAGTGGGGGCTCGTTAACCTTGGGGAGTCGTTTTAAATGCCAGTAGTTTTAGCTGACGCCACAAAAGAGCGGCGAGAGAAAAAGGGGGCTCTCTTACCTCCCCCATCTCTAGTCCCCGACGCATGCAAATTGCTTCCTCCGGAGGAAATGACTTCCCGCGGGCGCGGCGCTATTAATCTGCATTCTCTGGTCGTCAAATTGTTGCACGTAATAACATATATGGAGCAGCTTATGATGTTTATCTCCAGTGACATTCCATTATGGGATGAAAACGTGCTTTTTCTTCAACCCCCCACTTTCATCTCGCTACCGAAGTGATTTCTTTCTTAAACAGCGGCGTGGCCCAGTGCGCTGTGTTTACCGACCAGCCGTTCTGGGCTATTTTGGAGAGTGTGTGTGCACTGAGAGAGAGAGAGGGAGAGAGAGGGAAGGAGGGGGAATGTATGTGTTTTCTACAATTACTGTGTGCACACTTTATAAAACTGCAAGCATGCATAAATTTACTCCACCCAACAATGTCATGCCATAAGATTTCCACATTAATAATAATAATAATAATAATAATAATAATAATAAAGAAATAAGAAATAAATAATGGAAGGAAGGAGAGAGGGAGAGGAAGGGAGGGACAGAACGAGAAAGGGAGGGAGGGAAAGAGAACGAGGGAGGGAGAGAGGGAAAGAAGGATTAAGGATAGGAGAGGGAGCGAGAAGGAGAAAGCGAGGGAGAGAGAAAAAGGGAGTGAGAGAGGAAGGGAGGGATGGATGGAAGGAAGAATGGAGGGAAACAGGAAGAGAAGGGGGGAGAGAGAAGGAAAGAAGGAGGGAAGGGGAGAGAGAGGGAGAGGGAGGGAGAGAATGAAAGGGAAGGAAGGAGGTAAAGAGGGAGGGAGAGGAAAAGGGAAGGAAAGGTGGAAGGACGGAGAGAGGGAGAGGGAATGGGAGAGTGAGGGAGGAAAGGGGAAAGAAGGAGGGAGAAGGAAAGAGGAAGAGAAGGAGGGAGGAAAGGAGGAAGGGGGAGAGGGAAGGAGAGAGAGCGAGGTAGGGAGAGCAAAAGAGGTAGGAAGGGAGAGAGGTAAAGGGAAGGAGGAAGAAAAAAAAGAGGGGAGGAAGGAATGAGAGAGAATGTGAGCGAACAACTGATTAAGACTGAAAGAGAGAGGTGTGTGAGAGGCAGTGACAGAGATAAAGTGAGATAAAGAGAAACAGAGAGCGAGAGAGAGAGAAGGAAAGAAAGAGAGAAAGAGCCTTGACCCTCATCACACTGTACATAATTCAGCTCAGGAAGAGAACAGCAACACATTCTCATCATTTACTGGCTAGAGAGAGAGAGAGAGAGAGAGAGAGCGAGCAGGAGGAAGTTCAGGGCTGAGAGACGACAAATACCGCTTCACATCTCGCTGCTGTACAACACACATTCGTGTCTAAACGGCGTTACGCACTCACGTCTGCTGGAGAGCCGCAGCGTTTCAGCATCACACATTAGCATCAAATTAGCCCAGAGAAGCAGAAATGAACTTCAGGAGCCTGTTGGAAATGAGGTTGGCGTTGGTTCTCCATCAGCCTTGTAAAAAAATCGAGTTTACATCCCGTTATGCCATACGGGTGATATATTTGGACGAGGCGGGCACATTTCCCACACGGTAGCGGGACATCACCAGGAATATCTGCTGGATTTCCCCCAGAACAGCGTGCTAATTTGACGTGGAGGGACGGTGTGACTCACTAAAAGTGTGAAAGTTATTTTGGAGAACACCGAGACGGACGAGATGGGAAT
Organism: Distichodus sexfasciatus; assembly: GCA_032718565.1. Classification (NCBI taxonomy): domain Eukaryota; kingdom Metazoa; phylum Chordata; class Actinopteri; order Characiformes; family Distichodontidae; genus Distichodus; species Distichodus sexfasciatus. Next base: position 1,422,449 of record JAVGVS010000064.1, on the reverse strand, counting down.
AAAGTTCAAAATCCGCAAATAAAGTTTTCCGTGACACGAACTGCCAAGACCGACGCCGGGTTTTAACCGTAAATTTGCCGTCTACGATGTAGACGCTGATCTGGGACGACGCAGGGTGTAAGAAAAAGGTCACTTTTGGGTCTTTTGCCGGCCAAGACAGAAGGGCAGCTGGTAGCGTGACGGTTAGGGAGTTGGCCCCGTTATGAGAATGTCGCTGGTTCAAGTCCCAGAACTGGTAAAGGAACCACTGAGGTACTCATGAGCAAGGTACCGTCTCCAAATACTGCTCCCAAGCGCTGCCAAAAAGGCTGGCCACTGGTCAAATGCGGAGATCACATTTGGTTGTGGTGCACCTGGTATAAACTTTGCCCCATTTCACGAAGGCGTGTCTGCTTTCGTCGAATCCCATTCCCTTCCGTTTGGTTCCTCTCCGAGGCGTGTTCAGAGATCCCACCGGTACTGCATAAAAACACAGTGAAAATCGGCATCCCTCCTGAGGGAACGGCAAGGCCCGAACCATCAGAGTAAACGACATTCGCGCTGGCGTTCGGCGTCTCCCCAAAGCGAGTCACAGCTCGAGGGAATGTTGCTCCATTGTTCCGCAGAGCAGTCCCTTCGCGTTGTAATCGTAATCGGTAATTAATTAGCGGTGAGCAGACGAGAGCAGGACCCGCCACAGCGGGATCTGACCTAGGGCTGGGCAAGTCATCGAAAACTAAAATCGTAAACCGTCATTCAGAACCTCTAAACGAAGCAACGTTGCCTGGTGTGTGTTCAAGAGCGCCACCGCGTGTGTTGTCACGTGACTCTGTCTTTCCTCGACGTACGTTGTCCAATTAATCGCGATGCCGATTTGAAGTCGTATCGCCCAGCCTCTTCTTCCCCCTCTTCCGGGATGAGGTTTTGGAAGTTGGTGAACGTGCAGGAGGAGGAGGAGGAGGAGGAGGCGTGTGTGAAAATGTTAACGAAGGTCGTTATAATCCAGGAGTCGCTCGTCGCCAGCGTGTCGGTGCTCGTCCTCAGCCCTCTCAACTCTCGCACGACTCTCGCGTCGCCACACGGCAACCTTAGTGCTAATAATAGGTGTAATTGCTCAAATCGGGCTTCAGGCGGCGCTGCGTCATCACACCAAGACCAAAAACAAGACCAAACCAGTTCCCGTTCAGTCGGAATCGTTACCGAAGACCCTCCGATCGCGGGGGCGACGCTGCCGTGTGGGTGGGTGAGCGCAGCGCGGTTATTTGGACGACGTTCCCACTTGTGCTTGTTGGCTGGATCCCAGCTGGTCTCACCGTTACGGAGCATGTGGAAGATCAGAGGCTCTTAAGCAGAGTCTGGGCCCATAAGGGGGTCTTCAACAGGACACTGGGGGTCCGGAATTAATGAAGAGTTATGAAAGTATGAATAAGTTTTGGAAATGATACAAGTCACTCTCTCATACGTGAGTTCTTTCACACACACACACACACACACACACACACACACACACACACACACATGCTAAATCTCTCTCTTCTACTCTCTTCTTCTACTTTTACTCTCTTTTCCCCTCCTATTCTTCTACTTCTATTTCTTCTTTTTACTTTTTCATTTTCTCTCTCTCTCTCCGTTTCTCTCTCTGCTGTATTCTTACTTTCTTTCTCATGCTTTCTGCTCCCTCCTTTTCTATGTCTTCTACCTCCTCGCTCTCTTTCTCACTTTCCTCAGCTGTTGCATTCTATCTCTTTGTCCTGTACTGGTTTGCTTTCATTTGTTGCTCTCTCTCTCTCTCTCTCTCTCTCTCTTTCTTCTCATTTTCTGGTTTGCTCTCTATCTCCTTTTTCACCTCCTTCTCTCCCCCACTCCCTCTCTTTTCCTTTCTTTTTGCTGCCTCTCCTTTCTTTCATTTTCGCTTACTCTTTCCATTATCTTTTTCTTCCTTTTATTTCACTCTCACTCACTCACTCACTCACTTTCTTATTCTCTCTCTCTCTTTAACTCTCTCTCTTTTCTCATTTTCTGGTTTGATTTCTTTTTCCTCTTTCTCCCTCTGTCTCCCCTTCTCTTTTCTTTCTCTTCCTCTGGTTTGCTCTCCTCTCTTTTTCTCTTTCTCTCTCACTTGCTCTTTTTCTGGTTTGCTTAATTCTCTGCTTTTTACTTGCTACCCCCTCTCTCTTTATTTCTTTTATTAATTCCTCTTTTACTCACTCTTTTCTTCTCTCTCTCTCTCTCTCTCTCTCTCTCTCTGTTTAACTCTCTCTTCCCCCTTTCTTTCAGAAACTCTCTCTGTCTCTCGCTCTTTCCCTCTGTCTCTCTCTCTCTCTCTCTCTTTTTCTCCGCTTACCTACTCTTTTACACTCATTTTCCCTCCCCCTCTCTTTCTCTCTCTCGCTCACTCTCACTCTCTCTCTCTCTGCTGAGGTGCTGTCTCTATATTCTACTCTCGTTTCTTTTTCTGTCTGGTTTGCTCTCTCTCTATCCCTCCATCCCAAACAGACTTTTTCTTTTTCTTCTCTCTCTTTGACACTCTTTTTCATTCCTTTTTCCATCATGCACACATAAAACGTCTGCCACATTTGTAGGCTGTGGTGTAGTTTCCCGTCTCATCCTCCTCTTCAGCCGTACCCTTTTACCTCTCTCTCTCTCTCTCTCTCTCTCTCTCTCTCTCTCTTTTCCTCTCTCTCTCTTTCTTTCTTTCGTTTTTTCAGAAGGTAGAGGAGGTTTGACCTGAGGCTTCACGGCTCGCCTAATTAAAGCCGGGGTGTGGTACAACACGCTGTTGCAATTCCTCGCCACTAACCTTCCACTCGACTTCAAAAGAGTCCAAACGTACACACCTGCACCTCCACACACACACACACCTTCACACATACACACACACACACGCCTCGCTCTGAGTTCATCGCGCGCTGAGCTTCATCCTCGCGCCAAGCTCGTCTCCCACAAAAACTAATTGAAACTCTCTGAGTCTGATCACATTATGCCAGGTGAGATCACACACACACACACACACACACACACAGTCCCATAATCCTCCTCCTCCTCGGCGGATTACACACAGCACGTCTCCCCCACCCGGACCCAAAAACTTTCTACTGACACACACTTCCTCCCCAACACCAGTATTTAATAAATGATTTCTCTCTTTCTTCTTCTCGGTCATTCTCTCACTCTCTCTTTCCATCTCTCTCTCTCAGTTTGTCTTTGATATTATTCCTCTCTCTCTTCCCCATCATTCGTCTGCCTGTTTATTCTCTCTCTTTTACACTCTCTCTCATTCTCTCTATTCTCTTTTTCTCCCTCTCTCCTTTATTTTCTTGCTTTCTGCTTTGCTTCCTTCTCTCTTCCTCTCTCTGTTCTTTTTGCCCTCTTCTGGTTTGCTTTACTTTCTGTTCCCTCTCTCTACTTTTCTCCTTTGCTCTCGTTCTCTCTCTCTCCCCCCTTTTCTTCTCGTTCTGGTTTGCTTGCTTCTCTCTCTCTCTCTCTCTCTCTCTGCCTACCTTCTTTATCTCTCTTTTTTACACACTCTCTCTCTCATTTGGGGCTGCAGTGTGTGCTGTGCTGTGCTCACAATGACAAAAAATCTCTTAAATTCACCTAAAGAATTCCGTTTCCAACTTTAACCGTTTCATTTTGGTCTTTTCCTCCTCAGGAATCCAGCAAAATATTTGGGGTTCACAGAGAGATAAACACACATTCCCGCACTGCGAGCTTTCAGTCTAACAATACCACACACACCCACACACACACACACACCCCTCTGGAGTGCGCTAACTCCTTCTGCGTCTAGTGAGTGTTTAATGGATCACCAGAGGAAGCCCCCCAACCCCCCCCTCCACGCAGTGAGCCGATTTGGAGTCTTTGTGTTGGTGAGGAAGAAGAGGAGGAGGAGGCGCTTTGATATATGCTAAAAAGAGCGTGGCGTCGCGTCGAGACGAACGTCGAGCCCCTGCGCCGAGTCGTCGAGCGCGAGTAAATTCTGGGCCGTTGGTTTCGCCCGGCGCTCGTCTCGCCGTCGTTCTTTCCCCCGCGCTCGCTAATGAGTTTTCCCTCGTTCCAGATGCGCTGTGTGTGTTTGCGTGTGTGTGCATCTTCCTCTACGCCTGCATCAAAAAACGCCTGTTGTATTTGTGGCGTGAAATGATTTGGCATTCCATCAGTGGGCCGCCGTTGTCGACGGCGAAGACGCACGCCTCTTCCTCTATCAGCGTCTGCCACGCTTTTGTAACGTCTCGCAGACGCCTCGTCAAACAGCGCTCTCTCATTCATCTTGCTGTCGTTACCATATTTTAATTACGCTTGTTTTTGTTTAATGTGGGGCCAGCGAGTTAAACGCATCAGCCGTGTGGAGGGGCGTAAAACCATGCTGGGAGAAGACAGCGCTGATGTTGCGGTCTCGCGCGCCACGACGGAGGGGTCGGGGTGCGATTTTGAGGGCTGTGGTTGGGTAGCCTTTAAGCGGAATACCTACGTGCACGAAGAGGTGGAGGTGAAGTCCAGTGCGGCGTTACGGGTCACCGGGACCACCGCCTCGCACTGCTGGGTTGGCCGCTTTGACGAGCGAGCGCTCGGCCCTTTCAGCTGGAGCAGACAGAAAGAGTGTCCTGCTGGTGAATGGTGGAGCAGTGGAGCTGGAGCCACACACAGCCCAAAGCCAAGCAATCAGATGACACATGGAGAGAGAGAGAGCGAGAGAGAGAGAGAGACAGAGAGAGAGAGAGAGTGAGTGAGTGAGTGAGTGAGTGAAAGAGAGAGGAAGAGAGTGAGTGAGTGAGAGAGAGAGAGAGAGAGAGAGAGAGGAAGAGAGTGAGTGAGTGAGTGAAAGAGAGAGAGAGGAAGAGAGTGAGTGAGAGAGAGAGAGAGAGAGAGAGAGACAGAGAGAGAGAGAGAGAGAGAGTGAAAGAGAGGGGAAGAGAGTGAGTGAGAGAGAGAGAGAGAGAGAGAGAGAGGAAGAGAGTGAGTGAGTGAGTGAAAGAGAGAGAGAGGAAGAGAGTGAGTGAGAGAGAGAGAGAGAGAGAGAGAGACAGAGAGAGAGAGAGAGAGAGAGTGAAAGAGAGGGGAAGAGAGTGAGTGAGAGAGAGAGAGAGAGAGAGAGAGAGGAAGAGAGTGAGTGAGTGAGTGAAAGGCGTTTTATGAAAATAAGGCCCAACTTTGTGGCAGCTGGTAGTGTAACGGTTATGAAGTCGCCCCGTAAACGGACGGTCGCTGGTTCAAGTCCTGAACTGGTAAAAGTACTGCTTGGGTACTCATGAGCGAGGTACCGTCTCCAAGCCCTGCCTGAAGCAACTTAGGGTTAATGGTCTTGCTCAGGGACACAATGATGGTAGAGCTGGGGGTAGGATTCGAACCCACCACCACCACCCTATGAGAGAGAACACCTCCAACACACCGTGAACGCGTTTGCGTCATCCGCTTAGATCATGTTTAAAAGGGCCCTGAGTTTTAATGACTGTTCCTGCAAAAACTCCTTCGTTAACATGATTAAGTGATATCTTTAACCAACTCAGTACAAACCGCTTAGAAATGCTGGGCTAGAAATTACGTTCCAGACAAAAAAATGAAATATTGACGTTTCAATCGGTTTATTAATGCCGGCGAGGTCGTTACTCTTCGTCGACTTTGGCTTTTGATCGCTCGGCGGTAAAACGCAGTTAATTGCCGCCACTTACTTTGACGCAAAAAGCCGGCCGCCAAAAAAGCCCGTCTCGGCCGCCCGTTACGCCGCCTTTTTAAGCGTCAGCCTTGTGAAAGCTTTAACAGCTTGTACGAGGCTATTAGGCTCACACTAGCAGCAGAGTGAGGAAAAACGCTTTCCCGCTAATGTACACATTCGCGCCTCGGCTCGTGGCGTGAAACGGGCGGCGGGGAGAAGCGGTTACCGGGTTTTCGTCACTGGGGGTTCTGAGAGGAAGATTTGGCCATAAATAAGGGTGTGAGGCTCCATTTCTACTTGCCTTATGGATGGGGGGAGAGAGAGGCGATAAAAAGTTAACGGAGGGCTGAAAAATACAATTTTGCAGGAATACAAACGGGCCTGCAATTTGCGATTTTGACCAAAGATGATTCCCGGGAGCAGGTGCTCGAGCCAAAAATTTAATCATTGTGTATTTTGTGTAAGTCTATTTTGCAATATTTTGCATTTTCTATTTTGTATGTATATATCGCTATCTATCTATCTATCTATCTATCTATCTATCTATCTATCTATCTATCTATCTATCTATCTACACACAGACACACACATAATTTTATGTTTAAAAAACAAAAAAAAATCCCTATGAAATCCGTTTTGTTTTTTCCTAAATTCCATTTTATTTTTTCCTAAATTCTATATATTTTTTTTTTTATTCTTCTGAATTCTGTGTTTTACATTACAATCATATTTATTTATCCAAAAACTAGTTATGGAGTGGATGGGAAAAAAGAACAATGCAATAGGAAAAAATCTCACATTAAATGACTTATTCAACTTCAACGAAGTGCTGGGTTTCAGCAGAACATTTACTGCTTTGGTAAAACATTTGCCTGTAAACAACGAAAAAACATTAATTTTTTCGTGCAAAACGAAACGTTTCTGATGTGAGTTTTTGACCGTAAGTAGTCGTCACATGTTCTTGCGGGTGCAGTCTATCGTGCGCTGGCAAAACTTACAAAAGAGTTCCCGATTCATAAAAATTGTTTGGGTATTGTTCTGCTCTAAACTTAGCACCAACACTCAAATGCCGTAATTTTTTTGAAGACTTTTGAGGGGGTGTTTCAGCGAGCCTCTTCGCCATAGCTGACCGTTGATGTTTTCCCTTCTATGTCTGTGCGTTTGTGTGTGTGGAAAGTCATTGGGCTACAAGTGAGAGTGAGACGGCCCTGTGAGCTGTTTTCAACTCCTCACATGGAGAAAGATTTTTGAAAAAGGTCTAAGATTATGCTGACTGGCCCGGCTGCTTTGGTGTTTTTAAGGTATTTTAATGGCTCTGGTGCCAGTCCATCTTGGAAAACTCCACATAATCTTCATTTTGAAAATTTTATCATCTTGACCATCATCAAACCAGTAATAAGCAGCATGAGGAATCAGTGTAAAATCTGTTGTAATCGGTGCCAAAAAGCTCCTTCCCCACGTCACAATCCCCACGAGACGAGAGTGAGACGGCCTCTGGAGCTCCGTCACTTTCTTCAATTCCTCACTCGGCTGCAGGAAACTAAATACTCTCGGCTCCGGGCTGCGAGCAGCGATTACCCAATATATACTTTTCCTCAAATTAGATTGCGTCGCTTTCTATCGAATCTGCCCGCTCGCGCGTCGACAAATCCACCCAGCCGCGATTTAGTTGCTTACTCAGGAATCCTCTAATCAGAGATAGCGGTGCTGCTGAGCTTCTGACTCTTTTTCTTTTTCCCTCCACCTCCCCGCCGTTTTATTTGTACAGCAGCGGCTCCAGCCAGCTCTGATTAATGCCAGGGTAAAGTCTTGTTCCACCAGCAAAGATGCAACGAGACACAACGGGACACAAATGACGCTGGGCTTTTAACATAAGAATGCCGAATCTGATCAGATTTAGGTCGTTTTTTTTTGTTTTCAGCGACATGACTGTCTTTTTTGTTCTGGGAAAGTACAAGAAAACTGTTTAAACTGGACATTAATCAAAAACGACATTCAAACTGACGTAATCTTGCTCACGTGGCTTACTGCGATTAGTTGTTTTACTTTTGTTAATACTTTCCCCAGTGTGTGTTCAAGTCAGTATCACGATTAATGAACGACTATTTGCCCCTCTAGCCTTTACATAATGCGGCATTTGGTAGTGTTAGGGAGGTTAGCAAGTCGGCCCCATGATTGGAAGGTTGTCAGTTCAAGTCCCAGACCGGTAAAGGTACCATTGAGGTACTCATGAGCAAGGTACCGCTCCCAAGCTTCCCAGGCGCTGTCAAAAAAGCAGTCCCCATGTTGTTACGTGACACCCGCCACCCCGTCCAATTTTCTACTACATTTACTTTTGGGGCATTTAGAAGATGCTGTAATCCAGAATGACTTTGTTTCCTAAACACTTTGCCCGGCAGCTGTGCTTGGGGATAGTAGCTTGATCATGAGTGCCTCAGTGGTACCTTTACCAGTCCGGGACTTGAACCGGCAACCTTCTGGTCAACTCCCAAACCGTTATGCTACCAATTCCCCACTATGCAAACCAAAAATCCCCCAAACCCAAAAAATATGTTTAGAAGTTGTAATCAAGGTAAAATGCTCAAATTAACCGTGATACTGATTTGAGGTTGTATCCCCCTGCGATACCAGAAAGATGTTATTGTGGTGGTAAGACGAGGACGAGGAGGATGAAAGAGGGGAAAAGATACAGGAAGGAGAAAGAGGGGAGGGAGGGAGAGAAATAAAGAGGGAGCGCTAGGCCACAGTAGGGGACATGAGAGGATGCCAATCAGAAGGCATTTTCGGTCCTGTGGGGCGCTCGCTACAGTGGAGTTGAATGTGAAGGCAAGGACACTCCAGTCTGCCAAGTAATGATCAAGCAATGGGGGACTCACTCGACCTGACTGCAGCAGAACACACACACACATTCTAGGCTGAGCTAGTAACGAGGGAAAAATAAAGCTTTTTTTGGTTTGTCTGCTGGCCAGAGCTGAACCTACATCATCACACTTCAGGCATGGTAAAGATTTCTGCTTGGTCGCAGTCTCATAAATCATGTTGTGTAAAAAGTGAGGATTATTACCATTTTAACTAAAAATAGCAATACTGATTTTTTCCGAAAAGGAAGTACAGGGCAACTTCCGTTTCCTAATTACTCGCTGAGAGCAACTTGGGGTTAAAGGTCTTGCTCAGAGACCCGGTGGTGGTAGTACCAGAGATGGGATATGAACCCACAACCTTTCACATGTGATCACATCATATCATTCTTTTCACACATTGACAACCTTCACAGCACCTGCAGACATCTTTTCAACATTAGAAAGAACCGTCCCCCTCCTTTCCTGATCCAGGACTTCAACCAGCGACCTTCTGATCGCGATGTTGACTTCTTGTCACCGATGTAACTCTCTAAAGGCTGGACTTCTGTTGAAGGTAACTAGACCACTTCAGCTTCAGCTGCGAGACTCGTCTACAATGTTCCTAAATTCTCCATGCCACACTTCTACCGCGGAACCAAACCTGCACTGACTCCCTGCGACCGCTTGCGTCAGGTTCAAATCCCAAACACTCGCTTTCAAGACCAAGAACGGAACTGCACCTATTTACTTATTTACAGCACGGATCAAGCAGCGTGTCACTTCTCGTCCTCTCAGAGCATCAAGCACTGGTCACCTAGTACCATGGATACTCAAAAGAAGTGGACAATGTGCATCAAGACTTTGCAGTGGTGGCTATGCAGTGGTAGAACTAACTTCCTCCTGCCATCAGAACTGCAGAGTCCCTTGCTGTCTTCAAACGTCGTCTAGGAGATACAAGAGTAACTAGGGGACTAACGACTCTTCATATCCACCTTTAAATTCCCCCGCCCTTTTTATCTTCCACTTTGTGTTGGAACTTCTGGTTAGCTAGTCGGCAATGAGGTCTCTTCAATGAGATATCGTTTAAAATCATGTGTTTACAAGCAGTCACAGCTCAGCATACCGTAGCATAGCTACCTCAGTCTAGCGAGTGAGCTAAAACTTCAGTTAAACATACCCGACAGCCGCCCGCACAAGCACCCGACGCGGACGCTTCACCGGGGTTTCGTAGCCAAGCCGTCTTTCCAGAAACGGGTGTTGTGTGGTAGGTCTCCCCTCCACAAAATGAAATGAGCAAACATACGGGTGTTGAAAATTCAGCGCCCCCAGCCAAAGGCGCTGACAGAGATTAAAAACCGCCCCACAACATTCAAACCGCTTCTTTTTATAAGTAAAGCACTACTGCTGAAGAGAAAATCGCCTCTTTTTCCAGCTATTGTGACAACCCCGGACGTGCAGTATGATATGATACTACTCATTATACCTCACTTGAATTTCCCTGTGATATTAATGAGCGCCAATGAATCTGCTGGAAAATCTGAAGTTTGAACACAAAGTAAACAAAGACGGTGTCCCCTGTGTAGCCATGGAGAATAAGGTGAATAAGTAGGGTTCAGCCACATAGGCACGTAGACCTAATCAACAGACCCAATAGTCACCAGTCAAAGGGTACTTTCACACTCCAAATCTTAAGCATAAAGCGGAACAAGAACTGGAACTCATACTATCAAGCTTGCCACAGTTTCTTTACAGGTTCCAGTTCCAGTTATCAGTTCCCAAACGGCTGATATACTTACTGGACCTAGAGCTATTTGGGGGGTTTGGACTTGCAAAATTGCTGACTGCTGATTGGTTGAGAGGAAACGTGAAACCGTTTCAACGCCCAATGTTAACCACAGGGCAAAAACCTCTGTGTTGATGTTACTGGTTACCCATTTTGGCTCTTTTATCCAGTCTGAAAAGAACATCCAGCACCCAAAGTACCCTTTGTTCTAGAAAGCATCACTTTCTGTTGGTTGCTATTTTTGGATGTGCCCAAACAGAACATATGAAGGGGTAAAGGTTGACAGGGAATGAATAAAGGTCAAAGGGTCACTGTGCAGAAGAAAGGCCTGATCTACAGGCGGGCGGGGTGTGCGTCTGGGCCACAAGACAAAACACACAATTGCAGAAACAGAGAATATTCAATTAGCATTGTCTCAATATTAGAGTCCCCAGGCAGGGGCCAGCTGGCGTGGAAGATACTGGCTGTAGTGTGTGTGTGTGTGTGTGTGTGTGTGTGTGTGTGTGTGTGTGTCTGTCTGTGTGTGTGTTTGTGTCCACCTGTCCGTCTAAAGCTTAGGCTGCGATTTCTCAGGGTCTTATCACAAAGCTGCCTGGTGTCAGTCCATCACGGTTGAAACAGTCTCATTATCTGGCCTCGAACGCAAGACGCCGCAGGGAAGGAGGGGGCGATGGGAAAAAGGAGGGAACGAGGGAGCTGTGAGACTTACCTGTCGTCCCACAAGAAGACCACGAGGGGAAGGGGATCGCCGGCGTCGGGGGGGTTCGGAGGGAGCGGCCATGCGGAAGGAAAAGAAGAGAGAGAGATAACGCACAATTAGTTCAGATAATCCGTAGCATAAACACAGGCACGGCTTCTAAGAGTGGTGAAGATGCTGCAGCGCCGGGGATATTAGCTCATCTCAGAGACAGCGCCGAGGTACACACACCAAACATCAGCAAGTGCGTCATTATCAGACAAAATTATGATAATGGATTTGGTAACGTGCAAAAAATGCCAATGAGCACTGGGGGTTATATGTGGGCAACACAACACATTACATACATAATACTTCATCAGTTAAATCAGCCATCCATTTATTATTTCATCCATCCAACTATCTATCTTTCCATTCATCCATCTTTCTATCTATCTAACCCTTTATCTAACATTTATCCATCCATCTAACCATCTATCTATCCATCCATCTACTCATTCATTCATTCATTCATTCATTCATCAATTTAACCATTTATCTTTCTACCTAAACATCTATCTATCTATCCATCCAACCACTCATTCATCCATCAATTTAACCATCTATCTTTCTACCTAAACATCTATCTATCTATCTATCTATCTATCTATCTATCTATCTATCTATCTATCTATCTATCTATCTATCTATCTATCTATTCATTCATCTATCTATCTAACATCCATCCATCTTTCTATCTAACCATCCATCCATCCTTCCAACCATCCATCTAACCATTTGTCTATCTATCTATCCATCTTTCTATGTAACCATCCATACATCCTTCCAACCATCCATCTAACCATTAGTCTATCTATCTATCTATCTATCTATCTATCTATCTATCTATCTATCTATCTATCTATCTATCTATCTATCTATCTATCTATCTACTCAAATTCAAGTGAAATTCGTCATGAACTAGGCCTTAGATCAGCGTTGAAATACGATGACAATCAGTTGTGAAGCTGCCGAACAAATTATACTTCATCTTAAGACTGCTGACAACAAATGTTAAAAGGAGAATAAAGGCACAAGTTAACAAAAATGAAGGCAAATATCAACACACACACACACAGACACACACCACAACCATTCGAGGAGCAGATCGAGGGCTTGTGGAAAGAGAGGAGAGCACAGACAGGAGCACAGCGTGCAGAAGGCCGTCTCTGTTGCATAAGCAGATCTGTGCTGCGCTGTGTGTGTGTGTGTGTGTTGTGCTACTTAGCACTGAGAAAGCAGTACCCAGGATGTGCTATATAAAGGATTGTTCCCACCTCTCTCACCGTGTGTGTGTGTGTGTGTGACTTTCTATGAATGTAGCATGTAGGGCAGCCACACGCTCAAAATATCCCAGATCTACACACCCACACCTGCAGCAGGAGGGAGGTGTGTTATGATGCCTGCACACACTCCACACACACACACACACACACACACACTGTGGCAAGTTACACACACACCCCATCAGGCCGCACGCCCAATGAATAAATGAATGAATTAACATGAGGATGGAGGCAGCCCTGAGGTCCCTGGGCAACTCGCAAAATCTGGAAGGCCCTGCCCCTCTACCGCCAACCCACACACACACACACACACACACAGTCCCTCTCTGATTCAGAGTTATTATGGCTCACACACTTAAAAAGATTTATGACCTACATCGGGGCATTTGCAATTCAAAAGTTCAGAATTCTCTTGGCTGGGGAAACGATCTAACACACCACGGAGAGAGGGAGAGAGAGGGAGAGAGAGGGAGGCAGAGGAATAGAGAGAGGAGGGGGGGAAAAGAGAGGGAGGGGGATAGAGAAAGAGAGAGGGAGGGGAGAGTGAGAGAGAGGAGGGGAGAAGGAAAAAGACAGAAAGGGGGGCAGTTTATAGAGTAATGGTTAGGGAGTTGGCCCTGTGATCGGAAGGTTGCCAGCTCAAGTCCCGGACCAGTAAAAGTTACCACTGAGGTACTTATGAGCAAGGTACTGTCCCTAAGCACTGCAAAAAAAAAGCACACAGTTTAGGTTGACTGGAAACTCTAAAATGTTCCGTTAGTCTGTTTGGAACTGGAACTGAACCCATGCGGAGTTCCACAGCTGGGACTAGTTCTGCCAAGACAATTACAGCTGGTCAACAAAAGTGAGGATGAGTTTGAACAGATGCTTCTCTGTGGCGCCGGTTCTGTCCCATTCTGCCCAGTGTCTACGGTTTGGGACACAGCCCGAGGACCCTAAGGAGAGCCTCCGCTTAATCAGGCGTTGTGTGTGTGTTTTTGTGCCCCAGCTGCAGGAGGCGCGGACCGCCGGTACACACACACGCGGCCAGGTGGCTGATGAGCAGCACTAAAACCGCTAGTTAGCTCTGATTGGCTGTTCCGCCTCCAGTCGCACCAGCACAACCAACCCTCATGTGCTGCAACTTTCTCTCCAACACAGGTGCAGCTTAGCAACCCCACACACACACACACACACACACACAAACACACACACACAAACACACAAACACACACACACAAACACACAAACACACACACAAACACACTCTCCAAATTTCATTTCACCATTTCTTTCTTGCATTTCCTTGTCTGTCTTTCTGTTTCTCTCTCTCACTCTTTCTATCCTTCTATCCCAACCTCCTACACTCTTTCCATCCCTCTTACCTACCACCCTCTATCTCATCCCTCTATCCCCACTTCCCCATTCTTCCCACGCCTCTATCCCAACTTCCCCACTCTTCCTACGCCTCTATCCCTACCTCCCCACTCTTTCCATCCTTCTATCCCTACTTTCCCACTATTTATATCCTTCTATCCCTACTTTCCTCCCTCTCTCCATCACTCCATCTCCTATAGCTTCAATTTCCCTCACTCTTTCCATCCACATCCACCTTTCCTCACTCTATCCTCCTCTCTCTAACCCCCTTTCTATCCTCTCTCCCACCCACTCTCCTTTCTCTCATTTTCATTTTTCATTCTTCTTTCTCTTTCTCTGTCAACTTTTTTGTTACTCCATTTCTCTTATATTAGTCTCTCTAAAACGGTGGTCTGTATCTGCCATCTTTCTCTCTCTCGGATTGAAGAGCATTGTGTGATGTGTGTCTGAGAATGTCAGACAGTGTCAGCTGTTCTACATCTACAGGCATCTGTAAACTCTGTGTGTGTGTGTGTATGTGTGTGTGTGTGTGTGTGTGTTTTGATGTAGGCTGTAATTTCGTTGTGCTGATTGCGTGAATGTCTGGCTGCTCCATCCTACACTCATATTTTAAGTAATTACAGACATCAGAACAAAAACACACTCCTCGCTGAGACACACGCTCGCAAACCTGCACTTTGCCCTGTTCAATCGCAGAGGGGCAGAGAGCCATGCAAAACACACACACACACACACAGAGTTCTACAGCAACAGGTCGTCAGCCTAATCAAGTGGTGAAGTGTGTGTGTGTGTGTGTGTTTGTGTGTCTGCGTGTGACATACCAGCGTTAAACCCATTAGTAGTAGTCTGAAATGTCTGAATTCTCTGCACTCTGTCTAATCTGAAGGTAAAGCAAGGCATGTAAAGATTAGGTTTAGGATTAGATACCAGGTTTAAGATTAGGTTTACAGTATGGTTAGATTAAGGATTAGGTTTAGGCTAAATTGTGCTCACATTAAGGACTGGAAATAAATTATGGCTAGATTTAGGTGTAGAATAGAATAGGCTCGAGGTCAGATTTAGATTATGGCTAGGTTTAGGTTTAGATTATGAATAGGCTTGGGGTCAGATTTAGACTATGGCTAGGTTTAGATACTGGACAGGTCTGGGTTTAGGTTTAGGGTGACGGTAACACTACACTGTAGGTTAGGTTAAGATTAGACGTTAAGATTTGGGGAGGGGAGTAGATTAATATTGTGGTTGTCATAAAAAATGTTCAACTGTAATTAGGTTTCTGTGGTTAGGCTTAGATTATGGCTAGGTTTAGGTTTAGATTCTGAACAGGTCTGAGATTAGGTTTAAAATATTAGTTAGTGCTAGGTTTGGGCTGACTAATACTAGGGTTTGGTTTACGTAATTGATATTTTAGAGGTCTTGGGTTAGGGTTAGATTATGGTTAGTTTAGAATAAGATTCTGAATAAATTTTGGATTAGAATTATATTACAGCTAGGGTTAGATCATGACGTCTGGGGTCAGATTTAGACTGTGGTTAGGTTGAGATTCTGGACAAGTCTAAAATTGGGTTTAGGGTACGGGTAGAGTTGGGATTAAAACTAGGGTTGGGTTTAGGTAATGGATATTGGTTTCGATTAGATGTTAAGATTTGGGAATGGGGATTAGATTATGATTACGTTTGGCTTTTAACTGTAATTAGGTTTCTGTGGTTGGTCTTAGATTATGTTAAGATTATGTTAGAGTTGGGATTAAAACTAGGGTTGGGTTTAGGTAATGGATATTGGTTTCGATTAGATGTTAAGATTTGGGAATGGGATTAGATTATGATTACGTTTGGCTTTTAACTGTAATTAGGTTTCTGTGGTTGGTCTCAGATTATGTTAAGATTTGGATTAGATTATGGTTAGACTAAGTTTGTGGTTAGGTTTATTATTTGGGGTTAAGTAAAGGGGTAATTTAATAATTTTCCACTAAGTCTTTGTATTTTTACATAACCGTGCATGTGTGTGTGTGTGTGTGTGTGTGTCTGTGTGCGTGTGTGTGTGTGTGAGCCCATTCTAATTAAGTGTGCATCAAGAACAGGTATAAATTAATAACCCCCTTGACCCCTATCCAAACACAGAAGCCCACACTCAGCTTGTGCCATTAGCTAAAGTGCATGCTAAGCTCGATTGTCCTCTCCCTTTAATTGTCTTATTAGACTTTGCCCTTGCACACTTCTTTATTTATTTCTTTTTTCTTGCTTTTACCCCGGCCGGCGTTTCCCAAAAGCAGGTGGGGCGGGGGAGGGGGAGCACGTGCGGACCCCTACAGCGCCGGACTCCGCCTCTTCCCCTGCGCATCGCAATGTTAATCAGTCCTCTGGGCTAAAAAAAAAAGCTACCAGGTGGTGCGGAACACGCTCTAACCTCCACAAAGTCCGGCTCGGCTTAATGAGGACGTTTTAATCTCTGAACTATGGCTGTGCATATTTTAGCACATTCTCTCCATCCCTCTCTCTCTCTCTCTTTCTCTCGTTCCATCCCTCTCTCCCTCTCTCTCTCTCTCCCTCCCTGGTTCTCCCCCTCTGGAACAGAGCGTACCTCGTGAACAGCGATATGCATTTTTGATTAAGCGGCGTGTAATATTTATCGCGTTACCGAGCGCGTGAATCTCTTTAACGGCGCGCGGCGGGGCTCGGCTAAATACGGGGGTTAGGCTCACACTCGTCTCCAGGCCTGACTTATTCTCTCTTAACCTCCTCATCCTCCTTCTCGGAAAGAGAGAGAATGAAAGAGGGAAAGAGAGAGAGAGAGATCATTTCATCATTGCTCCTGTATTTCCTTTCTTATATAACGGTATTCGTCTCTCTCTCTCTCTCTCTCTCTCTATTCCACCGTCTCTCGCTCCCCACCTCTATTCACCTTCCCTTATTCTACTTTCTCTCCTTATTTCTCTCCCTCTGTTCCGCTTCCTTCTTCTACCCCTACTTCTCTCACTCTCTCCATCCCTCTACTTGACCATCTGTCCTTCTCCTATTCTTCTCATTCTCACGTGTTCTCTCTCTATCCCCAGTTCCCTCACTCACTCCGTCCCCACCCCACTTTCCCTCCGTTTCCTCTGTTTTGTTCTTCTCTCCATCTCTCTCTCCCTCTACCTCCCATCTCTCTCTATTCCTCAATTCCTTCATTCTTCTACATCCCTCCATCCATCGCTTTTTGTCCCACTCTCTCCATCCCTCTATCCCACCTTCTACGTTCTATTCTTCTCTAGCTCCCACCTCTCTCTTTCTCCCTCACTCTCTTCCTCCCTCTACTTGACCATCTCTCCTTCCCTGGTATTCCTAATTTTTTCTATCTCCCGTCTTTCTCTTTCCCTAGTTCCCTCACTCTCTCGTTCCTCTACCTTCTATTTCACTCTATTCTATTCTTCTCTAAATCTCTCTCTATCCCTCCATCCCTAAGAGTCTTTACGCTCTTCATCCCTCTATCGCCTTTTGCCCCACTCCCTCTATCCATCTGTCCTATCTTCCTCATTTTATTCTTCTCTATCTCCCATCTCTCTCTTTATCTCACTTCATCCCTCTATCCCTATGTCCCTCACTCTTTCCATGCCTCTATTCTTCTCTCCGTCACTCTCTACCTCTACCTCCCATTTCTCTCTCTTTCCCTCTATCTCTTCTTTCTCATTTCTATTCTTCTCTAGCTCCCATCTCTCTCTCTATCCCTTTTCCATCTCTCTCTCCATCCCTCTGTCTCCTTCACTCATTCTATTCTTCTCTCCTTCACTTTCTACCCCATCCCCTATTTCTCTCTATCCCACGCGTCCCTCTCTCCTTCCTCCACCCCTTTCTCTCTACTCCATTCTTCTCTCCCTCTCTCTCAACCCCTCCATTTCTCCACCTCCCTTCATCTCTAAGACACTTTACTTTCTTCATCCCTCTATTACTATTAGCCCCAATCTCTTTATTTCTCTCTCCCTCCTCCCTAAATTCGTTACCTCTCATGTCTCCATCTATCCCTCTATCCCTACCCTCTTCTATTCATATATCCCTCATTCTCAGCATCCTTCTATTCTTCTCTTCTTTACTCTCCACCCCTACCTCACATTTCTCTTTCCCTCGTTTCCATCCATTCCTACCTCCCTCTTTCTCTCCATCCACATATCCAGCTCCCTCCTTATATACCTCTCCATAGTGCTCTTTTCATCCCTCTATCCTTACTTCCCCGTCACTCTTTACATTCGTCGCTCTTTCTCTTCCTTTAACCCCCCCCCAATTCCTGCCTGACTTATTCTCTCGTAACCTCCTCCTCCTCCGCTGAGGGAAAGAGAAAAAAGAGGAAAAAGAAAGAGGGAGAGAGAGAGCCCCTACAGCATGCTTTACTGGGGTTATTAGCGAAAGGCAAACAGAAAATAAAAGCGCATCATTGTCAGTGATGTACTATAATGACTGCTCTCTGCAGGCTGAGCTACGGCTTTACCCTTGCCGTTTTGGGGGGGAAGGTGGGGGGCTTCGCTTCACCTAAACCGCAGCGGCTTCATTAAGTCGAGAGAGGGAAAGAGAGAGAGAGAGGGAGAGAGAGAAAGAGAGAGAGATAAAGAGGCAGCGAGCGCTTTTTCCTGCCCCCTCCTTGCCGCTGCCGCCGCGTCACAGAGATTAATACGAGGCCAATTTAGTTGGGGATGCGGCGGCGAAGATAACGTACGTCTCCCTTATTGTCTTTTCTTCCTCCTCCTCCTCGCGCAAGCGCTGCGAAAAAAGGCCCAACCCGCGCCACACGCCGCTAATCACCCGCAAATGACCGCCCGACTCGCTCGTAAAAGAGAAGGAAAACCAGTCTGCTTTTTACAGGGCTTTTTGGGTTGAGCGCGAGGGGTTTTGCGCGAGTGCGTTTGCAGCCGTCTGTGAACTACTGTTGAAGGAAATGCTAATATCCCTCTTTTGCCTCTCTCTCTCTCCCTCCCCCGCTCTCGCTCCCTACTTTCCATCCCTCTATCCCCTATCGTCTCTCTCTCTCTCGTTCCCTACTTTCCATCCCTCTATCCCTTCTTTCCCCTCTCTCATCCCTCTCATCTCTCATTCCCTACTTTCCATCCCTCTATCCCCTCTCATCTCTCTCTTGTTCCCTACTTTCCATCCCTCTATCCCCTTTTCCCTCACTCTCATCCCTCTCATCTCTCACTTCTCGTTCTGTATTTTCCATCCCTCTATCCCTTTTTTCCTCACTCTCATCCTTCTCATCTCTGTCTCTTTCTTGCTCACTACTTTCCATTCCTCTATCCCTTCTTCCCTCACTCTCATCCCATCATTTAATTCTTCCTCTTCCTTTCTCTTCATCCCTACCTCCCATCTTTCTCTCTCTCTCTCGCTCCCTACTTTCCATCCCTCTATGTCTTTCCTCATTCTATTCTTCTCTCCATTTCACAGCTTTATGACACACGGAGGTGCCTGAAAGTTGATGAAGCCTTTAGGGCAGCACCCGGGTAGCACAGCTTGGGAACAGTACCTTGCTCACAAGTACCTCAGTGGTACCTTTATCGGTCCGGGACTTGAACTGACGACCTTCCGATAACGGGGCCAACTCTCTAAATGTATGCTCACATTGTAATACACAACGTAACTTGATAAGTTCGAGTTACTTATTTAAGAATTTAAGTGTCTGAGAGCCACATCGCCACGCCGAGCCCCGAGCGGCTGTTTAAGCGGCGGCGTTTGCGTTCAAGACGTTTCATCATCGTCAGCCCTGATTGCGTTTGACAGCGTGAGGCCTGACATGTGCCGTACATCATTAACAGCAGCATTAGGAGCCTCGGCCGAGTTCAAACCCGGCTTAACGGCGTCTTAATTAACCGCGTTACACACATTCACCAGTATGCAAATATTCCAAATTCAATAGTGCCATTATTTGTGTACATAATTGCCCGGACCGTAATGACAGTAAGTAATACGTGTAGCAGCGCTATTTTCTTTTTCCTGCGACGCAAATTGTTTTGATAAGCCATTATTTGGAGCGGAAACGAGGGTTGGGATGGGGGGATCGGGGAGGGGGAGCTTATCGCGGCTGTTTGGATGTTTTATGAGGGGAAAAAAACAGAAGAAAGTGGCGTTCTTCATTAAGCGAGGGAGGGACGAGGTCGAGATGATACCACGCTGTGAGTCATATACAAAAAAAGAGACCTTTGTCCATAATTGTTGTCCGATTTTCTAAATTCTCTCACTGTCCCGTTCGGAATTAAATTTGCAACCAAAGGGATTATTATATAGAGTAAGTATAATATACTGTGTGTGGCAATATGTAGTTAAGATATTTTGCAAACCAAAAAAACTGTTAAAAATGTCTGGAACACAGCCATCAGGGTTTTTTTCAATTCATACGTTTTGTCAAATTAAGATCAAAAAGCAAAACTTTTGAATTTTTGTTCTCAAATTTGGAAGGTAAAGATGATTAATGAGTAAGGGATGCACGATAATATCAGAATCGACCGTATCGAAATCGACCCATAATTGATTTTTTTCATCGGCATCGGACCCGATATTTTCAGCTGATATTTTATGAAGCATTTATGGTACGTCGGGAATGTAGCGCTTGTGCTAGGCATGTCCAGAATCCGGGGTGCAATTTTATACCTTTTATACTGTACATTTGATGCCCTTCTCTCTTAAACTGTATGGCGTTACTTTGTGCCAAAATTCTGAGCACACAGTGGAACGTCTGCGAGCAAAATCTCTCTTCTTTACATCCTCAACTCTGACTGCATGCGCAAAATCGCCAGATATACGTCGATTTATGTTAATATGCCGATATATACTAATCCTAATCCAGGTCGCGGGGACCAGAGCCTATCCCGGGACATTGGATGCGTTGTGGGGACCAACCCTGACCAACACACTGCAGGCCACACAGACTCATTTACAAATATGGGGGCAATTTAGAGTAACTAATCAACCTATAGTGCACACTTTTGGGACTGTGGGAGGACTGGGGGTCTAGTGGTTAGGATGCTCGTCTCCAGACCATGAGGTGGTGGGGTCGAATCCTACCTGCAGCACTATCACCATTGGGTCCTTGAGCAAGGCCTTAAACCCCAAGTTGTCCAGTCCAGGTAGACTGTCCCTAAAATCAGGAAGAATGGAAGCTGTTCTGGATAAGAGTGTCTGCTAAATGCTGTGAATGTTAAAACCCACGTAAACTCCACACAGAAAGAAGCCACAACCGACCCAGGCATCGAAACCCAGGATCTTGCTGTGCGGTGACTAGAGATGCAGCCGATCCGATATGTGGATCAGTATCGCTCCAATAACGGCTCAAACGGCTGGATCGGGTATCGGTGGCATTGTGCCGTTCTATAGTGCCGATCTGTAAATGTGTGCACGCTCAATTCGTTATGCATGGGAAGTGGCACTGCGGTAAAGTAGAGCTGAAACCATTGTTCCAATAACTCATAATAATAATAATTTCTATTACAAAAAATGGTCGAGGCAATTTTTCTAGAATCGAAGCTTCTTAATTCATTTTACTCGCTAGACCATGCTCCGCTTGTATTTCACACGGACGCTTAATAGTGACACACAATGTTTTCAGTGGCGCGATCAAGACAAGACCTCATCCCTCTGCATGTGGAAGTATTTGTGAGATGGTCTGTACATTAAAACAGAAGTAAATCCATAAAAACATGTTCCGTCATTTTTCGCGATGTAAACACTCGCGCTGTGTTAATGAGCGCCGTTACTCGCAAAACGCTCCAGTTTAGTCAAAATGTGCCCTTGATTACAGACACAAACCATATTTTAGCTGATAAATAGCCACAATAACCAGCGTTCTACTCACAATTCTGCCGTTTAGTTAGATTTTCCCATAGATTTTCTATCGTTTATTCTGGAACGCGCGCCCAGCGCATCATTGTAACACGGCTCCGGGGCGCACGCAGAGGATTGTGGGAAATGTAGTTCTCTGCAGAAGCAGCTCATTTTATAAGCCAAATTGGTTCAAAATGACACTTCAATTATATTTCTTTTTTTTTTCAACTTTATAATGTTATAGTGTAATCAGTAAGAAAGAAGAAATATTTATATGTCTATAACAGTTTTTGAGAATAATTTAGCATATACATGTGTGTGTGTAATTATGACATTGTTTTAGTAGGAAAACAGTATTTAAATCAAGCATTTCTTTAAGCATAACAATAACCTCACTCATGTGTTCAAACATTTTAAAGCCTTATTTTATGGTTAAAAAAAGACTGTGACTGTATCGGATTTGTATCGGTATCGGCAGATATCCAAATTTACAACATCGGTATCGGACATAAAAAAGTGGTATCGGCCCATCTCTAGAGGCGACGGCATTAACCACCGCATCACCGCGCCACCCAAAAAGACATAAGGGCCATGACTTTTCATTTTGCTTTAGGAACACGAATATGGTGGAGAAAAAGTGTTTTTGGGTTTTGACTGTAATGTAAGAAACGCATGAACAAACGGTAAATGGGTTCAAGGCGAACTTCGCGTTTCGAGCATTCTTTGTAGTTTGTACTAACAAAAACAGACCACTGTTGGTAATTTGCTGACATATTGATTCATGTGAAAGTCGTCATGTATTGTTAATATGAAGATATTGTGAGAATCGTCATTTCACACAGCACCGCACCTACACGTTTAAGATGTGGTGGGAAATACTATTTCATTCTGAATGCAACAGTGGAATAAAAATCAAACCCAGTCCACGTTTGAACCCACGCCAAAATTACTGGCAAACGTACAGAGGTTTTCTTGAGGTGCTAATTTCTAGCGGCACTAATTTGAAAACGTGAAGCGAGGCTTGAAATTGAATTGAATTAATTGAAATTCGAGCTAGCTGGGGCCCAGAGTAGCCCCGTCCCGTCCAGTGCAGTCCCTTACGATGCGATTTTAGTGAAAAGGCAAACAAGCTGTGGCAAAGGAAAAGGAAGCATATTCCTTCTTAAGTTGAAAAGAACCTTTTCTTGACTGCCTCAGTTAAAAGTTTATCCTCACCTAAAACAAGGCCAGACTTTACGGATATGTAATCAAGCTTTCCGGCATACTAATGAAGCGGAGCTGACGAGTCGTCGCTGATGTGGAAGAGTTATTGCTAAACGGCACGGCGCAATAAAAAGAAATTGTGGGGAAGCAAGAACGTCGGGTGCGTTTATGACGCATACAAGCTGAACTTCTCGGGGAGAAGAACAGAAGCGTTCGGCTTCGGAAACTAAAAGTCCTGCCAGATTTCACTTCTTATTTCTACACGAGGACTTGTTTCCCTTTAGGCAGGTGAAATAAATTATTACTCATCGCTGGAACTAATCTCTGGCCAGGAGGCTTGAGTTTCCGGACCTGGATTTTCCAACAGCGACCGTTTCTGTCTGTGGCACTTCATGACTAGTCTGAATGAGTGAGAGGACGCGGAAGAAGGTGGGATGAGATGGAGCTGGAAGAAAGAGAGAGAGAGAGAGAGAGAGAGAGTAGTGAATAGAGAGAACATTGACTAAGTCTCCTTTTCTCTCTCTCTCTCTCTCTCTCTCTTCTTTCTCTTTCAGAGAACAAATGACATGGGATGCAGTCAAGGTCAGGCCAGCAGACAAGGTTAAAAAATGAGGAAGAGGGAGGGAGGGAGGGAGGGAGAGATGGAGAAAGAGGGGGAGGAGAGAGAGAGGAAATGAAGGGAGGGGGTGTAAACAGAGTAGGAATTAGAGCAAGACAGACGAAGAAAGAAAGGAGAGAATGAGTGAGAGGAGGGAGAGAGAGAGAGGTGTATATGGGGAAGGGAAGAAAGAGGGATGACAGAGAGGGAAGAGAAGAGGAATAAAGAGGGAAAAGAGAGAGGGACAAGAAAGATGAGAAATGAAGGGAAGTGAAGAAAATGGGACGAAGGAGAGAGAGGGGTAAAAGGGTAAGGATAAGAAGGTAAAGGAAGTAAAACGGAAAAAGAGGGATGGGCAGGGAAGAGAGAGGAGGGATGAGAGAATGAGAAATAATGACAAAAAAGAGACGGCGGAAGGAGAGAAAAGAAGGATGGATGAGATAGAGAGAGAGAACAGGGATGAGAGAGAGAGAGAGAGGACGGGGGAGAGAGAGAGAGAGAATAGGGATGAGAGAGAGGGGGAGGACGGGGGAGAGAGAGAGAGAGAATAGGGATGAGAGAGAGGGGAGGACGGGGAAGAGAGAGAGAGAATGGAGGAGAGAGAGAGAGAGGACGGGAGAGAGGATGGAGGAGAGAGAGAGAGAGAGAGAGGATGAAGGAGAGAGAGGGAGGACAGGGAGAGAGAGCGAGAGAGAGAGAGAACAGGGATACTGAGAGAGGGAAAGAGAGAAGAAGAATGATGGATGAGGTAGAGGGATGAGAGGGGAGAGAGAGACAAAGAGAGAGAGAGTGAGGGGAAGAGTCGCAGTGAGAGAGGAAAGAGAGAGAGAGAGGAGGAATGATAGATGAATAGAAGAATGAGAGGGGAGAGAGAGACAGAGAGAGAAAAAAGTGAAAGGAGAATGAGAGGAAGAAGTAAAAAGCAGGTTTAGACTGATAAGAGCTGATAAGACAGTGAGAGGGCTCATGTGGCAGGAGAGAGTGTGCAGGAAGGAAAACCAGAAGGAGGAGAGGGAGGAGGGAGGAGGAGGAGGAGGAGGAGAAAAGGAGGAGGAGAGGAGGAGGAGGGAGGAGGAAGAAAGGAGGGAAAGGAGG